>OX940963.1:23545612-23925052 GCA_954870475.1 Euphrasia confusa
GTACATTGTCATAACTTATGCATTTTTTAAGTCCTGATTTAAGGATTCATATATAATATAATAAATGATTAATACTCCACATATAATAAAAATATTTATTAATAATATATTATTTATCAAAATCAATAAAATATTTAAAATGACTTTAAATATTAATCAAAATCAATAATATATACATTTACAATCTAAATTTATAGTCCTTAAATTCATTAGTGTTTTATTTAATTTATATGTTAAACACAATTTTTACAAATATATGTCAAATTTTTTTAGTCAAAACTATTAAATTGGTTAATGTGAACTTAAATATAGATATCATACAATGTATTTTATTTTTATATTTATATTATTTTTTATATAATATATTTTATTTTTATATTTATATTATTTTTTAGAGATAATATCAAATTTAGTCCTCTTCAGAGGTCCAATTCCACAAATAGTCCTTTATTTTTAGTTTTTCCACATTTGGTCCTATTGACCGGCAAAAATTATCATATTTAGTCCCTTTGACCTGTTAATGTATGAAAATTATAACTTATAAATTTCCACGTCATTTTATTTTATTAAGAAAAAAATGATGCAAAGGTTGGGGTTCGAACCTTCTACCTCTTGAAAAAATTGAACAACAAATATTCTCACTACACCAAACATATCATTAAACACTAAATCAACATTTTATTCACTATATATCACATAATAATATGACGTGCTATGAAATACTCCCTCTGTCCGACATTAATGGTCCTCGATGGTCAACGTTGACTTTTTTCGTACGTTCAATACATACGATAAATAGTATACAAAAATTATGAAAAAATTACTAAAATAAAATTTAATAGTTAAATTTTATTTTAGTAATTTTTTCATAATTTTTGTATATTATTTATCGTATGTATTGAAGGAACGAAAAAAGTCAACGTTGACCATCGATGACCATTAGTGTGGGATAGATGAGTAATTAATAAATAAAAAAATTATATTATAATAAGATACAAATAATTGAAACAAAAATTACAATTCATTAAATTATAAATAAATCGTAACATGCAAGAAGCTATCCAAAACCTCTTCAGGGGGAGGATAATATGACGTGCTATAAAATAATTAATAAATAAAAAAAATTATATTATAATAAAATACAAATAATTGAAACAAAAATTACAATTCATTAAATTATAAATAAATAGATAAAATAAAAATAATAAATAAATCATAAAAATAAAAATAATAATCTACGCAAAATAATATTACATGAAATCATTATATAAATAATATATAATTTAAATTTAGTAAATAATTCTCATACATATCATGAAATTAATTAATTAAATATTAATTAATTTACATTTAATTATTAATTAATTTAAAAAATGAATAAAAATCTAATATTAAAAATAACTTAATTCTAAATAATTTAAAATTTAATAATAAAATAATAAAAATAGAAATAATAAACAAAATATTCAACATGAATATAAATAATTAATTACAAAATAATTTAAATTAAATATTTAATTATTATGAATTTATTAATTAAATATAAAAATTATTTAACTAACAAAAAATATAACATGAAAATAATTAAGAAATATTAAATAAATTAAAATTGTTTTTAATCATTTTTTTTTTAGTTTTTTTTTTTTAATTTTATTTACGATTAATTTTAATTGTATATATAAATATTATATTTTAATTTATGTTTTCATAATTAATTATTTTTGTTGATTAATTTTGTATTTTGATAAATTACGTAATATTCGAAATTGAACAATGAATATATACTGACATGTTTCTATGATTCAGTATTAGACCCTTTAGTGAATTGGTATGATGTAGAGTTTTGTTTTCATAGGTAAGAGGTTTGATCCTTCATTTTGTATTTTAGTAATTTTTATTGTTTTTAATATTTAAATGGCAATTACCTGCTAAGCAGGTGGATCAAAGTGACACATCTTTATTTTTACCTGCTAAGAAGGTCAAAAGGACTATATGTGGAAAAATAAAAAATAAAGGACTATTTGTGGAATCGGACCTTCGAACAGGACTATACGTGATATTATCTCTTATTTTTTATGCAAAAAATTATTTTTATTTTATAAAACCTTATATAAAAATAACTATTTATAAATTATGAGTGTATAAATTTTTTACTCTAATTGGGGTCCGTAATGTCCGGTATAACTCTCACCACTGATATAAAAACTCCGCTTTTTAAATTCCGAAAATTTTTCTAACTATTATCTTAAAAAAACATATTTGTCGACTGCTGTTGTATTATCGTCTCCCGTCATATTTTCATGCGTTTTGTTTGAATACGAGAACCCAGCACCAGACGGAGATTCCAAGAATAACACATTTGCAACTGCCAAAACAGAATGAACAAATCGTTCATGGTAATTAATTATTAACTACTATGGCAATCTCAAGCTTGTACATGTGAAGTGTTTATTGACTACTCTATGTCAAAGTTGGGCCAGTAACACCTTAAAAGGCCTTATTAAGGTATTAAGGTTGTCCAACATATATGTGAGCTTTAGGATCTATATCCAACCAATGTGGGATACTTAACACGCTCCCTCACGAGTAGGCTCGGTTTTGCTGATACCATGTTAAATGCCGCATCATCCAACAGCTCGAACTGTTAGAGAAGTTGGGCAACTGGACATTTATAGTGGGCCAAATATAGTCTCCAATACTCCCCCTCACTTGTGGGCCGATTTCAACCTCAGGGGAAGGCCCAACAAGTGGATAATTAATTCGGGTGGAGTCGCACATGGCGGGAGTCGAACCCAGGACCTTCCTCAGGGGAAGGCCCAACAAGTGGATAATTAATTCGGGTGGAGTCGCACATGGCGGGAGTCGAACCCAGGACCTGCCACAAGGCTAGGCTCTGATACCATGTTAGAAACCGCTTCATCTCGAACTGTTAGAGAAGTTGGGCAACTGGACATTTATAGTGGGCCGAATATAGTCTCCAATACTCCCCCTCACTTGTGGACCGATTTCAACCTCAGGGGAAGACCCAACAAGTGGATAATTAATTCGGGTGGAGTCGCTTGTTGGAGTTGTGTACTTAATGTCTAGATTTAAGTAAAAGAAACTCACGATCCATTGTCACTAATCTATTTAATTAAATAAACAATTATTTGCGTTTAATTATTTATAATTAAATATATGCAAATCATAGTCCTGGATTTTATACGTTGTAGTTAGTATGGTGTTGCATGGGCGCACAAAAGATCATACTATCGGTTACTCGTATTTAATCGAACAGTTGCTCACGACCTAGATGGACACGGACCAATCCATCGGTATAGTCGTTGTGTGAGAGAGAAAATAATTTATCTTAATTATTTTATCACACTTGTACACTTGGTGTATTGAGCGGATCTGCTTGAGATTCATCGATTAGGATTGTCGGCGATAATCGATTCGAGTCTCAGTGTATTTTATTCTTAATCCCCGAAACTATTGCGGGTGTGTATATTCAATATAAGTGACTTTGATTTACCAAAGGAATTAACCGATTTAATTATTGGGTTAATTATCGGTTAAGTTGGGTCACTATATTTTATATATGACATGCCGTGAATACTTGACGGGAAAGTGTATCCCGTAAGGGTTGATAATATCCCCGAGATGAGTTCATAAGGAATTATTATGTAAACCCTGTAGGTGGATTTGTTCCGCATAATAATTAAGGTTGAATGGTACTAGTCTCGGATATAAGAGATGAATAAATTAATTAGCAATAAATTAATTTTATTCATGGATATTTATATCTTAAATACACGGAATAAATAATACTACCGGAGAAATATTATTTGATATAATATGGTTTAATATTGGGAGTGCAATTAATTTTATATAGTGGAAAATAGAATTAATTAATATTGATAAGGATTAATGGACTTGAGCATTGGGCTCAATTTAATCTTCAATATTGGAAGCCCAATATTCCACCTCCTTAAGATCCCCTACGTAGCCTATAAAAGCACTACATGGTCTTCTCTATTCTCATAACTTGAAGATCACAATTCTAGAGAGAGAAAGTAGAGAGGGATGTTTTGGTTGTTTTTGTACTTGTCGGTAGTATTTGCTGGTAATTGAGGGTTTTGATAAACAACACAAAATGGTAAATTTGTTATAAGTAAGCTATCAAAAGGATTAAGTTATAGCAGAAATCATAAGTAGAACATGGATGCTCAAGGCACCTCTTCATTCATATATTCATACTTAGAAATCATATTAAAATACAATGGTTTTGCATGTCCCCTTTTTCTCTCTCACACCCTCTATTTATAATACTCTATGCATGGCTTAATTATGCCACCTAATGCCCACATATCGGCTTCTCATTGGACCTCTAGTCCACTAATATGAAGCATTAAATACCCACTAATTTCCCTTAGTGCTTAACCTGCCTCTTTCCCCGTGAAGTCCCAGCTCATTGACTGGCGTCCCAGGAGTCTCCCCAGGCGATTGCCCTGTGAAAGGAGTCTGATTCTTCCGTGCGATCTCTACTGTCCAAGCTCCTCATCTTCTTCTTAGATATGCCGTTGAAGGTCTTTTAGGATTGACTCAACTGACTTTCTCTCTCGATGACGTGGCCCTTTGATTCGTGACACGTGTCGGTGACTGTTTTCTTGGGTATAACATAGGCCCCCAGGAAAATTAGAGCTTTCAACTCTGATTTCCCTGAAGTTTGTGGTCGTCTTCCTCGGTTGACTCGTCTCGGAACTTGCACTCTGACTTTCTGTTGGTGGTTGAGACTTCATTTAATTCTGAGTTTTACGCCTTTAAAGGCTCTTCGACTCTGGATTATGTCTTCATATCATGGCTTTTACTTGGAACAGAGAGGTGTACCCGAATCAAATAACCAGCTTTTCCTCTCGGATTAGGAATCGGTCGATGAAAACTAAGTTGCCTCTTTCTTTGTCTTTTTCTCAGAAGTTTCCGGAGCTCGATGGACAGGATGTTGCTTTGGTAGATGCTTTTGAACGGGTCTGGACAGTTAAGGTAGAGAAGGATGGTCGACGTCTCGCTCTGAGTGACGGTTGGGACAAATTCTGTGAACGCCGTTTTGTCTCGGTGGATGTGACCATCTTTCTGGAGTTGTGTGGGCAAAAGTCTTTCAATATCGGAGTATTTGGGAGAGATGGAGAGGAGATCATTGATCTGGGAACTGATTCTGAAGACAGCTCGGTTGATTCCGAACCTGAAGATTTGTCCTGTAAAAGATAACTGGGGATGTATTTCCCCGTGAGATTTATCCAAAATATAGAAAATTAGTCTTTTCTTTGTAAAATAATATTTTCGGGGTTTAATTCCCCAGGTTTTGTTTCCCAGGTTTCTTTCCCGGTGAAATAAACAAGAGTTATTGTTTTTGAAGGACTCTTTATATTCGTAAATCATGATAAGTATCAGAAAACTTATCTTCTTAATAAATCAATAATTTGATTAACAAATAAATAATAAAAGAATGTAAAAAGAGAGGTTTCTTCTTAACCTGGATTTTGTCAGTAAATATTTGCCACGTGGCATTATCCTGACCAAGTATTTTAGGTTTTACGGGGTAGTGGGGGGATACTTGAGTACGTTTTTCATCGGTAACCGCCCTCTCTTCCCCTTCCTTGATCTCAACCGTTGATCTATTCATGTTGCAGGTTTATATTTTTAAAGCAAATTAACCCATTTCAAATTTTGAAAATTCACATCTCTCTTCGATTCTCAAATCTGAAAATCGGTAAGAATCTCCTTCCCCCTGCAATTTTACTGTGTAAATTTATTTAGTTTGTAGTGTAAATTTCCTTCTACAACCCTCACCATCATGCCAAAATACACGAGAGTCGTTCGCCCCAAGGTGGTCGAAGAGCCTCACGTCCTGCTCGCTCGTCAGTACAAGGAATTCATGGACAAGGCGGAGCCGGCCTTGCCAGAATTCCGACTGGACGAACTAGACGCGGCCCATCCCTACGTTCCCGCTGAGAGGACCATCACTTCGGTTCAACCAGATCCAAATCACCAGGAGTGGGGTGCGCACGGCTGAGATAGCACGGTGACGGCGGACGAACTCACCGACTGGAGGGATGACTGGCGGATTCCCTTCAACGTGCATTTGCATGCGCCAGAAGAGGGAGAATCCGCCTGTTGTCCACCTCCAGGCATGGTGGCCATCGGCGTCGACGCGATGGATCAAGGTCTGCGGTTTCCTCTGCATCCTTCGATTTCAGGCCTGTTGAACCGGTGGGGTGTGGCTCCTCATCAGATTCATCCGAACGGGTGGGCTCAGTTGTATGGGGTTTTGACGGTTCTAGGACAAGTGGGATTTTCTCGACCCCTAACGGGGGATGAATTCCATTTGTTCTTTAGTCCGGTCAATTTCCAGAAAGGGTTGTTGGGTGATTACACAGTTCGATGCAGGAAAAACATGGTGAAGATAAAGGAACCGGATGTTAAAGATCCTACTTGTTGGGATCGATGGTTTTATGTCTCGGGGAGATGGAGAACTCAGACCCGAGAGGGAGAAATTGAAATTCCCCTAACTTATGGCGTTAAAGATGAAAGTAAGTTATACTTTTAAGTTTTTTACAGTTTTGACTGATCTAAAATTGTTCTTATGTTTGTAGGTGCCCGGATCTCCAAAACTGACTATAGCATCCCGTGGGATTTGGCTACAGCGAATCTTTTGGCCCAGTGCATTCCTACTACCGAGAGGGATTCGACGTACCTTAACGACGACAGTATTCGTGACGCAGCAGGCTTGTTCTGTCCTCCATTCGTTGAAGATAAACCTTGTTTTGGTAAAGTCCTGTATTTTCTACAGTTTTTGTTTTGTCTTATTCCCTGGGGACATATCCCCCAGGGAAAGATCATCCATTTTTTGTCGGGTGTAATATCTTTACTTTTCCCGGTGCAGAATTTTTCTCTACAGTGTTTGACGTGAAACCCCCAGAGATGGCGGATAACGGATTGTTCGAGAGACTTGGACTTGTGGATCCATCCCAGGTGGGGAAAGCCCGTAAATCAAAAACCAGTTCAACCAGCATAGGTGGCCGAGGATCTGTGAAGACTCGGGGTGGAACAGTAGGTGCCCCGGCTTCCCGGACCAGATCCCGAACTGTCTACGCCCAGGGCGGTGAGACAGATTCTCTGGGGATCATGGAGGTGGTGGACTCCTACAAAGATTCCCCGGCCCCCGCTGATGCTGTGATGACTGATGTTGTTCCCAGCCAGGGTTTGCCTCCTTCTGGGTCATCCACTCTTCTACAAGTCAAGCTCGAAGGAGACAAGAAAAGGAAGAAAGTTGATGGGGGTATAATCGATGTGACTGAATCCCCTCCCCGTGCTGACATGAGTCAATCTGTTTTTGGAGTTGAGAAAGTTCTCTCTGACAAGTAAGTTTTTATTTATTTTATACTCTTTCTTTATCTTTACAAAATATTCAATCTTACCCTGTCACTACCCTGGGCAATCCTGTTGGTGATTCAATTGATGCAGTTGGGAGGTGCTGGACCTCAGAGCTCAATGACCTGATGGACCATGAGGAACATGCCTTTTCCCTGGCCCTTAAACTGGCCAGTCAAAGTGCAGTTGCCATCTCTGGTGCTCATACTATGGCTGAGAAACTCAGAGCTGAGGTTACCAAGCTACGCATCACCAGCACTGGTCAAGAAACACAAGTGAAGGAGCTCAATGCAGCCTACATAGCCGCAGCAGGGGACAGGGATAGGTGGAAGAAGGTTGCAGATACTGCACGGGCAGAGATAGGGAAGTTGAAGTCTGAGATGCAGGAAGCTTTGAAAACCATCAAGGAAAAAGAAGAACAGATTGAGGATGCCCAGGACAGCTTTGTCAGGGAAAAGAAAGAGCTAAAGGATGAGGTGGTCAAGGTCACCCAAGAGCTGAAGAAGGTCAAGGATAACTTTGCACAGTCCATGGAAAGAGTGGTGGAGCTTGAAACTCTACTGGATTCACCTGCTCACAATCCCAGGGTATTGACTGACCTCCTTTATGTAACTGCATATGCTGATCTCATTAGGTCTGCAGCAAAGGAGGAGAATGATGTGGCCAAAGAGTATGGACTCAAACTCCTCAAGGATCACATGAAGGGGTGCACTCTGGATTCCAGAGTTCCTCAACCTTTCATGGATCTGGAAGTTGTCCATGGGATTGACATGACATGGTGGCCATCATACAGTCTCCTCTCTATGCCTGGTGAACCTGCAAAGTTAGCTGATGATGCTCCTGCTGATGAGGATGAATTTGATGATGAGGGTATGGATCTACTTGGTGTTGGGCCTGATGGCAAGCCAAAAGATCCTCTGGTAACCCCCCCTGGTGATGGTAATTCTACCTCCTGAGTTTAACAACTCAGGAGTCTGCTAAGATGAACCCTACCCTGAGTGTAAAAAGCTCAGGGGTTTTTATGTTTTATTTCCTATTTGGGCCCAAGGCCATAAGACAATATTTGTTATTTCTGTTTGAATTTCAGAGGCAGTTTTTTGCCTGGACAAGTTTTAATATTTTGCTGGTGTGTAATAACTTAGTAAGTTACTTTTGGATATTATCCTTTGGGTCTTACACATAGCCCGTCCACCGTTTGTTTAGGTTTCTTTTTACCACAATTATCTGTCACTTAACAAGTCTGTTCTAGCTTGTTTGGTGAATCGTAATTCTTGTGAACAGATAATTCTTGGCTCACACCCACGTTTTATTTTAAAACTTTGTTGGGACTTCTTTGTGAGTTCTTTGTCCTGCAAAAGTGATTTTCGGATTTAGTTACCTCTTGGAATTCTTTGATTCTGAGTAACATTTTTCTCCTCCATCTCTCCTTTTACAAAGACTGTCCGATCCTGTGGTTTGTCCATCATGAATACCCTTTTGAGGTTTAGTTCATGATGAATACCTCTTAGGATAGTCCTCGGACCAATATCTTCCTCCCGCGCGATTCTTGAGTTTCTTTTACTCTGTTGAATCCGTACGCAGAAAGAAGTGTTCGGCCCCATAATCCACAGATTTTTTGGGTCTTTACCGAACCTTAGTATTCTTTTAGGAATACTCAACATTCTTTATTTTGACCGGGAAATTTATTCCTTTTCCCGGGACAATGTTTTTCTTTTATAGACAAAATATAACTTTGAAATCATACAAGTATTTTTAAACACTGAGAAGATTTATAAGATAGTAAAAAGGTTTTCTAAAATAATACTCTTACAAAAAAGCCAAAATTAACCTTTCGGTTTAGTGATAGAATTTCTTTAGGTGCAACGCATTCCACCGATACTGATCCTTGGTCCCGTCGAGAAGCTCTAACTCGTACGCTCCGTTTTGGAGGCAGTGGCTCACTCTAAACGGTCCCTCCCAGTTCGGCCCCAGTGCTCCCTGGTGCGTCCCCAAGATTTTCTTCAACACCAAGTCTCCCACTTGGAATTCTCGTGCTTTTACTTTAGAGTTAAATAGTTTTGCAATTCTTTGTTTGTTCATGGCATTTAGAGAATCCGAGGCTAACCTTCTTTCTTCAAGAAGGTCCAACTCTTTCCGGATGGTTACTTCATTCTCCGGGGAGATTTCCTGAGCGGTCCGATGTGATAACACCGTTATTTCCGCTGGAATTACCGCCTCTGTTCCAAAAGCTAAAGAGTAGGGGGTTTCTCCAGTGGCATTTCTGGCTGTGGTACGATACGACCACAGGACCTCTGGAAGTTCGTCCGCCCACTTTCCTTTGCGACTTTCTAATTTTGATTTGATGGTGTGCTTTAGTATTTTATTCACTGCTTCAACCTGACCATTCGTCTGGGGGTGGTAAGGAGTAGAGAATAACCTTCTGATTTTCCATTTTTCACAGAATTCTTCCACCTCAGCCCCATCGAATTGTTTTCCGTTGTCAGAAATGATTGACTCGGGCAAACCGAATCGACATATAATGTTTTTCCATATGAACTTGATAACCTGTGGTTGATCAATTTTGTTCAATGGCTCTGCTTCAACCCACTTGGTAAAATAGTCGACTGCTACAATCGCATATTTCACTCCGCCCCGTGCGGTTGCTAGTGGTCCGATCAAATCGATACCCCACCGAGCAAATGGCCACGGGCTGTAAATGGATTTCAAGGCTTCTGGGGAAATGCGGATGTTAGGCCCATGCGTCTGGCATTTAACACATTTGCGTGCATATCCGACTGCGTCCTTTCTCAGGCTTGGCCAGTAAAATCCTTGCCCCATGGTTTTGTGTGCCGGGGATCTTCCCCCCGCATGATTTCCACACACACCATCATGTATTTCCTCCAGGATTTTAAATCCTTCTTCCTTCGACACACATTTTAGTAGTGGAAGGGAATAACTTCTTCGATAAAGTTGTGTGTTTATTAAAGTATACTTTGCTGCTCGGGATCGGAGTTGTTTTGCTTCGGTTTTATCTGCTGGTACTTCCCCGATATCTATGTACCGTTGAATGGGAATTCGCCAGTCTTCTCCGGCCCCGGCAAGTATTTGCATTTGTATCTCTCTTTGTTCTATTGATGGAGACATTAATTTTGTCAAAACAATATTTGAGAAGTCTGCTGAGCCCTCAGCTGATGCTAATTTTGACAGGGCGTCAGCTTGTGAATTGTGTTCCCGTGGGATTTGTTCGATTAGAACTTCAGGGATTTTTTCACAAAGTTCCCATACCAGTTTCAGGTATTTTATCATTTGTTCCCCTCTGGCTTCGTAGTCCCCACTTACATGGTTTACTACTAGCTGGGAGTCCATAAACACATGGAGTTTTCTTGCCCCGACGGCTATAGCCAATTCCAACCCAGAAATGAGAGCTTCGTACTCTGCTTCATTGTTAGATGTGGGGAATTCAAACTTTACCGCATGGGTTACTGAGTCTCCATCGGGACTGAGTAATACCACTCCTGCCCCCGAGCACGCGGTGGTAGATGATCCATCTACGAACAGCTGCCAGGCGCGTGGTTGATTCTGGGATTTCTCAGGGAAAGTTAATTCCACAATGAAATCGGCCAGGGCTTGTGCTTTGATTGCTGTCCTCGGGGCGAAAGTTATGTCATACTGACTAATTTCTAACGCCCAACGCAGGAGTCTCCCGGAGATATCTGACCGGTGCAATACTTGCCTTAAAGGCATAGTAGTCAAAACATCGACGGGGTGCTCAAATAAGTACGCCCGGAGTTTTCTAATTGACACTATTAAAGCATATGTTAATTTTTCCAGTGGAGTGTATTTAATTTCGGCCTCATGTAATACTTGGCTCACAAAATAGATCGGGAAGTGTTGTATTTCTTCCGCTCTCGTCAAGACTGCACTGATGGCATGTTCTGAGGCGGCCAGGTATAAATACAACTTTTCTCCTGGTTTAGGTGCCACAACTACTTTCGGATTGGATAAATATTCCTTTATCCATACAAAAGCTTGTTGGGCCTCCTTCTTCTAGTGAAATTCCTGTCCTTTGATGGAGGCAAAGAACGATCGAGTTTTATCTCCCAGGCAAGAAATGTATCTATTCAGGGCGGCTAGACGACCCGTGAGTCGTTGTACGCCTTTGACGTCCCGGGGCTCTTGCATGTCCAAGATAGCTTGGACTTTGGTAGGGTTGGGCTCAATGCCTTTCTCGCTAACCACATGCCCCAGGATCATCCCTTTTTTGATTCCGAAATTACATTTCTTGGGGTTCAATTTCATATTATAATGCCCCAGAATTTTGAAAACTTCTTCGAGGTCTTTGATATGATCTGATTCGTTTTTACTTTTTACAATAATATCATCAATGTACACTTCCATGGTTCTACCAATTAATTCAGAAAACATTAGATTTACCAACCTTTGATAGGTGGCCCCAGCATTCTTTAGGCCAAAGGGCATTCTTTCCCAGCAATAGATCCCTTTCTCTGAGTAGAAAGCCGTGTGTTCAACGTCATCTGGATGCATGGGAATTTGATGGTATCCGGCCTTAGCGTCCAATGTCGAGAATATCGCGTGACCTTTCAAATTATCAACCACATGGTCGATGTGTGGCATGGGAAAAAGGTCTTTCGGGCAAGCATTGTTTAGATCTGTAAAATCTATACACAAACGCCATGCTCCGGCCGTTTTTGTCACCATTACCGCATTGGAAAGCCAAGTGACATCACTCGAAGCTTTCCTGACCAGTTTACTTTCAATTAGTTTATCTACTTCCCCGGCGAGTGCATGGCACTTCTCGGTGTTGGAAATCGATATCCCGGAATTAATAAATTAATTAAAATTAATTATCCAATTAATTGCGACCGAAATCCTTTGAAGATCGAATATCCGGATTGTCAAAATTTGCGGAACGACAACTCCAATCGACTCCCGGTTGCCGGAACATCCCGCCACGAACCACCACGAATCCGGTTTCAACCAAACCCTAACCGCGGGTGAACCCGCGGCTTGTTCGATCGAGCCCTCGCGAGGGTTCGCGGCTGTACACGGCAGCCGCCTAGGGCTGCCCTTGGCAGCCCGCTGGACACCCCCAGCAACACCCCGCTGATCGCCCCCAAGCCACGGTCGAACCGTGGCTAGCGATCAGCCCGCAGCCACCGCCGCGCGAGCGGCGGTCCATCCGCGCGAGCGGTGATCGCTCCGCCGGAGCGGAGCTCGTGCCGCGCGAGCGGCGCTGCTCCAGCAGCCCGCTGGATGTGCACGGGCGATCGAGCTCGTGCTCGATCGAGTCTCGGCGTCCAGCCGAGGCTCATGCCCCTCGACCCCTCCTAGGCGAGCCGTTGAGCCGCCGGCGGTCCGGTGATCTTCGATCACCACCGCCCGGTTCAACCTCGACATGGGTCGTGTTCTCGGATCTTGGTTCATGATACTTTCACGATAATTAAACGATAAAATCATAAAGAGGGTTTTACGATTTACCTCGTTCTCGTTGTTCGGAAAAACCTAGAACTCAATTTGATGACCTTGAGATCTTCCCACGTATTCCTTGCACTAGCCCGGACGTGAAGGTACCGGTATACCGATCCAATCGATATACCGTGTGTGCGGAAGCGTGTAAAGCGATAGATTTACCATGCCATGATCTTAGTGCACACTTAATGTGTATAAGAACACATATAAACATATATATATATATACACATCCAATATATATATATAAGGTTCAACGATTACTTACTTTTGGTGATCGTTGACTTTGGTTAATGTCGTTGAGGTGGTGTTGAGTCGATTGAACCACCTCAAATGGATCAGCCTCTTGAAGCTCTCCATGTGAATGACCTCGTCACTCCTTTAGATCGTCCGGATGTGGAAGCCGCACAATTGGCCCGGCCTCTACGTGTTGCACACGAACCCGGATAATGAACACCTTGCTTGCTTGAGAATGAATCTCCAAGATCATCTCTTTTCTCTCTATTTGAGTGAAATTTCGTGGCTGATCCTATTGTATGATGAAAATCTGATTTTCATCCATATAAGTGCATCATTATGCATACCATTACACCCCTTTGTAACCTACAACATAATGGGCATCATAATGCACCATAATCATGCAAAGGGGTTACAAAGGAGGTGAAAGGTCATGCCACATACACATGCCACTATGCATTGTATGTGGTCCCACTTGCTTGTGTGGCATGCCATGTCACACTATGTGACATGCATCCATGCAAGCCATGCATCCCATGCATGTTAATTAATTCCACGTAAATATTGATTCTAAATCAATATATTTATCAAGCATTGTACATCATCTTTAAGTCCGTGTGTGACCCTGTAGGTATGATTTATTGATCAATATTATATTGTTCCCAACAATATAATATTATCAAATAATCATTTAACATCCATAGACGACCTTATGACTTCATCGATTGCACACGTAGGATCGAAGGACATATCCCAACAATCTCCCACTTGGCCTTCAGAGCCAGTGTGCTGCCAACTTCCTGTTGTCACTTTATGTCTAAGTTTGAACTTGAGGCAAGACTCGAGTCATCCTCAATCGGTTCAAACCTTTCTTGGACTTTGAGACAGACTGTAAAACCAGATTTATCACTATGATACGAATCTGGACGTGGCCACGTATTTTCCACAGTCTCGACTCTCCAAGTGGCCGGTAAGACATGTATCCCATTATAAAATGGAGGACAATCCCATCTTGTCAATCCAAGCTCTCCCACTTGCTTCCTGATATACCCAATAACAAGTTTTATAACCTCCTTTTACGAAAGGCGTTTACTTGTATCAAAGTACATCATTTCACAATGGAATCACTCTGGACTACTCAGGTCAGAGGAAATTGCTCGACAGTCAATGAAATAGTATTATGACTCAAAATCTTAAATACTATTCCAGTTGGGTCTGTTCGATCATTAGCTCCCAGCTAATATCTATGTAATTGTACTTGATGTCCCACATCACTAGCCCATGAAGCGGCGCTATAGTACACATTACAAACTAGTTCATTGTATTATCGGTTTGTCCGTACTCGATTATACGAACCAGGAACAACAATATGATTTAAGTATATCAGTTCAACCATTAGGACTTCATTATGCGGTAAGTCGACCATATAACCCAATTGATATAACTTAATCATTTGGACAATTCATATAAATTAAACCATATTTATATGAAGAATTATGTATTATACATATGAGTGAATGTTTACCAAATCTCCAAAAGTATCTAATACAGTAATAGAAATCACAACCCATCTCTAAGATGTCTGATCTCTGTTACAGTCGTGAAAGCCTTAAGCTTAGACTGCTGGAGAGGTTTAGAAATCAGGTTTGCAACCTTACCAAAAGTTGCAACTTTATTATCTCGATGTCTCCACAACACTATCTCCCAGATAATGTGGAACTTCCTGAACACCAGTTTTAGACTTGTGGTTCGTCCTAGCTCATTGGCTTGCGCGATAACTCTACTATAAATAAAGAGCTATCGGATGGGCTGAGCTAGTTACGCCACCTAGTTCATTCAAGAACTTTCAAATCTTAACTACTAACATTACTGCATCCAATGCAATACTGTGCTCAGCTTCTATAGTTTAATCAGCTATATTGCATTGCATGGAACTATTCCAGCAAATTTCACCTCTAACCAGACAAAAGATATAACCAGATTTAAATCGGAAATTATCTTAGTCTGTTTTGAAGTTAGCATTCAAACAGCTTGTTAATATCAACTCTTTTTGTCTTCCAAAGACAACAAAATTCTTTTGTCCATCTAAGGTACATAAGAATATTCTTGGTCGCAGTCTAACGCGCCTCACCTGGATTTCCTTGAAACTGACTCGTCATGCTCAAAGCATACGATACGTCCGGTCGTGTACATATCATGGCATACATTATAGACCATATTGCCAAAGCATAAGGAATGTTTTCCATCCTCTTTTGCTCATCAAGTCCCGTAGGGCCTTGCATCTTGCTAAGAGATGTGCCATGACTCATTGGAATGAGACCCTTTTTGGCGTCTTTCATTCTGAACTTATCAAGTACCTTATCAATATAGGTCACTTGACTAAGTCCAAACATCATTTTCGATCTGTTCCGACAGATCTTGATGCCCAATATGTACTGTGCTTCTCCAAGATCCTTTACTGAAAACAATTTCCAAGCCATTCTTTAATAGAATTAAGCATAGAAACATTGTTTCCAATAAGGAGTATGTCATCGACATACAACACAATGTATACAACGTAACTCCCACTATTCTTCTTGTAAAACAAGACTCTTACGAGTTCCTCTGAAATCCAAAACCCAGTATGGATTCATTGAACTGAAGATTGCTACTCTGATATGCTTTGCTTTATTCCATAAATGGAATTATAAGATTGCATAATTTCCCAGCCTTATTAGGATCGATAAAACTCTTTGGCTGTGTCAAAACACATTCTCTTCTAGAATCCAATTCAAGAAGTTAGTTTTAACATCCAATATTACCATAACTCATTATCAAGATGAGTAGCAATGGCTAAGATGATCTGAATGATTTAATCAAAGCAACAGGTGAAAGTTTTTCCATAATCCACCTCGTGAATAAAACTTTTACCATCAACCTTGCTTTGAAAACCCTAGGTTTTCCATCTGTCTGTTTAGATCTTAAAGATCTATTAGCATTCATTGGGTCTAACCCCGTGATGCAAATATATCAAGTTCCAAACTTGATTATCAGATATTGATATCATCTCAGATTTTATGGCACCATGCCAATTTTAAGTAGCTGGACTCGTCATAGCTTGAATATAGGTCGAAGGTTCATCGCTTTCCAAAAGCATGAATTCATATCTCTCATTGGTCACAATATCTAAGTATTTGAATAATAGAGATAGATTTATGCCTTTCGGACCTACGAGGGCTGGTACGGCTTCCAAAACCATAAGAATACTCTCAACCCAGTCTTGAGTATTCATCGTTAGTTGTTTCACTTGAACCTCGTTCAAGACAACCGAGCTCCCACTGAATTTCTAGGAAAGATAACTCTTTTCAAGAAAATCACTATCTCGAGCAACAAAATATTGTTCTCAGATAGATCGTAGAAGTTGTACCCTCGAGTTTCTTATGGATACCATAAAGAAACTTTTATCCCATTTGAGTTCAAGCTCTATAGAGATAAATCTCGTCAGAGAAGCTTTTAGAACCTCAAATTTTGATGAAAACAATTTAGGGACCCTCCCTTTCCATACCTAGTATGGTGTCTTATCAACAGCTTTTGACAGCTTCCTATTCAGTGTATAAGTTGAAGTCTAGAATTGTGTGTTCCCAAAAGAGACCAGTAGTTCATTTAGACCTCTCATCGAATGGTCGAACTATATCTAATATAGTTTGTTTTCTCTTTTCCGAAACATAACCTTCATGTGCTTGTGAACTAATAGGTTCCACATACATCAGTATGTATCATCCCTAATTAATCACATGTTCTCCTTTCTCCAAGAAAGATGACATTTTTATCTTTTCAATCACACATCATTCACATGTATCAAATGACTCCAAGTCAAATGATTCTAAAATTCCTTCTAAAAGAAGTTTCGTTACATGTTTAGATTTTGATTTGATCTAATCAACAATGTTTCAGTTATGTCTCATCGATACTTATTCGATTTGGCCTTTGGTCTTAATGATATATATGATTTGTCAAGTTTAAAGTATACATAAACAATATAATAATCGTACCAAAACAAAGAATAATTCACAATTAAAATAGTTACCAAACTATTTAATAGTGAAAAACTAATCCATCAGTATCTAATACTGAACCAATATTCATTGTTTATTGAAGGTACGAAATTACATAGTTATAATACTCAAACAAGGCCCTAAGGCAAAACAACATCATATGATCATACGGCTAATGCAGCGACCTTCGCTCCATTTCTTGCCCGTAGATCGACATCTCTATTCACCAAACTTATACTTCTATGTAGTTCCTCCACATAAAAATGTGAGAACCACATTTGGCATCCAATACCCAAGAAGTAGAATTTGTGAAGTTTAATGTCTATATCATTAATACTTGAAGATGAAGCAACCCCGTTCTTCACATCTTCTTTGAACTTTGGGCAAATTCAATTATTCCCAATAATTGAGTCTCATTCAAATTTCCCATTCAAAATTATCTCAATGTCAAAATGTGATAAATCGTAAGTGAAAAATCGAAGTTTTCTAACCAGCGATATTATCATGCAATTGAAGCCCTATCTCTCATAAAATATGAGGGAGCCAACCAGACAATCGATTCACGCCATCCAATGGCTCGAAAGTCTCTAATTTGTGTCATTGATGAACTTAAGTGTTTTGGATTAAATCACTCCCCGAGGTGTAAATAATCATAACCTTAGAATCCATCATATGAAAGACAAATTAGGCATTTGTTTTGAAATTGAATAAAATATGAACTTTTATATGTTTGCAAGTAGTGTCCAACACTTTTGCAAAGACGCATTAAGATTCCCTAGGAACCCTAGTAGCCTTCTTGCCCATGCTCTTTTGAATACCCTATCCCATATCATAAGAATTTCCCTCTTAGGGTCCTTCTCTATCGCCGGCTCAGCAGCCTTGAGCATCCCGTGGAGCTCACGAAGCGATTTCTTCAAACCATTCATATGGAAAATTTAGCCTAAAGGCATTATAACCATCATGAGATTGGAGTATGAAATCGGTTGCCAAATAATCATCATAGGAAAAATCTAGGCAGTCACTTGAAACAAATAATCCAATCATTTGTTGCACATGTGATTCCATAGATTTCCATTTTTCCAGCCTAGCTGAAGCGATGACCCTGGTCATACCGAACCGCTCAATCTTAGCATATTCCCCGAACATGCTATTGAGTTGTTCAATGATATCTTAGGATGTGATTATCTAACACATTTTCCTTGTCTTCGTATTTGAGGACCATCCTCAAATTACGTTGTCAATCAAGAAAATTTATGTTGTTCAATTTTTTACAATCAAGAATTGAACCAAACTTGAATTGAGTTGATATTTGACATGATAAACTACAAAAGAAAGATAACTAAAGTATGTAAACATCCACAAAGCGGTAAACAAATAAGGTTGTCTAACAATTGTACTTATTTATTTCATTTTGTTCAATTGATATCCAATATCATTGTCCCTTAGAACAAAACGATTCCGAGATCCTCATCTTGCAAATCATTAAGTCGACTGAGTCCGCACTTAAGTATTTCAAGATAGGTAGACATACCCATGTCAATGATATCTAATATCACTCTCGGTCGATGAGAGTCCCATTCTCATCTCATGTCTCGATAGCCACGCCTGCAGTGGATCTATCGATGAGAAAACCAAAGTCACGTGTAAAGGTCTAACCCTTACTCCCACTTATCCCAAGATAACAAGTAGTACCCCGCTGAGGCGGACCTACCAACTTATGATCGAGGACTTCATGAGTGTGATGTTTTTGGACAAGACATTATACTCATTATTTTGGGAACTTGCATGCATAGGTGTTTATATGTAAGTTGAACATTTATAACATAAAACATCCTATAACTAGCAAAGCAAATAAATACGTAATCGAAAGGCCCCTAGAACCTCACAACTCTCAAACGAAAAGAATAAAAGCAAAAAAATAGGCCTTGAACATCTTCTGGACTGGTCCTCGCCCTCCGTTTTAGTTCCGTGCCCTCCGATTTTGGTCAAATCTATTCCGTACCCATAAAACCACGAACAGCGCCCGCCGTTTCACAACCAGCGGTCGCTGAACACCACCGGCGGTCGCCGTTTCCAAAACGGCGCCTGCCGAAAGGTCCGGGAACAATCTGCCAAGAAAAGGGGCTTTCGGCGGTCGCCGTTTCCAAAACGGCGCCCGCCGAAACAAAACAGCGCCCGCTGGAGCTACAACGGCGCCCGCCGTTTGGCTCCAGCAGCCCGGTTTTGTCCGTTTTGCTTCGTTTTGCTTCGTTTCTTCTCGTTTTCGCCAGAGAGCCGAGATCCTCCATCGAACCATGGACTAAGTCCATCGCTTACAAGTAGTACAATACAAATATAATAGAAAAACCTATCTATTACAATTGATTCCAAGGGACGCAGCCCTCAAAAGACTATGGCCAATCGAAACGTAAAAAACGACGAATTCATTCACCCGACCACTAACGGTGGTCGGCCTTACATCTAATCACATAATCACAATTAAACAATTAATCCAATTATGTTGATTAAACTTCTTGTGTCCAACACAAAAGTGTGCACGAGCCCTAGGCTCTGATACCAATTGAAGGTACCGGTATACCGATCCAATCGATATACCGTGTGTGCGGAAGCGTGTAAAGCGATAGATTTACCATGCCATGATCTTAGTGCACACTTAATGTGTATAAGAACACATATAAACATATATATATATACACATCCAATATATATATATAAGGTTCAACGATTACTTACTTTTGGTGATCGTTGACTTTGGTTAATGTCGTTGAGGTGGTGTTGAGTCGATTGAACCACCTCAAATGGATCAGCCTCTTGAAGCTCTCCATGTGAATGACCTCGTCACTCCTTTAGATCGTCCGGATGTGGAAGCCGCACAATTGTCCCGGCCTCTACGTGTTGCACACGAACCCGGATAATGAACACCTTGCTTGCTTGAGAATGAATCTCCAAGATCATCTCTTTTCTATCTATTTGAGTGAAATTTCGTGGCTGATCCTATTGTATGATGAAAATCTGATTTTCATCCATATAAGTGCATCATTATGCATACCATTACACCCCTTTGTAACCTACAACATAATGGGCATCATAATGCACCATAATCATGCAAAGGGGTTACAAAGGAGGTGAAAGGTCATGCCACATACACATGCCACTATGCATTGTATGTGGTCCCACTTGCTTGTGTGGCATGCCATGTCACACTATGTGACATGCATCCATGCAAGCCATGCATCCCATGCATGTTAATTAATTCCACGTAAATATTGATTCTAAATCAATATATTTATCAAGCATTGTACATCATCTTTGAGTCCGTGTGTGACCCTGTAGGTATGATTTATTGATCAATATTATATTGTTCCCAACAATATAATATTATCAAATAATCATTTAACATCCATAGACGACCTTATGACTTCATCGATTGCACACGTAGGATCGAAGGACATATCCCAACAGGACGTCGTGTGGGCGACGATCTACCGAACTCCATGGATCCTCCTCTCTACTTTCTCTCTCTAGAATTGTGATCTTCAAGTTATGAGAATAGAGAAGACCATGTAGTGCTTTTATAGGCTACGTAGGGGATCTTAAGGAGGTGGAATATTGGGCTTCCAATAATAGTGATTAAATTGAGCCCAAGCCCAAATCTATTAATCCTTACTATTATTAATTAATTTATTTTCCACTATATAAATTAATTGCACTCCCAATATTAAACCATATTATATCAAATAATATTTCTCCGGTAGTATTATTTATTCCGTGTATTTAAGATATAAATATCCATGAATAAAATTAATTTATTGCTAATTAATTTATCCATCTCTTATATCCGAGACTAGTACCATTCATCCTTAATTATTATGCGGAACGAATCCACCTGCAGGGTTTACATAATAATTCCTTATGAACTCATCTCGGGGATATTATCAACCCTTCCGGGATACACTTTCCCGTCAAGTATTCACGGCATGTCATATATAAAATATAGCGACCCAACTTAACCGGTAATTAACCCAATAATTAAATCGGTTAATTCCTTTGGTAAATCAAAGTCACTTATATTAAATATACACACCCGCAATAATATCGGGGATTAAGAATAAAATACACAGAGACTTAAATCGATTATCGCCGGCAATCCTAATCGATAAATCTCAAGCAGATCCGCTCAATACACCAAGTGTACAAGTGTGATAAAATAATTAACATAAATTATTTTCTCTCTCACACAACGACTATACCGATGGATTGGTCCGTGTCCATCTAGGTCGTGAGCAACTGTTCGATTAAATACGAGTAACCGATAGTATGATCTTCTGTGCGCCCATGCAACACCATACTAACTACAACGTATAAAATCCAGGACTATGATTTGCATATATTTAATTATAAATAATTAAACGCAAATAATTGTTTATTTAATTAAATAGATTAGTGGCAATGAATCGTGAGTTTCCGTTACTTAAATCTAGACATTAAGTACACAACTCCAACAATCTCCCACTTGTACTAAGGTCTAGTCATTTCCTCCAAACTCCCGACTCCCATACTCATCACGTGCTTAAGGTGTACTTCCAAGAAGTACTATGTGAATGAGCACTCTAGGTTGCCGCTCTGAAGTTATCTTGGTGACTACAGCGTCGTCTCCCTCGACGATGACTCGTATCAGGTGGTACTTGCACTATGTGTTATCTTACACTTATGGACTAGTGATTTCTTCCCATTTGCCATTGCACCGCTATTTACATAGCCTTTGGCAAATTAAGAATCACATCTAAGTCCCAGAGATTATCCCGGAGTTATACCAAAACTTCCGCTGCCTCTGAGGCTGCTATTTGGTTACCCATGGCAGAGTCCGAAAAGCATCGTGCTTATCACTCTTCCATGTTAAAACTCCTTCTCCTTCAATAGTGAAACACATAGCCTGATATCGACTTACACCGGTCCTCGTTCGATTAGAAATCTAAGAGAATGTAATCCAAAGGAAAAACTCGTCTGCTTCGTAGTCTAGAACAGTACTTCGAAAGTACTTTTACGGCAGTCGAATATTCCTTTCCAGGATTACCTTGATATCCTCCCACTATGCTAACCGCATAGCCGATATCAGGTTCTTGTTTTCAACAATGCATTTATTAAGCTTTCCACACTTAAAGTGTAGGAAACTGCTTTCATTGCTTCTATCTCCTTTTGTGTTCCAAAACACATATCCTTAGATAGATGCATTCCGTCTCTGAAAGGTAACGAACCTTTCTCGGAATCTTGCATGTTTAAAACGAACCATAATCATTTATGTAAGATGTCCAGAAGAAGTACAATGTTCTTTCTAGAGATCCAAGATCTCAAGAACGTGTCCAACTTCTTCCTTTATCTTTCATAATGATTCATCTAGACAACCATCATTTTATGTCTGATAACATCTTTACATTGTTGCCAATGATAAGAGTGTCATCTACATAAAACCTCCGAGAAACACCACCTTGTTTTCCATCACGTTTCCAATACACACAATTCGTCTATGCTTTTGATGAATCCATAAAATGGACTATCTCATCAATTTGCAAGTACCACGAACTCAATGCTTTGTTTCAATCCATAAATGGATCAACTAAGCTTGTACTCTAAATGATCTCGCCTCTTAGCAATAATCCTTATTGCTCTCCAAGAAGGCACATTTAGATCTAGTACGGCCTTCATGTAGATCAAGGGATCGATTTCATGTATACTAGGTCCAGAGTCCGAAGACTCACCTAGTCTTATGAATATCTATGGTTGTCACACAACCTCCCACTACAACGGCATTCCGGTGTATAAACAGTGATAACAGTAGGTGCAGTTAGTGGTGTACCGCTACTCGGTTTGGCTGGTTCTCAGTCTTCTTCGTTCTCTCTCATTTCAAAGTTTCATGTCACTTTGGGCTTTGTGGTTCATCACATAGTCTTCCTCTAAGAACCGGGCGTTAGAACTTATAACGTCCTTCTGGTTCATAGTACTATTGAACACACATCTTTTGTTCTTCCAGGATATTCTACAACCGCATTTGAATGCGCCGTTGTTTCCAGACATATCCATAGAACATAGGTAGTTCCGTATAACTCATCTTTTACTATCTCTATAAGAGTTCCATTTCTTGTTTACGACACATCATTTCTACACTAAAAGTGTATGGTGTAGTCATTTGGGATCATCCCAACCTCTGATCAGTATGCCATGCATTCCTCAGACAGGTACTTGCCTCCGCGATCAAATCGCAGGCTATAAATGGATATACCTCGATGGTTCTCCACAATTCCTTAGTGTCCATTGACTTGTCAAAACACTCGCTTTTGTGGCACATCAGGTATTCTAATCCATTTCTCGAGTAATCATCAAATGAAGTACTCGTACCTTATTGTCTGAGTACACATAGGTCTGCATACATCAGATTCAATCAATTCTTATACTTGTCCGGATCTTATATCTTATATCCATAAAGGATTGCTTAGTCATATTATCTTCCAAACTAGATTCTTAGGTCGGAAGGTCCACTCCTTCAACTTAATTGATCAAAATATCAATTTTCGACCTTTGAACTTCTTATTTGAATAAACATGACTCAGCATAAGAATCCACAAGTATAATTGACAAAGAAATCTCTTATTAGTAAAACGAGTTTCATACTACGGTCGTTGCATCGTGGTGGACTCAAGATTCATCATTTATATATTGCTAGCTAATGTACCAAAATAGATAATATCATTATTTCTTCTTATAACCATCAAATGATTAAAAGAAATAAAATATCCATTTATTAGAAATCCAGAACAAAGTTCTTTCTAATTTGAAAGGTACATAAAAGCAATAACCCAAAATGAAATCCTATAAAATGTCCTCCACTGCAACTGCTGCCTCCTCTACAGCATTGCCCATGTAGACTACGATTTCTTCTTTTCTAAGTCGTCGGGTTTCCTGGAACCCTTGCATTTAGAATGCACATACCGTCAGTGGTTCCATATCTACACACCAGGTTCCGGTAGATAATACCACTGACTATGTTTTACGACTAAAGAAGAATTTCGTACTTTCTTTGAGAGGATAATCAGACTTCCAGTACCCAGACTGTTTGTATAGAGAACTCTTGCCTCATGGCTTTCTCGTCCCATCTCGTGGTCCAAGAAACCTAGGACCACTGGGTTTCTTTGCTTGCTTTTCCTTTCCCCCGATTTTTCCCTTAGGTTCGAAACCTTTGGCATTGGCTACAAGAGCTTGCGATTTCCGTCTCAACTCGTCTAAAAGGTCAATCATCTCAAAAACGTGTTTAAGCGTTTCCTCGAAGCGACTGGCCTTTATGAGTATCCTTATCGCTTCTTGTCTAGCCGCCTATGTCAATAGGCTTGGGAGGACAAAGCTCACTGAGTACAACCTTGCACTCTTTAACAGTTTGGGTAATGTCTAGATCTCTATTCTAATTATTACATTTAGGGACCAGTGAGTTTAAAATTCCTCAAGTATCACATAAAGTGGGTTCAAAGCCATATCCTAATCTATGAGCACATATAACAACAAACAATTGATTTAATCTCCGATATTATCTCCCTTAAATAATATCATTAAACCACTAATCACACCTAAAATCCCATCAGATATGGCAAGCCACGTGGTGTGGACGTTTACCAATCCAAATGATTTAGCAATTAGATTTGCTTCGGTCATACATCACTTATAGCGGAACCTCGTGGGGAGGAATACTATAATGCGTATCTAAGTGTAAACCATTACTCAGTACCAAAGTAAATCGTTTGGAATTGCTACATCACCGCAAGCCACGTGGTGTGGACGTTTACGACAACTTCACAACTCTTCACAATTTCTTACAACTGTCTACATCAATTAATCCAAAATCCGTCAGCATAGCAAGCCACGTGGTGTGGACGTTTACTACACCAAGAGACTTTTATAATTGACTCCCAATTACTTGATCCATTCAATCTTGTAAATCAAGACGCGGAGAATCATAAGTGAAACTCGAAGTTTCTTACCAGTGATTCACCATGCGAAACGACCCTATCTCTCATAAATGAGGGAGCCGAGCAGACAATCGATCCACCTTCAAAAGATGGTACGACTGCCTCTAATTTGTGTCCTCGACATGACCAAGTGGCTTTGGCTCCATTCCACTCCCCGGGGTGAGAATGAGTCGACTTGAAATCAGTTTTGGAAAGACAAATTAGGCATTGTTTGATAAACTTAATCAATGTTTCTCGTAAAAGGAATTACAAGAGTTCTCCTCCAATGACTTATCTATACGAACTTCGAAAGTTCATAAAAGTCACCAAGAGAACAGCAATGGAGACCATGGATATGTTTCCATACCCTCTCCCACTTAGCTTTTTACAATAAAGGGATACGCTATCTAATGCATAATTAAATACACATAAGCATGCATACATGAAATAAAGCACATAGAATATTATCACATAATCAAAATAATACTAGAATATTATTTTCCGACTATTATGGCTTTATCGCATCTCCGTACGCATCTTCTAGTCTTTAGTCTTCGTTCTTGAATGCTCCATGTGACGGGAATATTAATTCCAATATTTAAATCTATTTATTTTTAATAAATCCAAAAGTTACTTAATTCGAAAATTAAGTAAATCGAATAAATCAAAAATAAAATTAAATATTATTAATATTTTTATTTATTTATTTTCCTATCTAATTCTATTAAATCTCTATAATAATATATCCAAGACCCACTTGGAATATTCTAGAAGACTTCTATAATAGAATAAGGAAATAAAATAATTTATTTTATTTTCCCTTTCTACTTCATTAAATCTCTAGAATAATCTATCCAAGACCCACTTGGAATATTCTAGATGATTTCCATAATGAAATAAGGAAATAAAATAATTTAGGACTCCTAGTCCTTCCAAATTAATTCCTTTCCTAATCCATTAAAAATTCCATAAAGGAATAATTAAATAGGAAAAATTAATTAAGAACTCTTCTACTTTCCAAAATTAATTAATTTCCATGTCCATGAAAATTCCCATAAAATAGGAATAATCAACTAGGAAATAAATTAATTTAATAATTAATTATTTTCCTTTCTAATTCCATTAAATCTCTAGAATCCTATTCCAAGTAGAACTTAGAATATTCTAGAAGACTTCCATAATAGAATAAGGAAATAAATTAATTCCAATTAATTCTTTTCCTATTTCCATGAGAATTCCCAAAATAGGAATACTCAAAATAGGAAAACCGAATCAATTAGGAAAGTGAATCTAGGTAGGAGAACACGAGATCACGAGGACCCCGCGTCCCTCACCATCGATCGCCGGCCGGGGAGGAGCACCGCCGCCACCTCAGCCCACGCGCCACCACCACCGGTGGCCGGCGTGGCCGAGGGTTCCCGCGGGCAGCCCCCACGCCCTCCCTTCGATCGATCCTCATGGGATCGATCATCATGATTGATCCCCGGTCCTCCCTCTCTTCGTCTCCTCCGTCACACTTTTCCGGTCGTCGTTTTGTCATCGATCCAACGTAAATAAATTACAAATTTATTACTACGCTCTCCGGTATCGATTCTCTACATGAAATCGACCTCATACAATTTCCGGAAAAATAAGAACAAGCATTCACCACACAAGAACAAATATTGACATCACCGAGAGTTTAATAATCAAGAACATTATTATGACATTAATTAACAATAATTAAATCTAGCCATAATAATCGGAAACCCTGCAAGGTAGAACAATTTATCGAAAAATACCATGAACTAAAACCAACGCTCTGATACCAATTGTTGGAAATCGATATCCCGGAATTAATAAATTAATTAAAATTAATTATCCAATTAAGATAGGTAGACATACCCATGTCAATGATATCTAATATCACTCTCGGTCGATGAGAGTCCCATTCTCATCTCATGTCTCGATAGCCACGCCTGCAGTGGATCTATCGATGAGAAAACCAAAGTCACGTGTAAAGGTCTAACCCTTACTCCCACTTATCCCAAGATAACAAGTAGTACCCCGCTGAGGCGGACCTACCAACTTATGATCGAGGACTTCATGAGTGTGATGTTTTTGGACAAGACATTATACTCATTATTTTGGGAACTTGCATGCATAGGTGTTTATATGTAAGTTGAACATTTATAACATAAAACATCCTATAACTAGCAAAGCAAATAAATACGTAATCGAAAGGCCCCTAGAACCTCACAACTCTCAAACGAAAAGAATAAAAGCAAAAAAATAGGCCTTGAACATCTTCTGGACTGGTCCTCGCCCTCCGTTTTAGTTCCGTGCCCTCCGATTTTGGTCAAATCTATTCCGTACCCATAAAACCACGAACAGCGCCCGCCGTTTCACAACCAGCGGTCGCTGAACACCACCGGCGGTCGCCGTTTCCAAAACGGCGCCTGCCGAAAGGTCCGGGAACAATCTGCCAAGAAAAGGGGCTTTCGGCGGTCGCCGTTTCCAAAACGGCGCCCGCCGAAACAAAACAGCGCCCGCTGGAGCTACAACGGCGCCCGCCGTTTGGCTCCAGCAGCCCGGTTTTGTCCGTTTTGCTTCGTTTTGCTTCGTTTCTTCTCGTTTTCGCCAGAGAGCCGAGATCCTCCATCGAACCATGGACTAAGTCCATCGCTTACAAGTAGTACAATACAAATATAATAGAAAAACCTATCTATTACAATTGATTCCAAGGGACGCAGCCCTCAAAAGACTATGGCCAATCGAAACGTAAAAAACGACGAATTCATTCACCCGACCACTAACGGTGGTCGGCCTTACATCTAATCACATAATCACAATTAAACAATTAATCCAATTATGTTGATTAAACTTCTTGTGTCCAACACAAAAGTGTGCACGAGCCCTAGGCTCTGATACCAATTGAAGGTACCGGTATACCGATCCAATCGATATACCGTGTGTGCGGAAGCGTGTAAAGCGATAGATTTACCATGCCATGATCTTAGTGCACACTTAATGTGTATAAGAACACATATAAACATATATATATATACACATCCAATATATATATATAAGGTTCAACGATTACTTACTTTTGGTGATCGTTGACTTTGGTTAATGTCGTTGAGGTGGTGTTGAGTCGATTGAACCACCTCAAATGGATCAGCCTCTTGAAGCTCTCCATGTGAATGACCTCGTCACTCCTTTAGATCGTCCGGATGTGGAAGCCGCACAATTGTCCCGGCCTCTACGTGTTGCACACGAACCCGGATAATGAACACCTTGCTTGCTTGAGAATGAATCTCCAAGATCATCTCTTTTCTATCTATTTGAGTGAAATTTCGTGGCTGATCCTATTGTATGATGAAAATCTGATTTTCATCCATATAAGTGCATCATTATGCATACCATTACACCCCTTTGTAACCTACAACATAATGGGCATCATAATGCACCATAATCATGCAAAGGGGTTACAAAGGAGGTGAAAGGTCATGCCACATACACATGCCACTATGCATTGTATGTGGTCCCACTTGCTTGTGTGGCATGCCATGTCACACTATGTGACATGCATCCATGCAAGCCATGCATCCCATGCATGTTAATTAATTCCACGTAAATATTGATTCTAAATCAATATATTTATCAAGCATTGTACATCATCTTTGAGTCCGTGTGTGACCCTGTAGGTATGATTTATTGATCAATATTATATTGTTCCCAACAATATAATATTATCAAATAATCATTTAACATCCATAGACGACCTTATGACTTCATCGATTGCACACGTAGGATCGAAGGACATATCCCAACAGGACGTCGTGTGGGCGACGATCTACCGAACTCCATGGATCCTCCTCTCTACTTTCTCTCTCTAGAATTGTGATCTTCAAGTTATGAGAATAGAGAAGACCATGTAGTGCTTTTATAGGCTACGTAGGGGATCTTAAGGAGGTGGAATATTGGGCTTCCAATAATAGTGATTAAATTGAGCCCAAGCCCAAATCTATTAATCCTTACTATTATTAATTAATTTATTTTCCACTATATAAATTAATTGCACTCCCAATATTAAACCATATTATATCAAATAATATTTCTCCGGTAGTATTATTTATTCCGTGTATTTAAGATATAAATATCCATGAATAAAATTAATTTATTGCTAATTAATTTATCCATCTCTTATATCCGAGACTAGTACCATTCATCCTTAATTATTATGCGGAACGAATCCACCTGCAGGGTTTACATAATAATTCCTTATGAACTCATCTCGGGGATATTATCAACCCTTCCGGGATACACTTTCCCGTCAAGTATTCACGGCATGTCATATATAAAATATAGCGACCCAACTTAACCGGTAATTAACCCAATAATTAAATCGGTTAATTCCTTTGGTAAATCAAAGTCACTTATATTAAATATACACACCCGCAATAATATCGGGGATTAAGAATAAAATACACAGAGACTTAAATCGATTATCGCCGGCAATCCTAATCGATAAATCTCAAGCAGATCCGCTCAATACACCAAGTGTACAAGTGTGATAAAATAATTAACATAAATTATTTTCTCTCTCACACAACGACTATACCGATGGATTGGTCCGTGTCCATCTAGGTCGTGAGCAACTGTTCGATTAAATACGAGTAACCGATAGTATGATCTTCTGTGCGCCCATGCAACACCATACTAACTACAACGTATAAAATCCAGGACTATGATTTGCATATATTTAATTATAAATAATTAAACGCAAATAATTGTTTATTTAATTAAATAGATTAGTGGCAATGAATCGTGAGTTTCCGTTACTTAAATCTAGACATTAAGTACACAACTCCAACAATCTCCCACTTGTACTAAGGTCTAGTCATTTCCTCCAAACTCCCGACTCCCATACTCATCACGTGCTTAAGGTGTACTTCCAAGAAGTACTATGTGAATGAGCACTCTAGGTTGCCGCTCTGAAGTTATCTTGGTGACTACAGCGTCGTCTCCCTCGACGATGACTCGTATCAGGTGGTACTTGCACTATGTGTTATCTTACACTTATGGACTAGTGATTTCTTCCCATTTGCCATTGCACCGCTATTTACATAGCCTTTGGCAAATTAAGAATCACATCTAAGTCCCAGAGATTATCCCGGAGTTATACCAAAACTTCCGCTGCCTCTGAGGCTGCTATTTGGTTACCCATGGCAGAGTCCGAAAAGCATCGTGCTTATCACTCTTCCATGTTAAAACTCCTTCTCCTTCAATAGTGAAACACATAGCCTGATATCGACTTACACCGGTCCTCGTTCGATTAGAAATCTAAGAGAATGTAATCCAAAGGAAAAACTCGTCTGCTTCGTAGTCTAGAACAGTACTTCGAAAGTACTTTTACGGCAGTCGAATATTCCTTTCCAGGATTACCTTGATATCCTCCCACTATGCTAACCGCATAGCCGATATCAGGTTCTTGTTTTCAACAATGCATTTATTAAGCTTTCCACACTTAAAGTGTAGGAAACTGCTTTCATTGCTTCTATCTCCTTTTGTGTTCCAAAACACATATCCTTAGATAGATGCATTCCGTCTCTGAAAGGTAACGAACCTTTCTCGGAATCTTGCATGTTTAAAACGAACCATAATCATTTATGTAAGATGTCCAGAAGAAGTACAATGTTCTTTCTAGAGATCCAAGATCTCAAGAACATGTCCAACTTCTTCCTTTATCTTTCATAATGATTCATCTAGACAACCATCATTTTATGTCTGATAACATCTTTACATTGTTGCCAATGATAAGAGTGTCATCTACATAAAACCTCCGAGAAACACCACCTTGTTTTCCATCACGTTTCCAATACACACAATTCGTCTATGCTTTTGATGAATCCATAAAATGGACTATCTCATCAATTTGCAAGTACCACGAACTCAATGCTTTGTTTCAATCCATAAATGGATCAACTAAGCTTGTACTCTAAATGATCTCGCCTCTTAGCAATAATCCTTATTGCTCTCCAAGAAGGCACATTTAGATCTAGTACGGCCTTCATGTAGATCAAGGGATCGATTTCATGTATACTAGGTCCAGAGTCCGAAGACTCACCTAGTCTTATGAATATCTATGGTTGTCACACAACCTCCCACTACAACGGCATTCCGGTGTATAAACAGTGATAACAGTAGGTGCAGTTAGTGGTGTACCGCTACTCGGTTTGGCTGGTTCTCAGTCTTCTTCGTTCTCTCTCATTTCAAAGTTTCATGTCACTTTGGGCTTTGTGGTTCATCACATAGTCTTCCTCTAAGAACCGGGCGTTAGAACTTATAACGTCCTTCTGGTTCATAGTACTATTGAACACACATCTTTTGTTCTTCCAGGATATTCTACAACCGCATTTGAATGCGCCGTTGTTTCCAGACATATCCATAGAACATAGGTAGTTCCGTATAACTCATCTTTTACTATCTCTATAAGAGTTCCATTTCTTGTTTACGACACATCATTTCTACACTAAAAGTGTATGGTGTAGTCATTTGGGATCATCCCAACCTCTGATCAGTATGCCATGCATTCCTCAGACAGGTACTTGCCTCCGCGATCAAATCGCAGGCTATAAATGGATATACCTCGATGGTTCTCCACAATTCCTTAGTGTCCATTGACTTGTCAAAACACTCGCTTTTGTGGCACATCAGGTATTCTAATCCATTTCTCGAGTAATCATCAAATGAAGTACTCGTACCTTATTGTCTGAGTACACATAGGTCTGCATACATCAGATTCAATCAATTCTTATACTTGTCCGGATCTTATATCTTATATCCATAAAGGATTGCTTAGTCATATTATCTTCCAAACTAGATTCTTAGGTCGGAAGGTCCACTCCTTCAACTTAATTGATCAAAATATCAATTTTCGACCTTTGAACTTCTTATTTGAATAAACATGACTCAGCATAAGAATCCACAAGTATAATTGACAAAGAAATCTCTTATTAGTAAAACGAGTTTCATACTACGGTCGTTGCATCGTGGTGGACTCAAGATTCATCATTTATATATTGCTAGCTAATGTACCAAAATAGATAATATCATTATTTCTTCTTATAACCATCAAATGATTAAAAGAAATAAAATATCCATTTATTAGAAATCCAGAACAAAGTTCTTTCTAATTTGAAAGGTACATAAAAGCAATAACCCAAAATGAAATCCTATAAAATGTCCTCCACTGCAACTGCTGCCTCCTCTACAGCATTGCCCATGTAGACTACGATTTCTTCTTTTCTAAGTCGTCGGGTTTCCTGGAACCCTTGCATTTAGAATGCACATACCGTCAGTGGTTCCATATCTACACACCAGGTTCCGGTAGATAATACCACTGACTATGTTTTACGACTAAAGAAGAATTTCGTACTTTCTTTGAGAGGATAATCAGACTTCCAGTACCCAGACTGTTTGTATAGAGAACTCTTGCCTCATGGCTTTCTCGTCCCATCTCGTGGTCCAAGAAACCTAGGACCACTGGGTTTCTTTGCTTGCTTTTCCTTTCCCCCGATTTTTCCCTTAGGTTCGAAACCTTTGGCATTGGCTACAAGAGCTTGCGATTTCCGTCTCAACTCGTCTAAAAGGTCAATCATCTCAAAAACGTGTTTAAGCGTTTCCTCGAAGCGACTGGCCTTTATGAGTATCCTTATCGCTTCTTGTCTAGCCGCCTATGTCAATAGGCTTGGGAGGACAAAGCTCACTGAGTACAACCTTGCACTCTTTAACAGTTTGGGTAATGTCTAGATCTCTATTCTAATTATTACATTTAGGGACCAGTGAGTTTAAAATTCCTCAAGTATCACATAAAGTGGGTTCAAAGCCATATCCTAATCTATGAGCACATATAACAACAAACAATTGATTTAATCTCCGATATTATCTCCCTTAAATAATATCATTAAACCACTAATCACACCTAAAATCCCATCAGATATGGCAAGCCACGTGGTGTGGACGTTTACCAATCCAAATGATTTAGCAATTAGATTTGCTTCGGTCATACATCACTTATAGCGGAACCTCGTGGGGAGGAATACTATAATGCGTATCTAAGTGTAAACCATTACTCAGTACCAAAGTAAATCGTTTGGAATTGCTACATCACCGCAAGCCACGTGGTGTGGACGTTTACGACAACTTCACAACTCTTCACAATTTCTTACAACTGTCTACATCAATTAATCCAAAATCCGTCAGCATAGCAAGCCACGTGGTGTGGACGTTTACTACACCAAGAGACTTTTATAATTGACTCCCAATTACTTGATCCATTCAATCTTGTAAATCAAGACGCGGAGAATCATAAGTGAAACTCGAAGTTTCTTACCAGTGATTCACCATGCGAAACGACCCTATCTCTCATAAATGAGGGAGCCGAGCAGACAATCGATCCACCTTCAAAAGATGGTACGACTGCCTCTAATTTGTGTCCTCGACATGACCAAGTGGCTTTGGCTCCATTCCACTCCCCGGGGTGAGAATGAGTCGACTTGAAATCAGTTTTGGAAAGACAAATTAGGCATTGTTTGATAAACTTAATCAATGTTTCTCGTAAAAGGAATTACAAGAGTTCTCCTCCAATGACTTATCTATACGAACTTCGAAAGTTCATAAAAGTCACCAAGAGAACAGCAATGGAGACCATGGATATGTTTCCATACCCTCTCCCACTTAGCTTTTTACAATAAAGGGATACGCTATCTAATGCATAATTAAATACACATAAGCATGCATACATGAAATAAAGCACATAGAATATTATCACATAATCAAAATAATACTAGAATATTATTTTCCGACTATTATGGCTTTATCGCATCTCCGTACGCATCTTCTAGTCTTTAGTCTTCGTTCTTGAATGCTCCATGTGACGGGAATATTAATTCCAATATTTAAATCTATTTATTTTTAATAAATCCAAAAGTTACTTAATTCGAAAATTAAGTAAATCGAATAAATCAAAAATAAAATTAAATATTATTAATATTTTTATTTATTTATTTTCCTATCTAATTCTATTAAATCTCTATAATAATATATCCAAGACCCACTTGGAATATTCTAGAAGACTTCTATAATAGAATAAGGAAATAAAATAATTTATTTTATTTTCCCTTTCTACTTCATTAAATCTCTAGAATAATCTATCCAAGACCCACTTGGAATATTCTAGATGATTTCCATAATGAAATAAGGAAATAAAATAATTTAGGACTCCTAGTCCTTCCAAATTAATTCCTTTCCTAATCCATTAAAAATTCCATAAAGGAATAATTAAATAGGAAAAATTAATTAAGAACTCTTCTACTTTCCAAAATTAATTAATTTCCATGTCCATGAAAATTCCCATAAAATAGGAATAATCAACTAGGAAATAAATTAATTTAATAATTAATTATTTTCCTTTCTAATTCCATTAAATCTCTAGAATCCTATTCCAAGTAGAACTTAGAATATTCTAGAAGACTTCCATAATAGAATAAGGAAATAAATTAATTCCAATTAATTCTTTTCCTATTTCCATGAGAATTCCCAAAATAGGAATACTCAAAATAGGAAAACCGAATCAATTAGGAAAGTGAATCTAGGTAGGAGAACACGAGATCACGAGGACCCCGCGTCCCTCACCATCGATCGCCGGCCGGGGAGGAGCACCGCCGCCACCTCAGCCCACGCGCCACCACCACCGGTGGCCGGCGTGGCCGAGGGTTCCCGCGGGCAGCCCCCACGCCCTCCCTTCGATCGATCCTCATGGGATCGATCATCATGATTGATCCCCGGTCCTCCCTCTCTTCGTCTCCTCCGTCACACTTTTCCGGTCGTCGTTTTGTCATCGATCCAACGTAAATAAATTACAAATTTATTACTACGCTCTCCGGTATCGATTCTCTACATGAAATCGACCTCATACAATTTCCGGAAAAATAAGAACAAGCATTCACCACACAAGAACAAATATTGACATCACCGAGAGTTTAATAATCAAGAACATTATTATGACATTAATTAACAATAATTAAATCTAGCCATAATAATCGGAAACCCTGCAAGGTAGAACAATTTATCGAAAAATACCATGAACTAAAACCAACGCTCTGATACCAATTGTTGGAAATCGATATCCCGGAATTAATAAATTAATTAAAATTAATTATCCAATTAATTCCGACCGAAATCCTTTGAAGATCGAATATCCGGATTGTCAAAATTTGCGGAACGACAACTCCAATCGACTCCCGGTTGCCGGAACATCCCGCCACGAACCACCACGAATCCGGTTTCAACCAAACCCTAACCGCGGGTGAACCCGCGGCTTGTTCGATCGAGCCCTCGCGAGGGTTCGCGGCTGTACACGGCAGCCGCCTAGGGCTGCCCTTGGCAGCCCGCTGGACACCCCCAGCAACACCCCGCTGATCGCCCCCAAGCCACGGTCGAACCGTGGCTAGCGATCAGCCCGCAGCCACCGCCGCGCGAGCGGCGGTCCATCCGCGCGAGCGGTGATCGCTCCGCCGGAGCGGAGCTCGTGCCGCGCGAGCGGCGCTGCTCCAGCAGCCCGGTGGATGTGCACGGGCGATCGAGCTCGTGCTCGATCGAGTCTCGGCGTCCAGCCGAGGCTCATGCCCCTCGACCCCTCCTAGGCGAGCCGTTGAGCCGCCGGCGGTCCGGTGATCTTCGATCACCACCGCCCGGTTCAACCTCGACATGGGTCGTGTTCTCGGATCTTGGTTCATGATACTTTCACGATAATTAAACGATAAAATCATAAAGAGGGTTTTACGATTTACCTCGTTCTCGTTGTTCGGAAAAACGTAGAACTCAATTTGATGACCTTGAGATCTTCCCACGTATTCCTTGCACTAGCCCGGACGTCGTGTGGGCGACGATCTACCGAACTCCATGGATCCTCCTCTCTACTTTCTCTCTCTAGAATTGTGATCTTCAAGTTATGAGAATAGAGAAGACCATGTAGTGCTTTTATAGGCTACGTAGGGGATCTTAAGGAGGTGGAATATTGGGCTTCCAATAATAGTGATTAAATTGAGCCCAAGCCCAAATCTATTAATCCTTACTATTATTAATTTATTTATTTTCCACTATATAAATTAATTGCACTCCCAATATTAAACCATATTATATCAAATAATATTTCTCCGGTAGTATTATTTATTCCGTGTATTTAAGATATAAATATCCATGAATAAAATTAATTTATTGCTAATTAATTTATCCATCTCTTATATCCGAGACTAGTACCATTCATCCTTAATTATTATGCGGAACGAATCCACCTGCAGGGTTTACATAATAATTCCTTATGAACTCATCTCGGGGATATTATCAACCCTTCCGGGATACACTTTCTCGTCAAGTATTCACGGCATGTCATATATAAAATATAGCGACCCAACTTAACCGGTAATTAACCCAATAATTAAATCGGTTAATTCCTTTGGTAAATCAAAGTCACTTATATTAAATATACACACCCGCAATAATATCGGGGATTAAGAATAAAATACACAGAGACTTAAATCGATTATCGCCGGCAATCCTAATCGATAAATCTCAAGCAGATCCGCTCAATACACCAAGTGTACAAGTGTGATAAAATAATTAAGATAAATTATTTTCTCTCTCACACAACGACTATACCGATGGATTGGTCCGTGTCCATCTAGGTCGTGAGCAACTGTTCGATTAAATACGAGTAACCGATAGTATGATCTTCTGTGCGCCCATGCAACACCATACTAACTACAACGTATAAAATCCAGGACTATGATTTGCATATATTTAATTATAAATAATTAAACGCAAATAATTGTTTATTTAATTAAATAGATTAGTGGCAATGGATCGTGAGTTTCCGTTACTTAAATCTAGACATTAAGTACACAACTCCAACACTCGGGGCCCATTTTCCTGCGCTTCTGCGCAATTGGCCTTTTGCAGGGATCAATTTTCAATCGATGGCAGGCATGTTTAGGATCTATCTTTCCTAAATCCGCACTGGACCATGAGAAAGTGGAGATGTTCTCCTTTAGGAATTTTATCAAATCGCTTCTGATAGTGGATTCCATATGAGACCCCACAAGTATTTGTTTTTCGGTTTGCTCTGGATCTACAATTATAGAGTCCAGAGTTTCAACCATCTCTACACCGGGTGCTTTTTTGCATTGATATCCTCCCCGCGAGCCCCAATCCTCTAAGTTTGTTTTGGGTTTAGGCTGTTTTTCCCCAGGAGATGCTAAGTCTTCACTGGGTTCTTTTTCGGGGGGATTATTCATGTCATCCGAGGGGATCTGAAGAACTTCTCCGCGCGGGTTTTTCCTGGGGGAGCTCATTCCTTCCTCGGGTATTTTAATGATATCTTTGATGTGATCAATTTGTTTTATGTTGCTTTCCTCCAAATTGATTTGGGGAATGTTAGCTTTTACTTTGTTTTTAGTTTTATCAAGATCGCGAAAATACATCAAAGTCTTCTTAGCCATTACTAGGTCCCCTCTGACGGTGCCAACTGCACCGGAGGGTGTTGGAAACTTGATACAGTAGTAATAGGACGAGGCGACTGCTTCAAAAGCGTCCAGAAAGGGCCTGCCTAACAAAGCATTATAGCCACTAACCTTATCAACTATTACAAACTTAAGATTCCTAACCATCACGACTTCGGGATTCTTCGCGTCCATCATTTCCACCGGGAGGATTATTTCTCCGTAGGGGATGACTACGTCGTCACCAAAACCTTTCAACACCATATCGCACGGGTTGACATAGCGCGCCAGCTTCCCCATCAGATCCAGGGTCTTTTTGTAAAGAACATTAAGATGCGCGCCATTGTCTACCAGCGTGCGAGACACGTCCAGACCGAGGATTCTTGCCTTTATCACTAAAGGCACATCCTTCGGGAACTTTGTCTCGGCTCGATCTTCCGGGGTGAAAGTTATCACCGCCGTTTCATTAATTGCTGCTTCCTTTGATGGGGCAGTTTCATACCAAACTTCCCACATCTGAAAGTCTCTCTTTCTCTTGCGGTGGCTTTCCTCGTTCACCGGCTTTAAACCGCCGATCATCATGATCTGACCCACTCTTGGGGGATCCTGAGCCGGAGGATGCGGTGGTGGAGCTGGTGCGGGTACTTCCCGGGGAGGAGGCCCCTGAGGATTTCCCCCAGCACCTGGCCTGGGCAAGAATTGCCATAGTTTCCCATCCTGAAAAAGTTTCCACAACAGTTTTACCAGTTGTCTGCACTGGCTGGTGTTGTGACCAATCTTTTCATGAAAGGCACACCATTTGTTGGGATCCAACTTGTCCGGGGAAGTTAGAATTGGTGGTGGTTTTTCCAACAGATCAGATTTTTGTACCACCATGATATTCAGAATATCTGCTGGTGTATGACCAGTCTGAGCAGTGAGTTTTCCTTCCCACTCACGGATCTCATCCACTCGTGGGTCGTTTGGCCTAGGGCCTGGTTTTTTGCCAATATAATTTGGCCTTCGATCGGAGGAAAAAGGAGGTTTTTTCTTTTGCTCGGGGGAGTGTCCCCCGCCAGCAACAAGACGCTGGTAGGCCACTTGGGCCCCAGCTTTCCTCCTAAAATCCTCATACGATCGGGGATAGTTTAACATTGCAGATTTAAACAACTTAGAATTTCTTCTCAAACCTGCCAACACTGTGTGAAGTTTGAGGTTATCGCCAATCTCTTCTCCGCCCGCCATCAGTAGTTCCTCCACGCGATCCACATAAGACTCGTCTGTTTCGTTCTCACCCTGTTTGACCCCAAGCAGCTTCTGACTATACTCCATATAGGAAGCTTTGGATGCAAAATACGACACAAACCTATGCACCAAGTCGTCAAAACACTTAATAGAATGTGTAGGTAAGCTGACGTACCATTGGTGAGGAATATCGCCCAGGGTGAGTGGGAATAGTTTGCACCGAGTAGCATCAGTGGCTCCTCGGCCGGACATGTACGTCCTGAATCTGCTCAAGTGCACTTCTGGATCAGTCTTGCCGCTGTACAAAGTAGTTTGCATGGGCTGAATTTCCAGTTGCATTGGAGCTTGTTCAACCTCGGGAGCCAAGGGATCATTATGACGACCTGTCGGGGCGGCGAGAATTTGATTTTCGTTCAATCGCCTTTCCAGTTCAGAGTACTTCTGCCTTAAATCGGCCAGTTCAAGATCAGCACCGGGGGCTCTGCGGGCCCTCGTCGGTGAGAAGTTCACACGTTGACCGTGCATGTCACTTCTACTTGCCTGTCGATGAGGATCCGTAGAAGTAGCTACTGATTCGGCTCTTTTATTTAGATCTAAAGCCCGGCGTGTTCTGCGGTTCCCCCGGGGAGCTCGGCCAGTTCGCTCAGGGCCCTTACCTGGATTTTCCCCGGCGGGTGCATGCATGCCCCTCACCGGGATCACAGGGGTTGTCATCACATATTTTAAAGACATCAACTCAGCCACTGCTTCATCAATTTTCTGTGGAGTATCAAGACTCGCGAATCTAATCGGAGGTGGAGCCATGGGCGTCGACGGCCCTCCGATCTCGTAAGGATGAAGACGGCGATTCCGACGTCGTGACCGAAGTCGACGTTGTCGTTGATCTGCCTGACTGTCAGTGGGCTCATCGGCCTCTGCATGTTTGCTATCGTGCTCATCGGAGCTGATTTGGGTAGGCAAAGGCTGTTCCTTATTTTCAGGTTCTGGGTTTTTAGGCGGAGATGGAATCTCGGGTTCCACCATCACGGCCTTACCCATCACAGCCCGCCACCTGCCGCTCGTGCCAGATGCACCTGATACCGTAGTACCTTCGTCTTCGTTCACCATTTCTGATTTTAATCGAGCTTTTTCTGCAACTTAAATACCTGATGCTCGATCCTTCTAGCGCCAACTGTTTTGGTTGTTTTTGTACTTGTCGGTAGTATTTGCTGGTAATTGAGGGTTTTGATAAACAACACAAAATGGTAAATTTGTTATAAGTAAGCTAGCAAAAGGATTAAGTTATAGCAGAAATCATAAGTAGAACATGGATGCTCAAGGCACCTCTTCATTCATATATTCATACTTAGAAATCATATTAAAATACAATGGTTTTGCATGTCCCCTTTTTCTCTCTCACACCCTCTATTTATAATACTCTATGCATGGCTTAATTATGCCACCTAATGCCCACATATCGGCTTCTCATTGGACCTCTAGTCCACTAATATGAAGCATTAAATACCCACTAATTTCCCTTAGTGCTTAAGGTCCTCATCTTCTTCTTAGATATGCCGTTGAAGGTCTTTTAGGATTGACTCAGCTGACTTTCTCTCTCGATGACGTGGCCCTTTGATTCGTGACACGTGTCGGTGACTGTTTTCTTGGGTATAACAAGGGAGATCCATGGAGTTCGGTAGATCGTCGCCCACACGACGTCCGAGCTAGTGCAAGGAATACGTGGGAAGATCTCAAGGTCGTCAAATTGAGTTCTTCGTTTTTCCGAACAACGAGAACGAGGTAAATCGTAAATCCCTCTTTATGATTTTATCGTTTAATTATCGTAAAAATACCTTGAACCAAGATCCGAGGAACGGACCCACGAGACGAGGTCGAACCGGGCGGTGGTGGTCGGACCACCGGACCGCCGGCGGCTCGACGACTCAGCTGGAAAGGGATCGCGCGAGGTGGATCGAGCCTAGGGCTCGATCACGCGGATCGGCTGCGGGTTTTCCCGTAGCGATCTGCTGCCAGCTACGGGTTTTCCCGCAGCGACTCGTAGCGCCCAGCAGCAGCGAGTCAGGCGACTCGCTGCGGGTTGCTGTGGGCTGCTACGGGGATTTCGCTGGGTGTTGTGGGATTTCCCGCAGCTGACCCGCAGCGATTCAGCAGGGTCCCAGCAGCAGCGAGTCAGGCGACTCGCTGCGGGTTGCTGCGGGCTGCTGCGAGCAACCCCGCGTGGCTGCTACGGGTTTCGCGGGTTCACGCGAGTTCTCTCGTGTTTTTCCCGCGTAACTTTTTCGTATGGTCATGTACATGTTCCGAGAGTCGATTGGGTTGTCGGTTCCGCAATTTTGACAATCCGGATATTCGATCTCCAAAGGATTTCGGTCGGAATTAATTAGATAATTAATTTTAATTAATTTATTAATTCCGGGATATCGATTTCCAACAGGTTTTTTCCAACGTTTGACTGAGTTGACTGGCTATAAAATTAATTCCGATTGGGAAATAAATTGTACGATAATTTTCTACGTCGCTCGTAGATAATTATAGAATTTTATTTCGTCAAAAACCGATTTTCGGTGAGTGAGAAATAAATGGTTAAAGATAGCCAATTAAAAAGGCATTTAATTGAATATGTAATAAAGTGTATGACTTTATTACATTGAAATGTGTAATAGTTATTACATCCCACATTGAAAGATGTAATAAAGTTATTACACTTAATAAGTGATTGGAGGATTAATGTGTTCAACAAGTGAGTAAGACCATGGACCGTTAAGGTACATGGCAATCGCCACACGCGCGTCCGTCCGTCCGTCCGCTCGGCTCGGCTCGGCTCGTGCTCGTGCTCGTGCCCGTGCCCGTGCTCGTGCTCGTGCTCGTGCTCGGCTCGGCTCGGCTCGTGCTCGTGCCCGTGCCCGGCTCGGCTCGTCCCGACCCGACCCGCCTCGTCCTTGGACTTGGACTTGGACTTGGACTTGGACTTGGACTTGGATCTTGGCAATTGGACTTTGGGATGGAATTGGGCTTCCTTGGGCTCCTTGGGGCTTCTGGGCCTGGCCATCGTAATAGTTTTGCTGACGGGCTGAACTATTTTTGTTGATTGGGCCTACGTGAAGTGGGCTGGTTTGGTTGAACACAAAAAGGCTTAAGGCCTGATTAGAAAATAATATTGTATAAGGTCAGATGACCATGTTCATTCTTTGCGGTTACAAAGTTTGAATGTGCTGGTCATGGGGAAGTTATTGGCCCCATTAACCACGTGATTAAATGCCTGAGTAAAGAGCTGCTGACCCCTCACATGCTTGGAGCTCAGCTATAAATAGCGAGTCCTAGGTTGCATTTCATACACAGCAAAAACGCAAAAGAAATTCCCAGCATATCATAGTGTTCATACTCCCTGCTCTTTCCCGTTCGAAAGGTGGTTCTGATCTGGTTGCTTCAGAGAAGAACAAGAAGAAAGTCGTTGTATCTTTGGGGGCATTACGTCTGCAAACCGTAGCATACACGGGACGTATTTGTCTTGCGGATAGCGAAAGCGCCTCGTGTTGGAGTTGTGTACTTAATGTCTAGATTTAAGTAACGGTAAACTCCCGGTCATAGCATTTAATCTATTTAATTAATAAACAATTGTTTGCTTTTAATTATTATTAATTAAATATATGCAAATCATAGTCCTGGATTTTATACGTTGTAGTTAGTATGGTGTGTCGGGCCCCACACAGAAGATCATAATATCGGTTACTCGTATTTAATCAAACAGTGGCTCACGACCTAGATGGACCCGGACCAATCCATCGGTATAGTCGTTGTGTGAGAGAGAAAATAATTTGTCTTAATTATTTTATCAAACTTGTACACTTGGTGTATTGAGCGGATCGTCGAGATTCATCGATTAGGATTGCCGGCGATAATCGATTCGAGTCTCAGTGTATTTTATTCTTAATCCCCGATATTGTTGCGGGTGTGTATATTTAATATAAGTGACTTTGATTTACCAAAGGAATTAACCGATTTAATTATTGGGTTGATTACCGGTTAAGTTGGGTCACTATATTTTATATATGGCATGCCGTGAATGATTGACCGGACAGTGTATCCCGGAAGGGTTGATAATATCCTCGAGATGAGTTCATAAGGAATTATTGTGTAAACCTCATGAGTGGATTCGTTCCGCACAATAATTAAGGTTGAATGGTACTAGTCTCGGATTAAAGAGATGAATAAATTAATTAGCAATAAATTAATTTTATTCATGGATATTTAAATCTTAAATACACGGAATAAATAATACTACCGGAGAAATATTATTTGATATAATATGGTTTAATATTGGGAGTGCAATTAATTTATATAGTGGAAAATAAATTAATTAATATTAATGGGAGATTAATAGATTTGGGCTTGGGCTCAATTTAATCATTAATATTGGAAGCCCAATATTCCACCTCCTTTAGATCCCCTACGTAGCCTATAAAAGCACTACATGGTCTTCACTTTTTCATAAGACAAGATTATCATACTTGATATTCTAGAGAGTTGAAGAGGATCCATAAGCTTGGAGGATCGTCGCCCACCAGACGTTCAAGCTAGTGCAAGGAATACGTGGGAAGATCGTAAGGTCATCAACTTAGATTCGTTTCTCCGCACAACGAATTAAAAGGTAAAATCATATACTCTTCTATGATTTTATGTGAATTGATTGTGATACATACATGAACGCACGATCCGGGAAAAACGACGAACCTCGGGGACGGGGATTCGAGATCCCCGGCGAGGATCGAAGGTGGCGGTCGAACCCTAGGGTTCGGACCGCCGGTACCGCCGGCAAAGGGGAGCCCCGGCTGGATGCCGGGGCACGCGATCGACCAAGGATCGATCGCTGGGGGTTCGCCGTGGGCTGGAGCCACGGCGGGTGGACCCCCCAGCCCCTCGACCGGCGGGGCGTGCGCACGGGAGAGCTCCGGCCGAAGCCGGAGCAAGCGATCGAGCTGGGCTCGATCGCGAGGGCAGCCGCGGGCTGCTGCCGCGGCTGGGCGCCCTCCTCCCCGTCAGGTGGTGGCGGTGAGTCGCCGGACTCACCGCCGGCGGGTGCTGGTCCGACAGCCCCGCGGGGATGCACCCCGCATCCCCGGCGATCGCCATGCACGGCGATCGCGAACCCCATGCATGGGGGTTCGGCTAGGGTTTCGCCCTCGTGGCGATTCTCCGGTCGGGCCCCGGTTCTTCGTGGTGTTCGTGATCGGTTTCCGGCGACGGGTTTTTCGGTCGGGTTGTCGGTTTCCGCAATTTTGATAACCCGGGATACCGAATCCCAGCAATTGGTATTAGAGCGTTTGGTTTCGTGTTCATGTATGTGTTCAATTGTGTTCTACCTTGCAGGGATTCCGACTATCATGGTTTAATTAATTGTTAATTATTCGTTTAATTAATTGCTATTTAATTTACCATGATTGTTCGTTTATTAAACTCTCGGACATGTCGAGATTCGTTTTGTGTGGATGAATGCTTGTAATAGTAAAAATTCGGGGGTTGACCGAATTTAGGATTTATTATTACGTTCTATGTTTTCCGGAAAGTGTATAGGGTCGATTTCATGTATAGAATCGATACCGGAATTGTAAATTTATTTCTTGTAATTTATTTACGTTGGATCGATGCCGAGACGACCGCCGGAGAACTCATGAGACGAAGAAGACGAAGAGGACGAAAAACCGGGGGGTCGATCAACCCCATGATCGACCCCATGACCGAAGCCATGGGGAGGGGTCGATCGCCCCTCGGCTGGGGCTGCCGCCGGCAAGGTGGTGGCCGGCCGGCTGGGGAGGCGGCGGCGGTGCCCTCTCCGGTGGTGGCGGCGGTCGGTGGTAGGGGTGGTGCGGGGATCCCCAACCCGTGCTACTCCTAGTCCTACCAAGATACTACTTACCTAATTGATTCAAGTTTTCCTATTTTGAGTATTCCTAAGTTTGGGAACTCTCATGGAGATAGGAAAAGAATTAATTGGAATTAATTTTATTCCTTATTCTATTATGGAAGTCTTCTAGAGTATTCCGAGTTCTACTTGGAATAGGATCCTAGAGATTTAGTAGAATTGGAAAGGAATAAAAGTTAATTTAGGATTGATTTATTTCCTAATTGATTATTCCTATTTTATGGGAATTTTCATAGTAATGGAAATTAATTAATCTTGGAAAGTAGAAGAGTCCTAATTTATTTTATTTCCTTATTCTATTATAGAAGTCTTCTAGAATATTCCAAGTTTGACTTGGATAGATTATTCTAGAGATTTAATAGAATTAGATAGGAAAATAAATAAATAAAAATATTAATAATATTTAATTTTATTTTTGATTTATTCGATTGACTTAATTTTCGAATTGAGTATCTTTTGGATTTATTGAAAATAAATAGATTTAAATATTGGGATTAATATTCTCGTCACATGGAGCATTCAAGAACGAAGACTGAAGACTAGAAGACGCATACGGAGATGGAATAAAGCCATGATAGTCGGAAAATAATTTTTCTAGCATTATTTTGACTATGTGCTATGTGCTTTATTACTTGTATGCATGCTTATGTGTTTAATTATACATTAGATAGCGTATCCCTTTGTTATAAAAAGCTAAGTGGGAGCGGGGATGGAAACATTCCCATGGTCTCCATTACTGTTCTCTTGGTGACTCTTATGGACTTTTGAAGTTCGTATAGATGTGTCATTGGAGGAGAATTCTTGTAATTCCTTTTACAAGAGACATTGATTAAGTTTATCAAACAATGCCTAATTTGTCTTTCTGAAACTGACTTCAAGTCGACTCATTCTTACCCCGGGGAGTGGAATGGAGCCAAAGCCACTTGGTCATGTGGATGACACAAATTAGAGGCAGTCGTACCATTCTTTGATAGATGGATCGATTGTCTGCTCGGCTCCCTCATTTATGAGAGATAGGGTTGTTCGCATGGTGAATCACTGGTTAGAAACTTCGAGTTTCACTTATGATTCTCCGCGTCTTGATTTATGAAATCGAATGCCTCAAGTAATTGGATGTCAATTGTAAAAATCTTTTGGTGTAGTAAACGTCCACACTATCGTGGCTTGCTGCATTGAATGGGATTTTGGATCGATTGATGTAGACAGTTATAGAAGAAAGTGAAGGTTCATGTATTAGCGTAAACGTCCACACTATCGTGGCTTGCGGTAATATACGAGTCCCAAACAATCTTCTTAGATACTGAGTAATGGTTTACACTTAGGTACGCTCTATAGTATCCTTCCCATCGAAGTAACGCTATAGTGATGTACGACCAAAGCAAATCTAATTGCTAAATCATTTGGATGGGTAAACGTCCACACTATCGTGGCTTGCCTTATCTGATGGGATTTTAGATGTGATTAGTGATTTAATGATATTATTTGAGAGAAATAATATCGGATATTAAATTAATTGTTTGTTTAAATGTGCTTATAGGTTTAGAGAATAGCTATGAACCCACTTTCTATGATACTCAAGGAGCATAAGCTCACTGGCCCCAATTATATTGATTGGAAGAGAAATTTAGACATTGTCCTAACTTCGGAGGAGTACAAGTTTGTACTCCATGAAGTATGCCCTGCTGAGCCCACGGCTGCCTCAACTGATGAGGAAAAACTGACATATCGGAAGTGGAAAAAGACTGATGAAATGGCTAGGTGTTATATTTTGGCTTCCATGTCAAATGTACTCCAAACCCAACATCAGTCGATGGACACTGCCTATGATATGATGTTTAACCTCAAGGAGATGTTTGGGGAGCAAGATCGTGCGGCAAGGCAAGAAGCCATGAGAGTCCTCATGTCGACTACTCAATCTGAAGGAACGCCCGTTGGGGAGCACGTTCTTAAGATGATGAGTTTGTTGAATGAACTTGAGGTCCTAGGAGCTTCTATTGATGCTGAGACGCAAGTCGACATCATACTCCAGTCTCTGGCCCCTAGTTTTGAGCAGTTTCGTATGAGCTATAATATGGGTAAACTATCTTATACTCTTGCGCAACTCCTGACTGAACTAAAGGCGGCAGAGGGGATCTACAAGAAGGGCAAGTCTCAAGCGCTTGTAGCTACCAAGTCCAAAGGCTTTAAGCCTGGTGGAGGTAGGGGCAAGAAGAGGAAGCAAGCCTGGAAACCCAGTGGCACTACTACAAAATTGACCTTTAACAACATGCTATTTACATTGGTTTTAAGATAACCGTTGTAAATTGAGTTATTTAAATCGGTTCACAAGCGAACTGATGTGAGATAGTATGAAGACATCAGTTATGAAAAAACCGATATCCATTTATTTTCATTCGCATCGGTTCATACATAACCGTTTTAATAAAATCACAAAACATCGGTTCATATTACAACTATCGATGATTAAAATTTAATGACATCACTTAATACAATAACCATATTACAACTATCGATGATTAAAATTTAATGACATCACTTAATACAATAACCGATGTGAGAAAGTTTTGATGAAATCACTTATTATATAACCGGTTTGATGAAATCACTTATTATAGAACCGATGTAAATAATATTTTATGAATTTTTATTTAATAATAATTAAATAACCAATAGATTAAAAATTCTAGGGCTTCACGTCCCCAAACCCACGAAAATAAGTACTACTATATAATACTAGTATACTTCTCTACTTCACTTCAATTAAATAACTACTCAAATTAAAAGTCGTCAATCCTTATCTCCCTCACAGACAAATCTGCATTCAAGTTCATTCTTCACCTAAAGTAAAAATCACCCATTACTTCTACCTCTCGACATCAGGGTGAGACTTCTCGACAATAAAAGGGCATTGCTACACCAATTCAACAGGGAGAAACTTCTCGACATCAAAGATATAAAGCTCGTTGTTACATCAATTCAGTACGGAGAAAGTTAGGAATAATTTTGATGTAACCTTACACATAAGGTAGTCGATTATATTTTATTTGATAATCCTTTGTCAAATCTTTTTTTTCTGATATTATATATTTTCGAACTGTTCTCTTTGGAGTAGTTTCTGTTGAATCGATTGTTGGTTCGATTGTTTTGCTGCCATAATTTTAAATTAATCATGTTTTCGAATTTGGATTCATTCGTCCAGGTAATTACTAATTAATTATTAGGTGATGGTGGAGGAGTTACACAAGTGGTGGACACATGCCTTGGACCAAGGGAAGAGTTGCAGTTGCGAGAAAATGGGAGGCTTTGAGAAGTAATGGGCTGCCTACTTTCTTGAAGTAACGAACTCCCTTAATTAATGGAGTGGATGAAAGAGTTAAAGTAAAAAAACAAAAGAGTTGGAGTATGCTATTGTATTTAATTTTATGATTAGTTGTAATATGATATCTAATTTTATGAGTTTCTGTAAATTTGAGGGTAGAATATTGATTTAAATTTAAAGTTTTCTTTTTTTTTTGTATATGTATTAACTATTAAATAATTGTTTATATTAATTAAATGATGAATTTGTTGAATTTTATTTTTTGTGTGAATGTTAATTTTGATGATTATTTTGTTGTGATTATTATATTATTATAAAATATATAAAAAAGGTAAAAAGTCACTTCGTATTAACATCAGTCTAAATATTATAATTAATTGATGTAGTTTGGACAAATGCATAGAATCGACGTGTATAAGGTTATTTACATCGGTTTAAAAGGCCAATATTACGTGATGTCAATGTATCATAGACATCGGTTTTCTATTACATCGGTTATTTGAACCGATGTTACAAATAACTCTTATTTACATCGGCCTCTTGGACAACGGTTGGACAACCGATATAAATAGCTATTTTTAACCGTTGTTAAAGGCTTTTTTTGTAGTAGTGTGGTGTCAAGAGGACTGTACCACGAGTGGGGGCTGCAAAGCCAAAGGGTAAGTGCTTCCGATGCAACAAGATGGGATACTGGAAGTCTGAATGTCCTCTCAAAGGTACGAATTTTTCTTTAGTCGTAAAAACATAGTCAGCGGTATTATCTACCAGAATTCTGGTGTGTAGATATGGAACCACTGACGGTATGTGCATTTTGAATGCAGGGGTTCCAGAAAACCCGGCGACTTAGAGAAGAAGAGTTCGAGTCTACACGGGCAAAAAGCTGTAGAGGAGGCAGCGGTTGCGGTGGAAGACATTTATCTGCTTTAGTAGTTAAATAGGATTTCATTTCAAAGTTATTGCTTTATGTACCTTTTATTTTAGAAAGAACGTTTTGTTCTGGATTTCTATTATTTATGAATGGATATTTTATTTCTTTAATCATTGGATGATTTTGATAAGAAATAATGGCATTATCTATTCTGGTACATTAGATAGCAATATATGAATGATAAGATCCTAAGTCTACCACGATGCAACGAACCGTTCTATAACTTGTTTTACTTGTTAGATATTTCTTTATTAATCATTATACTTGTGAGTTCTTATACTTAGTAGTATTTTCAAATAAGATCCAAATGGTCGAAATTGATTTGATCAATTATAGTTGAAGGAATGGACCTTCCGACCTAAGGATTGAATTTGGAGGATAATACATCTAAGCAAACCTTTCTTGCAAAAAGGATAGAATTCAAACAAGTATTAGAAATGATTAGATATGCAGACATATGTGTATATTAGAAAGGTACGAGTAATTCTTTCAAGAATACTCAAGTGATGGATTAGAATGCTTGATGTGCCATAAAAGCAAAGTGTTTTGACTAGTCAATGGACACAAAGCGATTATGGGGAACCATCAAAGTATATCCATTGGAAGCCTGTGACTCGGTCGCGGAGGCCATCACCTATCTGAATAACACATAGCATAATCAAAGATTGGGATTCAATTCCAAAGGACCGCGCCATACACTTGCGTGTAGAGATGGTGCGCTGTTAATAAGAAAATGGAGATCTAATAGTAAATAGAGCAAGTTGTTCGGAACTACCTATGTTCTATGGATATTCCTAGATACAACGGCATATTGAATATGGTTGTAGGATATCCTGGATGAACGAAGTATTGTGTGTTCTATAGTACTATGAACCAGAGGGACGTCTCGTCCGGTTCATGGAGGAAGACTATTGGATGAACCACAAAGCCTAATTTGACGTAATACCTTGGAATGAGAAGAAGGACAAAAGACTAGGAACCAGCCAAGCCGAGTAGAAGTACACCACATACTGCACCTATTGTTATTACTGTTATACACCAGGACGCCATTGCAGTGGGAGGTTGTTGGACAACCAGAGATATTCATAAGACTAGAGGAGTTCGAACTCTGGATCTAGTAAAGATGAAATCGACCCCTAGCTCTGCATAAGGGCAGTACTAGATCTAAATGTGCCTGCTTGGAACAATAAGGATTATTGTTGAGAGGCTAGATAATTTAGAGTACAAGCTTAGTAAATCCATTTATGGATTAAAATAAAGCTATGAGTCGTAGAGCTTGCGAATTGATGGGATAATCCATTTGATGGATTCATCAAAAGGCATAGACGAAAGGTGTAATGAAGACGTAATGGAAACAAGGTGGTGTTTCTCGGAGATTTTATGTAGATAACATTTCATCATTGGCAACAATGTAAAAAATGTTGTCAGACATAAAATAATGGTTGTCTAAATAAATCGAGATATAAGATTGAGTAGAAGTTAGAGCATATTCTTAAGATCGTTCGTTCTAACGATAAGAACATTGTACTTCTCCTAGATATCTTATACGATTATGGTTTGTTTTAAACATGCATACTTCTGAGAAAGGTTATTGCCTTTCAGAGACAGAATATACATCTATCTAAAGGGTTTGTGTTTATACACATGAAGGGGATAGACGAAGCAGTTTTCTATACTTCAAGTATGGAAAGCTTTATAGATGCAATGTTGTAAAACAAGAACCTGATATCAACTATGCGGTTTGCGTAGTGGGAGGATATCAAGGTGATCTAGACAAGAGATTTTCGGATGCTGTAATAGTACTTGCAAAGTACTGGATTATTAAGCAAGACGAAATCTTCTTTGATTACAAATTCCCAGATCCTAAAAATCAAAGAAAGGACCAGTGAAAGTCGATATCAGGCTATGTGTTCACTTTTAGAAAGAGGTGGAACCATAAAAGAGTGATGAGCAGGACGCTTATCAGACTCTCTCGTAACCGAATAGCAGCCTCAGAGGCAGCGGAAGTTTTGGTTAGGTTCCGGGATAACCTCTTGACTTTGATATGACTCTTAGTTTACCAAAGGCTATTGGATAGCGGTGCACGGTGAACTGGAAGAGGTCATAAGTCAAAAGTGATGTTAACACATAGAGCAAGTACCACCTGATACGAGTCATCGTCAAGTGAGACGACGTAGTAGTCACCAAGATAACTTCAGAGCGGCAACCTAGATTGCTCACTCACATAGTACTTCTGGAAAGTACACCTTAAGCACGTGATGAGTATGGGAACCGGGAGTTTGGAGGAAATGACTAGACCTTAGTACAAGTGGGAGATTGTTGGAGTTGTGTACTTAATGTCTAGATTTAAGTAACTGTAAACTCCCGGTCATAGCATTTAATCTATTTAATTAATAAACAATTGTTTGCTTTTAATTATTATTAATTAAATATATGCAAATCATAGTCCTGGATTTTATACGTTGTAGTTAGTATGGTGTGTCGGGCCCCACACAGAAGATCATAATATCGGTTACTCGTATTTAATCAAACAGTGGCTCACGACCTAGATGGACCCGGACCAATCCATCGGTATAGTCGTTGTGTGAGAGAGAAAATAATTTGTCTTAATTATTTTATCACACTTGTACACTTGGTGTATTGAGCGGATCGTCGAGATTCATCGATTAGGATTGCCGGCGATAATCGATTCGAGTCTTAGTGTATTTTATTCTTAATCCCCGATATTGTTGCGGGTGTGTATATTTAATATAAGTGACTTTGATTTACCAAAGGAATTAACCGATTTAATTATTGGGTTGATTACCGGTTAAGTTGGGTCACTATATTTTATATATGGCATGACGTGAATGATTGACCGGACAGTGTATCCCGGAAGGGTTGATAATATCCCCGAGATGAGTTCATAAGGAATTATTGTGTAAACCTCATGAGTGGATTCGTTCCGCACAATAATTAAGGTTGAATGGTACTAGTCTCGGATTAAAGAGATGAATAAATTAATTAGCAATAAATTAATTTTATTCATGGATATTTAAATCTTAAATACACGGAATAAATAATACTACCGGAGAAATATTATTTGATATAATATGGTTTAATATTGGGAGTGCAATTAATTTATATAGTGGAAAATAAATTAATTAATATTAATGGGAGATTAATAGATTTGGGCTTGGGCTCAATTTAATCATTAATATTGGAAGCCCAATATTCCACCTCCTTTAGATCCCCTACGTAGCCTATAAAAGCACTACATGGTCTTCACTTTTTCATAAGACAAGATTATCATACTTGATATTCTAGAGAGTTGAAGAGGATCCATAAGCTTGGAGGATCGTCGCCCACCCGACGTTCAAGCTAGTGCAAGGAATACGTGGGAAGATCGTAAGGTCATCAACTTAGATTCGTTTCTCCGCACAACGAATTAAAAGGTAAAATCATATACTCTTCTATGATTTTATGTGAATTGATTGTGATACATACATGAACGCACGATCCGGGAAAAACGACGAACCTCGAGGACGGGGATTCGAGATCCCCGGCGAGGATCGAAGGTGGCGGTCGAACCCTAGGGTTCGGACCGCCGGTACCGCCGGCAAAGGGGAGCCCCGGCTGGATGTCGGGGCACGCGATCGACCAAGGATCGATCGCTGGGGGTTCGCCGTGGGCTGGAGCCACGGCGGGTGGACCCCCCAGCCCCTCGACCGGCGGGGCGTGCGCACGGGAGAGCTCCGGCCGAAGCCGGAGCAAGCGATCGAGCTGGGCTCGATCGCGAGGGCAGCCGCGGGCTGCTGCCGCGGCTGGGCGCCCTCCTCCCCGTCAGGTGGTGGCGGTGAGTCGCCGGACTCACCGCCGGCGGGTGCTGGTCCGACAGCCCCGCGGGGATGCACCCCGCATCCCCGGCGATCGCCATGCACGGCGATCGCGAACCCCATGCATGGGGGTTCGGCTAGGGTTTCGCCCTCGTGGCGATTCTCCGGTCGGGCCCCGGTTCTTCGTGGTGTTCGTGATCGGTTTCCGGCGACGGGTTTTTTGGTCGGGTTGTCGGTTTCCGCAATTTTGATAACCCGAGATACCGAATCCCAGCACCTCAACTACCCGCAATCCATTTCCGACGTTCGATCGAAGTTGAAGACCTGTTCGTGTTTCCCTTCTTGTTCATTTCTTTTATTTTGTTATAGTTTCTGGAAACGTGTAAAGTATTAAGAAGTACTGTTTACTAGTCCAGAAACGAGCACTGTAATAGCTACGTAATACCAACAACGCAATACAAATAACCGTACTAAAAAAAAAAAATGACAACCGGAGACAATACTGGTGCTGAGAAAAATGGCCAATCTAGCACTGTTCCACCGATGAACTTGAACGTTCCGATCATGCCTTCATCGGTGGTTCATGCTGAGAAACCTGAGAAGTTCAATGGGACTGACTTCAAAAGGTGGCAACAAAAGATGATGTTTTACCAGACCACGTTGGGTTTGGCAAAGTTTCTCAAGGATGAGCCTCTGGCCATGGATGAGAATGAAACTGATGCTAATAAGCGTGCGGCTTATGAAGCATGGGGCCAGGGTGATCACCTGTGCCGGAATACCGTTTTGAACGGTCTGAGTAATGACCTGTACAATGTGTATGGGAATATGACTTCTGCCAAAGCACTCTGGGATGCTTTGGAGAAGAAATATAAAACTGAGGACGCCGGAACTAAAAAGTTCGTCGTCGGGAAGTTTTTGGATTTTAAGATGGTCGACTCTAAGTCGGTCGTATCTCAATTCCAACACTTCCAGCTGATCTTGCATGACCTTGAGAATGAAGGCATGAAAATCAGCGAGTCTTTTCTGGTGGCTGCTGCTATTGAGAAGTTACCCCCGAGTTGGAGGGCTTATCAAAACTATCTCAAGCATAAGACCAAGGAAATGACTATTGACAAGCTGGTTGTCAAGCTTCGTATCGAAGAGGAAAACCGTAAGAGGTTTAATCCTGGGAGTGTGCCTGAGGAGCCTCGTGTGAATCTGATGGAGCAACCCAAAAGGAAGCTGCCTCCTCCTCAGAATACCTTTAAAGGGAAAGAGCCTGCCACCAAGGTCTGGAAGTTCATGGGAAAATGCCATAACTGTGGAATAACTGGCCACATGGCTAAAGATTGCAAGAAGCCTAAACAGCCTATTGCACAGTACAAGGGGAAGGGGAAGCAATCTGCTAACCTTGTTGAAACCTCTGGGCAGGAGCTGACTGAAATGGATATGTCAGCAATGGTGTTTGAAGCCAACTTGGTTGGTAATCCCAAGGAGTGGTTCATTGACACTGGAGCCACTCGCCATGTCTGCTCTGATAAGGATGCATTTTCTACCTATGCTCCTTCGACTGGCCGAAAGCTCCACATGGGGAACTCTTCCTCGTCTACTGTTGCTGGAGTTGGGAACGTGACCCTGAAGCTCACCTCTGGAAAGGAGCTGCTGTTGAAGGATGTGCTGCATGTCCCGGACATCCGCAAGAACTTAGTCTCTGGGTCTCTCCTAGTTGAGCATGGTTTTAAACTTGTATTTGATGCTAAGAAGTTTATTTTGACTATGTTTGGAACCTTCCTTGGTCAAAGCTATCTCGACAATGGACTGTTCAAAATGAATGTAATGGTTGTGCGCCGTGTACCCAATGTTGCCTCGAGCATTAATAAAAATAATTCTGTTTCGGTTTACTTGCTTGAGTGTTCTGAATTGTGGCATATAAGATTAGGACATGTAAATCTAAATGCGATTAAAAGATTGATGAATTTGGAATTATTACCAACTTCAAAAATTGATACACAAAAGAAATGTGAAATTTGTGTTGAAGCCAAAATGGCTAAGTTACCTTTTCCCTCGATTGAAAGGTGTACTGAACCTCTTGGTTTAATCCATACTGATATATGCGATTTGAAATTTGTACAAACAAGAGGTGGAAAAAAGTACTTCATCACGTTTATTGATGATTGCACTAGATATTGTTACTTATATTTATTAAGTAGCAAAGACGAAGCCTTAGAGGCTTTTACCAAGTATAAAGCTGAGGTTGAAAATCAACTTGGTAAACGAATTAAAATAATCCGAAGTGATAGGGGTGGAGAATATGTAGCTCCGTTTGAGAAATTATGTTCTGAAAATGGGATAATTCATCAAACGACGGCTCCTTATTCACCACAATCAAATGGTGTTGCAGAACGAAAAAACAGAACTCTTAAAGAAATGATGAACGCCATGTTGATTAATTCGGGTTTACCTCAGAACATGTGGGGGGAAGCTATTTTGACAGCTAACCACATTTTGAATAAAATCCCACTTAAAGGTAAAAATGAGACGCCGTACGAATTGTGGAAAAATCGTAAGCCGTCTTATAAATATCTTAAAGTGTGGGGGTGTTTGGCTAAGGTGTCTGTTCCTGAACCAAAGCAAATGAGAATCGGACCAAAGACGGTCGATTGCATTTTTATCGGATATGCATACAATAGTATGGCTTACCGATTTTTGGTACACAAGTCTGATAATCCAGACGTGCATAAAGGTACCACGATTGAATCGAGAAATGCTTCATTTTTCGAAAATATCTTTCCTTGTAAAGAAAGAGAAGAATCAAGTTCTAATAAAAGAACTTATGAACCTGATGTCGACACAACACCTGTTGGTGACGATCAGGTAAACGAAGAGGTTATTGAACCTAGACGTGGTAAAAGGGTAAAAATGGCTAAGTCGTTTGGACCTGATTTTATTACGTATTTATTGGATGACGAGCCAAAGTCCTACGGGGAAGCTCTATCCAGTCCAGATGCACCGCTCTGGGAAGAAGCTATTAATAGCGAAATGGAGTCTATTCTGCAAAATCACACGTGGAAGTTGGTTGATCTTCCACCGGGTTGTAAACCTTTAGGATGTAAATGGATCCTAAAGAAAAAGTATAAAGCAGATGGAACGGTCGATAAGTTTAAAGCTCGTTTGGTAGCCAAAGGGTTTAAACAAAGAGAAGGATATGATTTCTTTGATACATATTCACCTGTAACCAGAATATCGTCTATTCGGGTGCTTATTGCGATTGCTGCTTTGCACAATCTCGATATTCATCAGATGGATGTGAAAACTGCGTTTCTGAACGGTGAATTGGAAGAAGAAATTTATATGGAATAACCCGAGGGATTTGTAGCACCTGGACAAGAGAAAAAGGTGTGCAAATTGATAAGGTCGTTGTACGGACTTAAGCAAGCTCCAAAACAATGGCATTTGAAATTTGATAACATTATGATATCAAATGGATATAAAATCAACGAGTGTGACAAATGTGTGTACATTAAAGGTACATCTGACTCGTTTGTCATAGTCTGTCTATATGTAGACGACATGTTAATCATGGGTAGTACTCGTGAATTAATCATGAATACTAAAGCAATGTTAAAAAGAAATTTTGACATGAAAGATTTGGGTGTTGCTGATTTAATCCTCGGGATTAAAATTGAAAGAACCCCAAATGGAATTGTCTTATCACAATCTCATTATGTTGAGAAAGTGTTAAAGAAATTCAATGCCCATGATGGTCCTACGAGTAGGACGCCGATTGACTTAAGTATAAATCTTACTGTCAATAAGGCTGAACCTGTAGCTCAGTTAGAGTATTCTCAAGTTATAGGCAGTCTGATGTACTTAACAAATTGTACACGTCCAGACTTGGCCTATCCTGTGAATAAATTGAGCAGGTATACGAGCAATCCAGGTGTTGAACACTGGAATGCTTTGAATCGGGTTTTAAAGTATTTGAAATACACCCGAGAGTATGGGCTATACTATACGAGATATCCTAATGTACTTGATGGATATTGTGATGCTAGTTGGATATCTGATTCTAAAAGTTCACATTCCACTAGTGGTTACGTCTTCTGTATCGGGGGCGGAGCAGTTTCGTGGAAGTCAACGAAACAAACGTGTATAGCCAGATCCACCATGGAATCTGAGTTTATAGCTTTAGATAAAGCTGGTGAAGAAGCAGAGTGGCTTCGTCACTTTTTGGAAGATATTCCATGTTGGAAAAAGCCTGTGTCTCCCGTGATGATTCACTGTGATAGCCAAGCAGCTATAGGGAGAGCACAGAGCATTATGTATAACGGTAAGTCTCGACATATTCGTCGGAGACATAATACCGTTCGACAATTGATCTCAAATGGAGTAATTTCCTTAGAGTATGTAAAATCTAAGGAAAATCTGGTTGATCCTTTGACAAAAGGAATGAATCGAGATCAATTAGGCGTGTTGCTAGAGGGAATGGGTTTGAAAAACCACAATCCATCGAACGATCATAACGGTAACCCTACCTTGATGAATGGAGATCCCATGAACTTGGTTCAAAGGGAAAACTAAGTTATGAAAGTTCAATAGAGCACTTGTACTCATCCCTAAAGGCAATTCAAGTGTTGTTTCCTGATGTGTGGTATTAGGTTAAGTTCTCGAGGAGACTTTTAATGAATCCCTACCTTGAAAAGGTTAAGTATGTCAGGATACTTATAATGGGAGGTCACCTATATAAATGTGAAGTGAGGGCCGCTTCAAATGTATACATTTATGAATCCAAAGTGTTGTCCATGGCCAAAACGGACACAACATAGAACGGGAAATTGAACGGAATTTATTGCGTGAATAGCATTGACTCGTAGTACGTTGTGGGGGAATAGTTCAAGGCATCGTGTCCACTAGGCCTCCTGTACTTCCGATGTTGTTCACTACGGAAGGTTCAAAGCCGCAAACTACCTTTCCGGAAGCGATAGATTCTTTTGGGGAATTGAACGAAGAGTCTGCATACATGCATGCATTGATTTACACTCATGTGGGGGATTGTTGGAAAATATAAAGTCAAAGTTGGTTTTTTCCAACGTTTGACTGAGTTGACTGGCTATAAAATTAATTCCGATTGGGAAATAAATTGTACGATAATTTTCTACGTCGCTCGTAGATAATTATAGAATTTTATTTCGTCAAAAACCGATTTTCGGTGAGTGAGAAATAAATGGTTAAAGATAGCCAATTAAAAAGGCATTTAATTGAATATGTAATAAAGTGTATGACTTTATTACATTGAAATGTGTAATAGTTATTACATCCCACATTGAAAGATGTAATAAAGTTATTACACTTAATAAGTGATTGGAGGATTAATGTGTTCAACAAGTGAGTAAGACCATGGACCGTTAAGGTACATGGCAATCGCCACACGCGCGTCCGTCCGTCCGTCCGCTCGGCTCGGCTCGGCTCGTGCTCGTGCTCATGCTCGGCTCGGCTCGGCTCGGCTCGGCTCGGCTCGGCTCGGCTCGGCCCGTCCCGTCCCGTCCCGACCCGACCCGACCCGACTCGCCTCGTCCTTGGACTTGGACTTGGACTTGGACTTGGACTTGGACTTGGATCTTGGCAATTGGACTTTGGGCTGGACTTGGGCTTCCTTGGGCTCCTTGGGGCTTCTGGGCCTGGCCATCGTAATAGTTTTGCTGACGGGCTGAACTATTTTTGTTGATTGGGCCTACGTGAAGTGGGCTTGTTTGGTTGAACACAAAAAGGCTTAAGGCCTGATTAGAAAATAATATTGTATAATATAATTATATTAATATTATTTTGAATTTCGAAAATCCTCAAAGGTCAGATGACCATGTTCATTCTTTGCGGTTACAAAGTTTGAATGTGCTGGTCATGGGGAAGTTATTGGCCCCATTAACCACGTGATTAAATGCCTGAGTAAAGAGCTGCTGACCCCTCACATGCTTGGAGCTCAGCTATAAATAGCGAGTCCTAGGTTGCATTTCATACACAGCAAAAATGCAAAAGAAATTCCCAGCATATCATAGTGTTCATACTCCCTGCTCTTTCCCGTTCGAAAGGTGGTTCTGATCTGGTTGCTTCAGAGAAGAACAAGAAGAAAGTCGTTGTATCTTTGGGGGCATTACGTCTGCAAACCGTAGCATACACGGGACGTATTTGTCTCGCGGATAGCGAAAGCGCCTCGACTACCCGCAATCCATTTCCGACGTTCGATCGAAGTTGAAGACCTGTTCGTGTTTCCCTTCTTGTTCATTTCTTTTATTTTGTTATAGTTTCTGGAAACGTGTAAAGTATTCAGAAGTACTGTTTACTAGTCCAGAAACGAGCACTGTAATAGCTAAGTAATACCAACAATTTTTGAGCCTCAACAAAGTAACAATAAAGTTCTCGACCACCTTTGAATTCACCGTAACATATCCGCCGTACTGCCTGAATGAAACATTCGGTTGCCCAGGCAGTCCTCTGATCTTGTCGGCCTCTTTCTCCTTTAAGGCATATTTCGGCTGAGTGCTCTAATATTTCTGACATATCAGAAAGCAATTCCCGTTTCGAACCAAATTCACGACCCGTGTCCATCGAATCCTCTTGACTCATTTCCCTCAGTTTGGCTCCTTGAAAACGCGAAAATGCTTCAATTTGATAACCTGCAATAAAAATAAAATTGATAAAAGAATGAAGACAGTTTTTTCCATTGTTTTTCCTCCTATTGGACTACTAATAGGGCTGAAACTGAACTATGTCTAAGCATTTGTTAGAATTTATAATTTCACTATTTATATATATTATGTTTGTTATTGTTATTAAATATTTTTTAAAATAAATTAATTAGTTTTTAAAATAAAATTTCTATAAAAATTAGTTTTTAAAATAAAATCTCTATATAAAAATCGGTTTTTAAAATAAAAATGATTATGTAATACTATATAGTTATCGATTCTAAGCTAAATAACCGATATTAAAGGAGGTGTTAGATATCAGTTAGTTTTGTGGGTTACTACCGGAAATCAACCAATTTCTATGAACACAAAAGAAATCGGTTGGAAAATAAAAACTGATTTCTAAAATGTACATAGAAATCGGTTAATCACCGATGTCTATAGGTGCAAACTATAAATATCGGCTCCATCAACATCAGTGCGGATTTTCATAAAAATCGGTAAATAACCAATTTTTAATGTAATTTTTTTAGTAGTGGAACAAAGCTTGCCTCATCTGTTTCGCAAGCTTAATTATGTAAAGTCATTTTGTAGAGAATCAGAAGACAAACATTTTGATTGGTCATATATTAACCGGAGTGGTATATCGAAGCACATCGGTGGCTCTCGATCTACGATTGATCACGCCATTGATATTGTACTGTATGTATTATAAAAATGGTTTACTAACTTATAATTTGTTGTTTTATAGAAAATTATATAATTTTTATTTTATTTGGGTTGTAGAGCAAGACAACTGGACAAGAGGGGACGATGTATGCAATCTTTAACTACTAACTTATACTTTGTCGTTATATATAAAATAATGTATAACATTTTAGTTTATTTGGTTTGCAGAGCAAGAAAACTGAACCAGAGGCGACGAATGACGATATATGAAATCTTTAACTACGTTCACCACAAGCCTGGTAAAAGTTCATGACGAAGAAAGCTGAAAAGATAACGGTATGTTCCAAATTATATACTCCCTCTGTCCCAGAGCTATAGGCACAGGTGGTCAACGTTGACTTTTTTAGTCCGTTCAATACATATGATAAATAATATACAAAAATTATGAAAAAATTACTAAAATAAAATTCAATATTTAAATTATATTTTATTTATTTTTTCATAATTTTCGTATACTGTTTATCATATGTATTCGACGGACAAAAAAGTAAACGTTGACCACAATTGCCTATAAATCAGGGACAGAGGGAGTAATTTTTTATTTGTAAATGTAACTCGGACGATATAATACAATAATCTCAACCGAAAAACAAAGCAAACAATAAAAAAGAAGACAAAATTTACGTGGAAACCCAAATAAAAAAGAATGAAGAGTTTTCGCTATGAACATTTGATTGTCCAGGCAATCTCGTGATCTCGTCGGCCTCTTTCTTCACAACGGCATCCGTTTCACGAACGAAGTAGTAAAACATAGCAGTAAAACATTATCGAACCATAATTTTCAATCAAATTAATTTTATAGTCAGTCAAACTTTGGAAAAAATTAATTTTGACTTTAAGATTTTTCAACAAAAATAATACTAGTATCTATTATTAATTAATATATAAATCCTGAATCACTTAATTCCAATTAGTCAATCAAAATAGTCAATTTTGCCAGCTAGACTAAATTGAATTCTATTGACCAATATGAATGTTCTATTTCCCCTATAGCCAAACTTTTTTCATTCAATTACATAATCTATTAACCAATAGGATTGCTCAATTTCAATTGATTGAAATGGATTAAAATTGATTTCTAAATTTATTAATTTAATCCAATTAAAAAATTAATTAATTGAAACATAAATTCTATTAACTATTTCGATTATTACGTTTCTCTTTCTCATTTTCCTAAACTGCCTTTTCATTTTCAGATTTCAAGCTCCTCTCCTTTTTTTTCCTTTCTTCCTGCTTTCTTCCATCATCAAGGTTTTTCATTCCATATTGCCAATCAAATTTTTTGTATCTTCTTACGTGTGTATAGGGCTTTTTCGATTTCAATTTGGATGGATTTATAATTCTAAATCTGCAAATGCAAATTTTATTAGTGGTTTTGTTGTCATATTTTTTGCAGTATCTTTTGCATTCGTCCAATGGGGCTCCACTTGTCAGTATCACCACGCCCGATATTTTTCTTCATTCGATTATTTCATAATCATCTTTTCTTCTTTTTTTTTGGCTAATTCTGTGATTTTTGTTTTGGGATAATTGTTTCACATTTAGGGTTTTTGATTGTGCAGGGAGATGCGGATACGAAGTCGAGCTTGGAGAAGATCAAAAGGCAGCTGGCATCGAGCTCCGACAGGAATCTTCTGCAAAGGCCCCTTCTCAAGCGATCCGAAACGGTAATTATTTCATTTAGTTTTTATTTTTATATTTACTAATTAGCGTGCCTCAAGTCGCATTGATTTTCCAGTAGTCAACCAAATATCAGAATTTCGAGTTTTCATAAAATTTGGGGTAAATTCATGGTTGATTGATTATAATGTGTACGTTTTCAAGATCTTATTCGCTTGGTGTATCGGGGAAATATGACCCACCGATGATCACTTACGTAGATTATCCTGCGTTAGTTGTGTATTTTTTGTTTCTGTAGCCTAAATATATATAAAAAATCAGAACTTAAAGGATGATAATTATACACCATATTACAGTTTGTAGACCATTCTTCTCCAACCGTCAAAGGAACCATGGTATTTGACGCAAACAGCACTATAACAATCTCTCCTGTGAACTTCCAGTAAGATTTGTTTCATTTTGATCTTATGGTATAAATTGTACGTATGATTGCGCTTTCTTCATTTTCTTATTTATTTTCATTCAGGGGGTTGCCAAACTACGATGGCTGTTGTTTCTGTATCCACCTATATTATGTCTATTTTTTCTTTTAATCTTCACTTGACTCACTTACCTCTCATACAGTCATACTATTTTCAAAGTGCGACTTCAGTTTTTTAATCTGGTATATAGACATTGAGAAGGCATTTTTTACGTAAATACATATTTCCTTTTTGTGTTCTTTATTTTTCTGAAAACTTAATAGCACTCCACTAAAAGTCCCTGGTTAGGCCCTAGGAGGAACTTGACCGCCTCAATTTTAGGCTATAGGCCTCCATCAGGCATATCCAAGCGGATGAGGTTGTCTATTCAGGTCCAGACGGCCTACGAATTTGATGAAAAACTTGATGAATCAGATGAAGTAGATGGTGTTTATATGGATTTTGAGGTTGAGCCTTAACTGAACCCTAATTTTAATACCTCGTCAAACATCAAGGGTATTTTATGTTGGAGTTGTGTACTTAATGTCTAGATTTAAGTAACGGTAAACTCCCGGTCATAGCATTTGATCTATTAAATTAATAAACAATTGTTTGCTTTTAATTATTATTAATTAAATATATGCAAATCATAGTCCTGGATTTTATACGTTGTAGTTAGTATGGTGTGTCGGGCCCACACAGAAGATCATACTATCGGTTACTCGTATTTAATCAAACAGTGGCTCACGACCTAGATGGACCCGGACCAATCCATCGGTATAGTCGTTGTGTGAGAGAGAAAATAATTTGTCTTAATTATTTTATCACACTTGTACACTTGGTGTATTGAGCGGATCGTTGAGATTCATCGATTAGGATTGCCGGCGATAATCGATTCGAGTCTCGGTGTATTTTATTCTTAATCCCCGATATTGTTGCGGGTGTGTATATTTAATATAAGTGACTTTGATTTACCAAATGAATTAACCGATTTAATCATTGGGTTAATTACCGGTTAAGTTGGGTCACTATATTTCATATATGGCATGCCGTGAATGATTGACCGGACAGTGTATCCCGGAAGGGTTGATAATATCCCCGAGATGAGTTCATAAGGAATTATTGTGTAAACCTCATGAGTGGATTCATTCCGCACAATAATTAAGGTTGAATGGTACTAGTCTCGGATTAAAGAGATGAATAAATTAATTAGCAATAAATTAATTTTATTCATGGATATTTAAATCTTAAATACACGGAATAAATAATGCTACCGGAGAAATATTATTTGATATAATATGGTTTAATATTGGGAGTGCAATTAATTTATATAGTGGAAAATAAATTAATTAATATTGATAAGGATTAATGGACTTGGGCAGTGGGCTCAATTTAATCTTCAATATTGGAAGCCCAATATTCCACCTCCTTTAGATCCCCTACGTAGCCTATAAAAGCACTACATGGTCTTCTCTATTCTACATAACACAAGATCATAATTCTCCTAGATAGAGAAAGTAGAAAGAGAGAGAAGAGGATCCATAAGCTTGGAGGATCGTCGCCCACCCGACGTTCAAGCTAGTGCAAGGAATACGTGGGAAGATCGTAAGGTCATCAACTTAAATTCGTTTCTCCGCACAACGAATTAAAAGGTAAAATTATATACTCCCTTCTATGATTTCATGTGAATTGATTGTGATACATACATGAACGCATGATCCGGGTAAACGACGAACTTCGGGGACGGGGATTCGAGATCCCCGGCGAAGTATCGAGAGAACCCTCGGCTGGGAGCCGAGGGGGTGGCGGTCGAGCCTAGGGGGTGGCGGTCGAGCCTAGGGCTTCGACCGCCGGCAGCGGCCACGCGAGGGGAGCCCCGGCTGGACGCCGGGGCGAGCGATCGACCTAGGGTCGATCGCTGGGGGCTGCCGCGGCTTCGCGCCGCGGCTGGGCGCTCCCTCCCCGGCCGGTGGTGGCGGTGAGTCGCCGGACTCACCGCCGGGGGCTGCTAGGCAGCCCCACGCGATCGATGGTGATCGCGAGCCCCGCGGTGGGGCTCGGCTAGGGTTTAGCCGCGGGTTCATCCCGCGGCGATGCTCTTGCCGAGCCCGGTTCTCCGTGTGGTTCGTGGTTTCATCTCCGGCGACGGGATTTCGGTCGGGTTGTCGGTTTCCGCAATTTTTGATAACCCGGGACATCGAATCCCAGCAATTGGTATCAGAGCGTTTGGTTTCGTGTTCATGTATGTGTTCAATTGTGTTCTACCTTGCAGGGATTCCGACTATCATGGTTGAAATTAATTGTTAATTATTAGTTTAATTAATTTCTATTTAATTTACCATGATTGATCGTTTATTAAACTCTCGGACATGTCGAGATTCGTTTTGTGTGGATGAATGCTTGTAATAGTAAAAATTCGGGGGTTGACCGAATTTAGATTTATTATTATTGTTCTATGTTTTCCGGAAAGTGTATAGGGTCGATTTCATGTATAGAATCGATACCGGAATTGTAAATTTATTTCTTGTAATTTATTTACGTTGGATCGATGCAAAGACGACCGCCGGAGAACTCGTGCGACGAAGAAGACGAAGAGGACGAAGGACCGGGGGGTCGATCAACCCCATGATCGACCCCATGACCGAAGCCATGGGGAGGGGTCGATCGCCCCTCGGCTGGGGCTACCGCCGGCAAGGTGGTGGCCGGCCGGCTGAGGAGGCGGCGGCGGTGCCCTCTCCGGTGGTGGCGGCGGTCGTTGGTGGTGGTGGTGGTGGTACGGGGATCCCCAACCCGTGCTACTCCTACTCCTACCAAGATACTACTTACCTAATTGATTCGGTCTTTCCTAATTGAGTTTTCCTATTTTTTGGGAATTCTCATGGATTAGGAAAAGAATTAATTGGAATTAATTTTATTCCTTATTCTATTATGGAAGTCTTCTAGAGTATTCCGAGTTCTACTTGGAATAGGATCCTAGAGATTTAATAGAATTGGAAAGGAATAAAAGTTAATTTAGGATTGATTTATTTCCTAATTGATTATTCCTATTTTATGGGAATTTTCATAGTAATGGAAATTAATTAATCTTGGAAAGTAGAAGAGTCCTAATTTATTTTATTTCCTTATTCTATTATAGAAGTCTTCTAGAATATTCCAAGTTTGACTTGGATAGATTATTCTAGAGATTTAATAAAATTAGATAGGAAAAATAAATAAATAAAAAATATTAATAATATTTAATTTTATTTTTGATTTATTCGATTGACTTAATTTTCGAATTAAGTATCTTTTGGATTTATTGAAAATAAATAGATTTAAATATTGGGATTAATATTCTCGTCACATGAAGCATTCAAGAACGAAGACTGAAGACTAGAAGACGCATACGGAGATGGAATAAAGCCATGATAGTCGGAAAATAATTTTTCTAGTATTATTTTGACTATGTGCTATGTGCTTTATTACTTGTATGCATGCTTATGTGTTTAATTATGCATTAGATAGCGTATCCCTTTGTTATAAAAAGCTAAGTGGGAGCGGGGATGGAAACATTCCCATGGTCTCCATTACTGTTCTCTTGGTGACTCTTATGGAGTTTTGAAGTTCGTATAGATGTGTCATTGGAGGAGAATTCTTGTAATTCCTTTTACAAGAGACATTGATTAAGTTTATCAAACAATGCCTAATTTGTCTTTCTGAAACTGACTTCAAGTCGACTCATTCTCACCCCGGGGAGTGGAATGGAGCCAAAGCCACTTGGTCATGTGGATGACACAAATTAGAGATATTCGTACCATTCTTTTAAAGATGGATCGTTTATCTGCTCGGCTCCCTCATCTAATGAGAGATAGGGTTGTTCGCATGGTGAATCACTGGTTAGAAACTTCGAGTTTCACTTATGATTCTCCGCGTCTTGATTTATGAAATCGAATGCCTCAAGTAATTGGATGTCAACTATAAAAGTCTTTGGTGTAGTAAACGTCCACACGAACGTGGCTTGCTATGCTGAATGGGATTTTTGGAAATAGTTGATGTAGACAGTTATAGGGAATTGTGAAGGATTGTGAGTTATCGTAAACGTCCACACTAACGTGGCTTGCGGTGACGTAGCAATTCCAAATGATTCACCTTAGTACTGAGTAATGGTTTACACTTAGGTACGCTTTATAGTATTCTTCCCAACGAAGTAACGCTATAATGATGTACGACCGAAGCAAATCTAATTGCTAAATCATTTGGGTGGGTAAACGTCCACACGAACGTGGCTTGCCTTATCTGATGGGATTTTAGATGTGATTAGTGATTTAATGATATTATTTGAGGGAGATAATATCGGATATTAAATTAATTGTTTGTTTAAATGTGCTTATAGGTTTAGAGAATAGCTATGAACCCACTTTCTATGATACTCAAGGAATTCAACGCACTGGTTCCATACTGTGTTGGATGGAATAAAGAGTTAGACATTTCCCAGACTGTTGCTGAGTACAAGTTAGTACTCAGTGAACTTTGTCCTCCTGAACCAACACGTGTCTCAACTATTGAGGAAATAGCTGATTTTGAAAAGTGGAAAAGTGCTTTTGCATTAACCACCAATCATGACATCATGCTGAAACTCAAGCTTATGTTTAGAGACAACGAGAAGGTGAGAAAAGAGGCGATGAGGATACTCATAAAGGTCAGTCGCTTCGAGGAAACGCTTAAACACGTTTTCGAGATGTTGGACCTTTTGGATGAGTTGAGACAATCGCAAGCTCTTATGGCCAAAGCCAAAGGTTTTGAACCTAAGGGCATAGACCAAGAAATGGAGAAGTAGACAAAGAAGCCCTGTAGTCCTTCACTTGGACCACGGAATAGGGTGAGAAAGCCTTCGAGCAGTCATTCTCAAAGAAAGCCTTCTGGGGACTGGAAGTCTATATTTTCTCCTCGAGAAGGTATGAGATTCTCTCCTTAGTCTTAAAACATAGTCAGCGGTATTATCTACCAGAATTCTGGTGTGTAGATATGGAACCACTGACGGTATGTGCATTTTTGAATGCAGGGGTTCCAGAAAACCCGGCGACTTAGAGAGGAAGAGTTCGAGTCTACACGGGCAAAGCTGTAGAGGAGGCAGCGGTTGCGGTGGAAGACATTTATCTGCTTTAGTAGTTAAATAGGATTTCATTTCAAAGTTATTGCTTTATGTACCCTTTATTTTAGAAAGAACGTTTTGTTCTGGATTTCTATTATTTATGAATGGATATTTTATTTCTTTAATCATTGGATGATTTTGATAAGAAATAATGGCATTATCTATTCTGGTACATTAGATAGCAATATATGAATGATAAATCCTAAGTCTACCCCGATGCAACGAACCGTTCTATAACTTGTTTTACTTGTTAGATATTTCTTTATTAATCATTATACTTGTGAATTCTTAGTAGTATTTTCAAATAAGATTCAAATGGTCGAAATTGATTTGATCAATTAAAGTTGAAGGAATGGACCTTCCGACCTAAGGATTGAATTTGGAGGATAATACGTCTAAGCAAACCTTTCTGGATAAAGGATAGAATTCAGACAAGTATTGGAAATGATTAGATATGCAGACATATGTGTAAATTAGAAAGGTACGAGTAATTCTTTCAAGAATACTCGGTGATGGATTAGAATGCTTGATGTGCCATAAAAGCAAAGTGTTTTGACTAGTCAATGGACACAAAGCTATTATGGGGAACCATCAAAGTATATCCATTAGAAGCCTGCGACTCGGTCGCGGAGGCCATCACCTATCTGGATAACACATAGCATAATCAAAGATTGGGATTCAATCCCAAAGGGGCGCGCCATACACTTACGTGTAAAGATAGTGCGTTGTAAAGAAATGGAAATCTGATAGAAAAAGGACAAGTTGTTCGGAACTACCTATGTTCTATGGATATTCCTTGATACAACGGCATATTGAATATGGTTGTAGGATATCCTAGATGAACGAAGTATTGTGTGTTCTATAGTACTATGAACCAGAGGGACGTCTCGTCCGGTTCATAGAGGAAGACTATCAGATGAACCACAAAGCCTAATTGACGTGATACCTTGAAATGAGAAAAAGGACAAAGGACTAGGAACCAGCCAAACCGAGTAGAAGTACACCACATACTGCACCTATTGTTATTACTGTTAAACACCGGGACGCCATTGCAGTGGGAGGTTGTCAGACAACCAGAGATATTCATAAGACTAGAGGAGTTCGGACTCTGGATCTAGTAGAGATGAAATCGACCCCTAGCTCTGCATAAGGGCGGTACTAGATCTAAATGTGCCTGCTTGGAACAATAAAGTTTATTGTTGAGAGGCTAGATCATTTAGAGTACAAGCTTATTAAATCCATTTATGGATTGAAATAAAGCTATGAATCGTGGAACTTGCGAATTGATGGGATAGTCCATTTGATGGATTCATCAAAAGGCATAGACGAAAGGTGTATTAAAGACGTAATGGAAACAAGGTGGTGTTTCTCGGATATTTTATGTAGATAACATTTTATCATTGGCAACAATGTAAAAATATTGTTAGACATAAAATAATGGTTGTCTAAATAAATCGAGATATACGATTGAGAAGAAGTTAGAGCATGTTCTTAAGATCTTATGATCTAGAAATAAGAACATTGTACTTCTCCTAGACATCTTATACGATTAAGGTTTGTTTTAAACATGCATACTTCTGAGAAAGGTTACTGCCTTTCAGAGACAGAATATACATCTATCTAAAGGGTTTGTGTTCGTACACATGAAGGAGATAGACAAAGCAGTTTCCTATACTTCAAGTACGGAGAACTTTATAGATGCAATGTTGTAAAACAAGAACCTGATATCAACTATGCGGTTTGCGTAGTGGGAGGATATCAAGGTAATCTAGACAAGAGATTTTCGGATGCTGTAATAGTACTTGCAAAAGTACTGAATTATTAAGCAAGACGGAATCTTCTTTGATTACAAATTCTCAGATCCTAAAAATCAAAAGGAGGACCAGTGTAAGTCGATACCAGGCTATGTGTTCACTTTTAGAAAGAGGTGGAACCATGAAATAAAAGAGTGATAAGCAGGACTCTTCTTAGGCTCTCTCATAACCGAAAAGCAGCCTCAGAGGCAGCGGAAGTTTTGGTTAGGTTCCGGGATAACCTCTTGACTTGGATATGACTCTTAGTTTACCAAAGGCTATTGGATAGAGGTGCACGGTGAACTGGAAGAAGTCATAAGTCAAAAGTGATGTTAACACATAGAGCAAGTACCACCTGATACGAGTCATCGTCAAGGAGGACGACGTAGTAGTCACCAAGATAACTTCAGAGCGGCAACCTAGATTGCTCACTCACATAGTACTTCTCGGAAGTACACTTTAAAGCACGTGATGAGTATGGGAACCGGGAGTTTGGAGGAAATGACTAGACCTTAGTACAAGTGGGAGATTGTTGGAGTTGTGTACTTAATGTCTAGATTTAAGTAACGGTAAACTCCCGGTCATAGCATTTGATCTATTAAATTAATAAACAATTGTTTGCTTTTAATTATTATTAATTAAATATATGCAAATCATAGTCCTGGATTTTATACGTTGTAGTTAGTATGGTGTGTCGGGCCCACACAGAAGATCATACTATCGGTTACTCGTATTTAATCAAACAGTGGCTCACGACCTAGATGGACCCGGACCAATCCATCGGTATAGTCGTTGTGTGAGAGAGAAAATAATTTGTCTTAATTATTTTATCACACTTGTACACTTGGTGTATTGAGCGGATCGTTGAGATTCATCGATTATGATTGCCGGCGATAATCGATTCGAGTCTCGGTGTATTTTATTCTTAACCCCCGATATTGTTGCGGGTGTGTATATTTAATATAAGTGACTTTGATTTACCAAAGGAATTAACCGATTTAATCATTAGGTTAATTACCGGTTAAGTTGGGTCACTATATTTCATATATGGCATGCCGTGAATGATTGACCGGACAGTGTATCCCGGAAGGGTTGATAATATCCCCGAGATGAGTTCATAAGGAATTATTGTGTAAACCTCATGAGTGGATTCGTTCCGCACAATAATTAAGGTTGAATGGTACTAGTCTCGGATTAAAGAGATGAATAAATTAATTAGCAATAAATTAATTTTATTCATGGATATTTAAATCTTAAATACACGGAATAAATAATACTACCGGAGAAATATTATTTGATATAATATGGTTTAATATTGGGAGTGCAATTAATTTATATAGTGGAAAATAAATAAATTAATATTGATAAGGATTAATGGACTTGGGCAGTGGGCTCAATTTAATCTTCAATATTGGAAGCCCAATATTCCACCTCCTTTAGATCCCCTACGTAGCCTATAAAAGCACTACATGGTCTTCTCTATTCTACATAACACAAGATCATAATTCTCCTAGAGAGAGAAAGTAGAAAGAGAGAGAAGAGGATCCATAAGCTTGGAGGATCGTCGCCCACCCGACGTTCAAGCTAGTGCAAGGAATACGTGGGAAGATCGTAAGGTCATCAACTTAAATTCGTTTCTCCGCACAACGAATTAAAAGGTAAAATCATATACTCCCTTCTATGATTTCATGTGAATTGATTGTGATACATACATGAACGCATGATCCGGGTAAACGACGAACTTCGGGGACGGGGATTCGAGATCCCCGGCGAAGTATCGAGAGAACCCTCGGCTGGGAGCCGAGGGGGTGGCGGTCGAGCCTAGGGCTTCGACCGCCGGCAGCGGCCACGCGAGGGGAGCCCCGGCTGGACGCCGGGGCGAGCGATCGACCTAGGGTCGATCGCTGGGGGCTGCCGCGGCTTCGCGCCGCGGCTGGGCGCTCCCTCCCCGGCCGGTGGTGGCGGTGAGTCGCCGGACTCACCGCCGGGGGCTGCTAGGCAGCCCCACGCGATCGATGGTGATCGCGAGCCCCGCGGTGGGGCTCGGCTAGGGTTTAGCCGCAGGTTCATCCCGCGGCGATGCTCTTGCCGAGCCCGGTTCTCCGTGTGGTTCGTGGTTTCATCTCCGGCGACGGGATTTCGGTCGGGTTGTCGGTTTCCGCAATTTTTGATAACCCGGGACATCGAATCCCAGCATTTTATAGTGATTTTTTTAAAGCTACTGTATTTTTTTTCATCCTAATCATCCCTTATTTGGTGTTGACCCATATCTTATTTTTCAAAAATCTGAAGTTTTTTGTTTGTTTTTTTATTATATTGTGGCTTAAAGGTACTTTTTGTAATCCTTCTCAGTTTCTTTTATTTTTAATAAGCTGCATCTTGTATCTTGCAGGCATTTGCAGAAGTTCCTAATTTGAATGTATGGTATGGTCCTGATACCTACATGGGAGCAAATATTATGGAGTTGTTCCGGCAGATGAGTGTGATGACTGATGAAGAAATAGCAAGTGTACACCCAAAGCATAACAGAAACTCCATAAAATCTTTGATACCACGCCTCCTTCGTTATTTAATTTCAGGTAAAAATCATATTACTGCACGAAGAAATTATAATTGATAAGTCCTTTGCTTTGTTTAAACTGTAACTGTAACCTTTTCCCTAACCGTAACCTTTTCCCTAACCAAAGAATTGTAGGAAAGAAAACTAATTCTCCTGCTTCTGCCCAGCAACATTTTGGTCTGATTACAAAAATACCTAAGTACCTTTCAAAATTACAAGTTAGGATCATTAGCAAAACTATGCCTGAGTTTTGGTGAAATCACAAATATTCCCAGCTAATTCGAAAGTTACAAAATCACCCTTAATGATACACCCACCAACCTCACATTTTGTACCTGTTTTGTTCCTGAGTTGATGGAATTTGCTGACAATTAACATCTTCAAATACTTTTACAATTATTTAAATTTTAAATCCCTCCTCTTTCAAAATATTAGAAATAACCTCAACTTTTGTTCTTGCATTTTTTACATAACATCCCTCAATTGTTCTTAATATTAAAAATGCCCAACTAATATTTGTAGTATTTTGAAAAGACTGTAATATTTAAACTTTCTTTTTTCCCGATACCCAAACATTTTGGGGTATTTTTGTACACAAACCCTGTAAATACCATCTCAAGTCACTTCAAACACACACTTGAAGTTTTCGTGCTAGTGCAATTTTTTTTAAACTATAATCGATTTTTAAGGGGTATATGTAATTTTGGAAAATTGTAGTTTCTTTTTTATAAAGCATCAACTAAATCGGTAAATCCAACCTCAAGTGGTTTTGTTTTGTTAATCAATCCTTCATTTGTAATTTTCTCCTAAATATTTTTCTTAGCCGGGATGGAACATGCATTGTTCACCATCTCTTCGCTCGGTCACGAAGTTGTCAGCAAAATAAATGAAATGTATTGTGACGCTTTTATAACTGCCCACTTTGAAGTCCCCGGTGAGATGTTTTCCTTAGCAATGGAAGCAAAGCGTAGGGGAATGGGAGTGGTGGGGTCCACTCAAAGGCATACTAGACTTCATCAAGGAGAGGGTGCGGGAGGCTCTGGATAGAAACACTGAGGATTATCTCCAGTTTGTTTTGGGAACCGAATCGGGAATGTTGACTTCAATTGTCTCTGCTGTGAGGGGATTATTGTGTTCTGTAGAGGCCCACAAGGGAGCTAAAGTTAGTCTTTCCTGTCTCATCGGAATCGATAAGCAGAAACCCGATCGAGCTCGTCATCAGGCGAAGCAGGGGATGATTTCTCAGAGCTCAAGGTAATACCTGGGGTTGCGAGTGGAGAGGGTTGCTCCCTTCATGGAGGCTGTGCGTCTTGTCCTTATATGAAGGTTAGCTTAATCCACATCATGTAAACATAACAAGCTTTAAGATGGTGATATTTTATGTTATATGAATTTGGAATAATTACAAAAAAAATATCAATCAAGTGCTCTATTTGTAATTATTCTTTGGACCACTTTATAAAAATACTAATAATTTCATTATTCTCTTTGATTTGACAGATTGTAGAAAGTTATTCCCGGAGAACCGCCGGAGCTACGCCGTATTAATCCAGCTCAAATGAATGAAGAAATGAAGGAGAAGGAGAGAGAAGAGAGGAAAGAGAGGAACACGAGTTTTCTGTGAAAATATTGTAATTCCATTAATACCAAAAACAGCTACACCAATTGTACTTATACAGCAATTATGAAAAGACTAAAAAGCCCTTTAGTACTAAATCAAACAAAACACAAAAGCGCGCCAATGCAAATATGAAAAACATAATTGTTTCTTCAATTTCAAGTTTCATCTTCAACACTCCTCCTCAAGTTAAGAGTGTGTCACTCACTCCTAACTTGGACAACAGATGATGAAACTGTGCATCACCCAAAGCCTTTGTCAAGATATCTGCAACCTGCATCAGAGTAGGTACATAGAGCATATGGACAATGCCATTCTGCACCTTTTCTCTAACAAAGTGGCAATCAATTTCCACATGCTTTGTCCTGTCATGTAACACTGGATTTGCTGCCATTGCCAAGGCAGCCTTGCTGTCACTGAATAAATTGAAAGTTGAAGTCTGAACACCCAAGTCTTTCAGCACCTGCTGCAACCACATCAACTCACAAATTGTTAGTGCCATTGCCCTATATTCTGACTCTGCTGAACTTCTTGAAACCACTGATTGTTTCTTAGACCTCCAACTGATGAGAGAATCTCTCAAAAACACTGCATATCTAGTTACAGACCTCCTGGTATCCTTACATGCTCCCCAATCAGCATCACAGAAGCCATTGAGCTTCAACTCACTGTCACCAGAATATACAAGATGTTGATTGATTGTACCCTTTAAATACCTCAAAACTCTGTGTGCTGCTCCTAGATGTGATTGAGCTGGTTTGTCCATGAATTGGCTTAGCACATGTACAACATAAGTAACATCAGGCCTTGTAATTGTTAGATATAACAACTTTCCAACTAACCTTCTGTAAACTGTGGGATCAGTCAACTTGTTTGTATCACTTCTACTGAACTTTGCCTTGGTGTCCATAGGGAAAGCTGTAGGGTTGCATTCATTATATCCATATTCCTTCAATAACTCTAGTACATACCTCTTCTGACACAAGGTAATACCTTCTTCAGTTTTGTTCACTTCAAGCCCAAGACAATACTTTAGCTCTCCCAAATCCTTAATAAGAAATTTGTCATTGAGGAAACTCTTAATTTTATTGATCTGCTTCTTATCACTGCTTGCAATGATGAGATCATCAACATAAATCAGCAAAATAAGGCTAAACTCAGTAGTGTGAAGCATGAATAAAGAATGATCCACCTTTGACTGATGGAGTCCATACTCAATTAATGCACCTGTCAATTTGCAAAACCATTGCCTGCTGGCCTGTTTAAGGCCATACAAACTTTTCAAAAGCCTGCAAACTCTATGTTGCTCCTCCTGTTTTGCAAAACCAGGTGGTAAAACCATATAAACCTCCTCATCCAATTCTCCATGGAGAAATGCATTATTAACATCACACTGTTCCAGAAACCAATTTTTAACTGCTGCCACAGCTAGAAGTGTCCTTATTGTACTCATTTTAACCACAGGGGCAAATGTCTCCTCATAATCCAATCCCTCTCTCTGGCTATATCCCTTGGCAACTAACCTTGCCTTAAACCTTTCCAGGCTCCCATCTGATCTGTACTTAACCTTGAACACCCACTTACACCCAATAGGAATCTTATGAGGTGGAAGATCAGTTACAATCCAGGTTTTGTTAGCCTCCAAAGCTGCTATCTCCTTAGCCATGGCTTCCTGCCAATGAGCATGAGAAGCTGCCTCTTCATAAGATTTTGGCTCAATAAAAACTTCACCAGAATTCATAGCAGAATGACATTGATAATCCTGCAGATAAGTGGGAGGTTTTCTGATCCTTCTGGAAGCAGGTAAAGGAACAGGATTATGATGTACTTCAGAAGACAAGGGACCTGCTGAAGGAGCTCTATCATCAACATCATCAAACATGTAATTCTGAGTAGCAACAGTGTCATTATGGATCAAAGAATCACTAGATTCATCTGATGAATTCAGAAATGGAAAAACACTTTCAACAAAGTGTACATCTCTTGAAGTGGTAATGGTATGGCTCTGAAGATTTTAAACAAAATAGCCCTTAGACTGAGGAGAATATCCCAAGAAAACACACTTAGAGGCTCTGGCTGCAAATTTGGCTTTGTGTGGCATGGGATCTGTTACATAACACAAGCATCCAAAGACTTTAAGTGGTTTGTAAGAAGCATCATCCTTATGCAACAAATAATATGGAGTTTGGTTCTGGAGAGAAGGGATTGGAACTCTATTCAAAAGAAAAGCAGCTGTTTGAATACAATAACCCCAAAGATTAAGAGGTACACCTGACTGAAATCTCAAAGCTCTTGCCATATTCAGCAAAGTTTGATGCCTTCTCTCCACCACTCCATTTTGTTGTGGTGTATAGGGGCAACTTTTCTGGTGAATAATTCCATGGGAAGCATACAATTCAGGTGCAGAGAACTATGTGCCATTATCAGTCCTAATGGTCTTGATTTTACAGCCAAACTGAGTATCAACAAAAGTAATGAAATTGGTCATCTGTAACTTAGTGTCAGATTTGTGTTTCAACAAAAAAATCCAGGTGAATCTGGAATAATCATCAACTATAGTGAGAAAGTACTGAAATCCATCAACTGTGGCTTCAGGAAAAGGCCCACATAAATCACAGTGGATCAAAGCAAAAGGTTCCAAAGAATGGGTAACACTATCAGGAAAAGGAAGCCTGTGTTGTTTGGCTAAAGGACATACCTCACACTGAGAGTCATACCCTTTAATCACATCTGGAATATTGTCCTTGAGCATCATCATTCTAGAATGTGAGATGTGGCCAAGTCTGGAATGCCAAAGATTCCCACAAGACACAACAGAATTGACTGCAGCCTGCTGTATCTGTAAAAAGAATAGCCCTTGAAGTTTATACCCTACTCCAAGCTCCTTTGAGTCACTACCATGGTGAATGACACACTTGTCATTATAAAATGTTACAGAGCATTCCTTTGATTTCAACAAGGCCCCAACAGATACAAGATTCACAGTAAAACCAGGGACACACAAAACATCTGCCAACATTAATGAGGGAGTAATCTGAATAAAACCTTTATGAGTGGTGATAGTTTTCTGTCCATTAGGAAGATTCACTTCAGTGACATATGGGATCACACCATGAGTATACCAGTCAAGAGAATTAACCATATGATCAGTAGCTCCTGTGTCAATGATCCATCCATCTGACTTCTGAGCTACAACAGGTGAAGTGAAAGCACTAGTAATTCCAGCAAAGGAATAATTACTGGAAGTCTGAGAACTGGGAGAACTAGAGCCAGGAAATGCTCTCATCATCTGCATTAATTGTGCCATCTGTTCTGGAGTAAAAACAGAACTGGAAACTCCTCCTGAAGTTCCACTAGAAGAGCCACTACTCTCACTCTGAGTACTACTCATATTTGCAGAATTCTCAGGCTTCTTATACTTTGAATTAGGAGGAAAACCATGAAGCTGATAACACTTAGCTTTGATGTGACCTTCTTTGCCACAGTGGCTACAAATGGGCTGCCCTCCTTGAGTCCATTTGTGCTGAGAAGGTCTCTTATTCCCTGCATAGTTAGCACTGCTACTATCTCCTGAACTCTGCACATTTGATCCAACTGACTGTGATTGCCCTTGCCCTTTACTCACTTGCATAGCAACAGGGTCAGAACCAATAGCTCCCTGCCATAAGCCACAGTTCTATGCCTCTCCTCTTGAATAACATAGCTAAAACACTGGTTTATATCAGGTAATGGATTCATCAACAAAATCTGACTTCTAACAACAAAATAATTCTCATTCAGCCCCATGAGAAACTTCATAATCTTGTTGTTCTGATGAAGCTCAGTGCCTCCAGATCCACAATGACAAGGTGATAGAACACAGAACTGCTCAAACTCACTCCATAGTGCATCTAATTGATTGTAATAGACAGTAACAGATAGTGAACCTTGATGTAATGAATAGATCTTCTGCTGTAATTCAAAAACTCTGGGAGCATTTCCTTGTCCATATCTAGTCCTCAATGTTTTCCACATCTCAGCAGGACTCTGCCCATGAACAACACAAGCAGCAACATCCTTCTGGCAAGAATTAATTATCCATGACTGAATCAGCATATTGCATCGCCTCCATGACTGATAGTTTGGATCTCCAACTGGTGGGATTGGCACTGTCCCTTCTATGAACTCCAGTTTATTTCTAGATCCCAAAGCAAGCTCCATAGATCTACGCCACGCATGATAATTGCTTCCATCCAATAGCGGTGACACCAAAACCGTACTAGAAACCTCACTAGGGTGCATATAATACATCCCTGTAGTATCATCCATATTCGATCGACTCATGAAGAAAAGCACAATCAGAGAAAATAAACAACCAACGAGCTAGCAACCAACCGATATCCAGAAAAACGAAGCTGAACACAACTACTGTCAGCAAATCCAGGTGCGAGAAACAAAAATCCCCAAAACGTGCCAACAGATGACACAACAACAAGCCACCAAATCAAAAACTCGAGAAAGCCATACTTATCTCCTCGTAAGCAGGCTCTGATACCATGTAGAAAGTTATTCCCGGAGAACCGCCGGAGCTACGCCGTATTAATCCAGCTCAAATGAATGAAGAAATGAAGGAGAAGGAGAGAGAAGAGAGGAAAGAGGGGAACACGAGTTTTCTGTGAAAATATTGTAATTCCATTAATACCAAAAACAGCTACACCAATTGTACTTATACAGCAATTATGAAAAGACTAAAAAGCCCTTCAGCACTAAATCAAACAAAACACAAAAGCGCGCCAATGCAAATATGAAAAACATAATTGTTTCTTCAATTTCAAGTTTCATCTTCAACACAGATGAACTCTCTTGGATCACTCCTTCAAATTTGGTCACAATGTATTCCTTTTGTATCTGTGAGTTTTTTAAGTTTTTAATACTATTTATTCTTTTTTTTTATAATGTGTATTTGTAGTTGATGATCTATAATTCTCTGTTGATGTCGTCCCAGAAATGGCTTCTCCCTTCGCTTCCTAAATATCCTTCTCCAATGATAAATTCTCTCATTCAAGCAATTTCAGGTAACAATTTTATAGATACTATTGATTCTTCCTGGCGTACTTCGATATATAGTGTTGCGTCTTCTCCAAAAAAGAAGTACATGTACTGAATAGTCAACCAGCCACACATGTTCTTATGATGAAAGTTTCTGATACAGTTCAAGTTAATGTTGTAAAAACCAGGTTGGGTTCAATTTTTTTAATACATGGTCTACCCCATTTTTATTTATTTTTCAATAACTTTTAATTAATTAATGTAATTTGGATGTAAATTATTGCAGATTTGTATACAACATGCAAATGAGGTTGACCACAAATATCACTTGAAAAGATTTGCCATTTATTGAACAATTTTTTCTTAATTTATCTCTTTTGATTTTGTTTTTTTTAATATCATATTCAGTGATCAATCATTCCATCAATGTATTGTGTGTATGTTTGTATTATATGTATATTTGATCCTAGAGTAATTAATTTTTTTGTATTATGCCCTTTTTATGTTGTATTGTGCTCAATGCCGCAGATAATGCTGTTTTTCTCTTATGGAATGCTGTTGTAATGTTATCAATGTCTCTTATTAATATTTTTTTTATCATTTATTATTCATATGCACACTGGTTCTATAGTTTTTATTTTATTTTTATGTTTTGTATCTTTATAAAATTTATTAAAATAAATTGAAAAATGAGATATTTTAAATAAAAACAAAATAATGTTAAACAATTTAATTTTATAAACTATTCAACAATTCACATTTATAATTTACGCTTAAGAATTAAATTATTGTTCAAAAAAACTTTCAAATCATATTTTTAATTTATTTTTTTATTTATAAAATAATAAAACACATAAATAAAAAATAGCAATAATTTTTGATATCCAATTGAATAATATTAATAAAATAAACTAATATATAAAATTAATACTTTTTTATTTACTATTTAATTTATACTTTCTCTCATTTAAATTAATCATATTAAACTAAAATGAAATAACATATTACTTTATGAATAAAAATATATATACTTTCAATATTTTTTTTATATATTTATTTATCATTATTTTAAGTTATTATAATAAATTAAGAATGAGAGATAAGTAGATTATTTATGTTGTTACGATATATGATCATACGGGGCTGATAAATAATTTTCAATATAGTATTTTTTATTTTATTTTTTACTTTTGTAGAGGACAATATAGAGAGTGATGCGGTAATTAACCTCATTAAAACATACTACTTACTGGTAACTTTACTACATTATATTTAAAAGAAGTTTGCTAGCAATCTTAACAGGTCTAAAAGACTCCGTCATTTAAATTAAATCATTGACGAAATAAAATTTTTAAAATAAAAATAAGTTACAGTTTAATGGTAGTTTAATGGTAGGTTCCTTAATAACATTAAATTTATTTTTCATTCAAATTCACAATTTAGGGTTGATCTTATTGTTATTTATTTATTTAATGTCCATTAGAGATGAAACTTTTAGATGGCTCATATATACCTCAAACTTCTCATGAGGTAAGAATAGATTACCCCTTCATTTTTAAGTTTATATTTATTTAACAAAAATTTATTTTTGTGTTTATTTCTATTCTTTTTTATGGTAAACGATTTCCATAATTATTTTACAACTGTTCTACACGTATTATATAATTTAAGATGTAAATAAGAAAAAGTGAAAAATTGACTAAGAAATAATAGAAACACAATAAAAACAGTTATTCAACAAATTTAATTTATTAATTTTATAACAATTAAACTCTTTTATAAATATTCACACTGAATTAATTTTATTAACTATATAAAATCAACAGTTCAAAATTCTTATTTTAGAGTATTATACAATGAGGTGCATGCGACCAGCGCTTCTGCTTCTCCCACGGCGGAGGTGCATTTACGATTTCTAACGACATACGCTGAAGTGCATAAATTGACAACCATATTGCTACCCGAGGCTACCCATGTATGTTGTTATAAGAGGCTTATACCAAATGACACCCTCTATGATTTTTGTTTCAAAATTAATTAAAAAAAAAAAAAAAAAAACTTGTAATATAGCACAACAATGGATTTTCGAAGAAGTATTGAAAATTAATGAGAACTATCTACATTACTTTAATTTATAATATTTATCCAAATCTATGTATAGTTAGTTATACACTTCATACTTTTTTTATTTACTATAAAATAAAAAAATTAATTTTTGATATCCAATTGAATAAAAAAAATAAAAAAAAAATTAAGAATATAAAATTCATACTATTTTTATCTACTATTAAATTTATACTCTCTCTCTCATTTAAATCAATAATATTAAACTAAACTAAAATAAAATATTACTTTATGAATAAAAATATATATACTTTCAATATTTTTTATTATATTTATTTATCATTATTAATATAAGTAAATTATTAAAATAAATTAAGAATGAGAGATATATAAGTAGATTATTTAACTCCAAAAGTTTGGTGAAAGGAGCTTACCAAAATCACTCCAAAAGGAGATCATATCAGATGACATTCACTTTTCGATCATCTTCCCTCCAACCGATACCGAGACTCTTGGTTTTTGGAAGGTAAAAGATCTCTATTCAATTGTTACATAATTCTATTAAATTATTTAATTTTGGATTAACAATTAAATCATTTGTATATTAAGTTTAATCTTTTTTCTTTTGCATATGAGTAAGTTTTTATTTTTTTATAATAAAAAGTATTTTGTTGCTTATTTATTTTGTATTGAGTTAGTGTTTAATTTTAACACTTTAAAGATCTTTTGAAATGTACAGTAATTGTACGAAAGAAGAATTTTTTTTATAACTATGGCGCATCTAAATTAACATCTCATAAGAGTTTACTTATTTTTTGTGTTTTTATTTCAGGTATTTAATTATAAATAATATTTATTTTTAATTTTTTTAAAGTTAGTGCGTCAATCATATTGTTATGAAATTTTGATCATACGGTTGATTCATGTAATAATACTCGATTTGTAATAATAATACTTGAAACTTACCTTATTGAGGTGAATGTTTTCGAAAGCAAAAACAAAGATGTCATTCATTATATTCTAAGGTTGTTACTTATTCCATCTGATTTAAAATTATCATTTAGCTTTCAACAAACAATTCTCTATTGTTTTCTTTATGTGTATGTTTTCCAGTCATTAATCTATTTCACATAGATGAGGAGTTTGTAACAATTTTTTCATATTATTACAAACAAACAAACAATTTTTATTTATTTTTTATGTTTTTTTATCTTTATAAAACTTATTAAAACAAATTGAAAAATGACATATTTTAAATAAAAACAAAATAATGTTAAAGATTTTTTTTTTTTTTTATTCTTTCATTTTCTTTTATTTTATGATTAATTTTTGTCCAAAAATAATGTTTCTTATTATGATTATGGATATCATTCAGAATATTATTACGATAATTACGGATCAATTGTTCAAATTTTCCTAAATTATTATAACCAATATTATATTTTTTGATCTATTAATATTTTAGTTATAATTTCTTTTATTAATGATTTCATTCTTATTTGTTTTTGTTTGTTTTCTTCTTAATATTTTCATACACTTTCAGTCCCAACCAATCGAGTTCCGTTACATAATTATTCGACCATCAAATAATTTATATTTCAATATTTACTGTTATGAGTACTTTACTGCAATTTTTTATATATTTCTAATACACGTTATTCCATGTAGGTTGGGGTGCCGATTATGTTGTTAAGAAATTAATATCGACCACACGGCCGGATCTCGATTGGTTGTGACCAAGTTGGGAAACTACGTTATTGAAGTGAAGACATTAGGAGGTGAACAAAAAGATAAAATCGTCTACATTCCAAGGTTGCCACTTTCTCTTTATTCAAAATTGCCTTTTCGCTTTCAACGTCGTCAATTCTCAATTATGATTTCGTATGCTATAACCATAAACAAAAATCAATGGAAGATTTTGTCAAAAGTGAGGATTTTGTTGAGAATGCCTGTTTTCACACACACACAATTGTATGCTGAAGTTTCAAGGGTCACTAACCGAGCAGGATTGAAATTCTTAATATGTGACGAAGATGGAAACTAGACGAATAAGACTAAAAATGTTGTGTACAAAGAGGTTTTCAGAAATTGTATTTATATATTTTCTTTTCTTTGTTTTGGTACTCTATAAGTTTCTTAAATTTTTAATTTTTTTTATTTCGAAAAATGTATACAAATAAAAAGTATTGTACAAAAATTTAAACATATTTACTTATATTAAGATTCAAATAAACCGGGTAAAATTTTGAGTTGTACTTTTTTTTATATTTATAGGGTATGTAAACTTTTAAAAGACAATTTTTAAAAGAAAATTAAGTTGGTAGGTAAACATTAAGGACCTGTTCTTTTGGACTGAAACCGGCTGAACTGAACTGAACTGAACTGAACTGAAGTGATCTGAACTGAACTGAACTTAAACGATCTGAACTGAACTGAACTGATTTTTTATAAAAATAATAATAATTTGTATAAATTATTAAATATTTTTTTAAAAATATTAATAATATTATGACGGTAACTAGATTTTATATTTAAAATTATAGATTCAAATTATTTTTTGTTTATTTTATTTTAATTTATTTTAAAACGAACTGAACTGAACTGAACTGAAGCGATCTGAACTGAACTGAACTGAACTGAAGCGATCTGAACTGAACTGAACTGGACTGAAATTAAGTCCAAAAGAACAGGTCCTAAAAGGGACAAATGGAGTGGAGTAGATCAAAAGAACTTTATAGATCAAAATTAGTCAACAAAATTGATTTTCCAAAAAGAGTGATCCACTTTTGATACATATGGACTGCACCTTTTTTGGTTACGTGAGTGACTACATCATTTATATATTTAAGCTTGTTTTGAATTGAATTAGAGAACTAAATGAAACTAAATGATTTTGAAATACACGGAATTGAATTGAGCCCAAATTTTATGAAATCTAGAGTTTGTATATATATATATATATATTACATAAAACTTAATAAGTGGTAATATGGTATATAAAAATACAAAATATATTTAAAATGTTGTTTCATCCTATTCAACTCATTAATTTAATCAATAGTTTGCATGCATTAATAACACAACTAAATAAGTTCTAATGTAAAATACAAAATATATTAAAAATGTTTATTCATCTTATTCAACTACTCCATTATTTAATTTTCTATAGTTTTCTTCATTTTTCAGTTATGGTTCAATATTATTTCTTTTTCTATATATTTTTCTTCATTTTTGAGTTATGGTTCAATCGTGTAGTTTGGTAGTTGCTTGTTGTCAAGAAGACTACTAATGATCACAAAAGCTTTGCTGGGTTGATAACTTGCTACTCTTTGTCCTGCTCCTACAATGGTTGCAAATGTGAGGTTGCCTACATAATCTTGCGTGAACCCAGCTACCTGAAAATCGATTCATGAAACAATATTAAAATTTCATAATTAATTAAATGAGAAGTATGTATATGTTAATTTTTGATGTGTTAGTTGAGTAACAACTAATTTATGTTCATCAACGGATATTATAACCCTCGATTTAACAAAACTAGAATATGTATATAGTTTACCCAAAAGGATCCATATATATTTCTTATAACAAAATATATAGAAACTTAATAATTAACCTCGGCAGGAATTGCAATATCGGACCAAGGGTGCCAAATAGTTTCAATTGTGAGTTTCATCTTCTTGAGTGCTAGTTGTGTTGCAGTTACCGTTACACTTGCATCTAAATCACCACTGCAATTTCATATCAAACATATTATATAGTCCGAACATAATTAATTATACATACATATATACATATATACAATATAATTAGTTAGTTAATTACCTAAATATCCATACTCACCATACATATTATATATATATATATATATATATATATATATATATATATATATATATATATATATATATACAATATTAGTTAGTTACCTAAATATCCAAACTTGAATACCCTTCTTCATGATCGATTTGAGTAAAGGAAGGGTAGACCATGAATTATGTGTCCAACCCGAGAGTGAGGCATGCCTATACGTACATAATTTTAAAATTTCCGAATAGTTAAATTAAAATCTTAATTGTATGTATGTGCAATAATACTTGTAGTTTACCTGCCGGCTTTCCAAACACAAGGAATCATCTTGGTGACATTAGCATGGAGTGCCTTCTGATCGTCAGCCCTATTTAGGTATGCTTGCACGTAATAATCACTACATGGATCGAAATTGAATATCTGCAAATCGAATCAAATTTTTATATACATACATATCCTTGATTGGAAGTTTGATATGCGTGCACTTACTGAAGTCTTCTTGGGCATGTCGGTGAGTTTAGGATTCCAACAAATCGGGTGGTAAATGTTAGGAAGATAAAACTCATCATAGATGGGCTTTGCTTTGTGAAGAGCTTTTTCGCATTTTTTCGATGGCTTGGCGGGTGAGGCGAAATCGCAGTATTTCTTAATTGCATACTCCGTGTCATCAGAAATCAAAGCATGGCTTCCCCAATATTCATACTTCCCTATGGATTCTGTCTCGTCATCAATCTTAGCATTTCCAAGCTGCAATGTATAATACTTTAATTAATCAATTAAAATTAAATAATATTTAATTTAATTTAAAGAAAAGAAAAGATACTCACAATGATTCCTTGGAGGTTGACAATGGTAGTATTGGCCTTCTTATTTTGATCTAGAATGATTTCAGCTAATTGGGGCACATAATGTCCGGCATAACTCTCGCCACCGATGTAGAAAGGTCTCTGTTCAAATTCCGGAAACCTGTCTAACCAATTTATTAAAAATACATAATTGTCGATCGCTGTTGTTTTATCATCTCTCGTTGTTGATTCAACCGTTTTGTTTGAATACGAGAACCCAGAACCAGCCGGAGATTCCAAAAACAACACATTTGTAACTGCCAAAACAGAATTAATGAACTAATCTTAATGGATTGATTTTTTTAGAGTTGTGATGTGTCTATTGATAATATAATACTCCAATCCTAACCGTTGTTCCATGCATATTTGTTTGTGTAGAGTGTTTTGCCATCACTATTAACTCGAAACGGGCCAAGCTCCGTAAATGCTCCATAACCGAGAGACGAACAACCGGGACCTATTAAAGATTCACGAATCAGATTAAAGCAAGAGAGGAAAATAATCAAATTAACAACCATTTTTATATATAATAGAAATTAAACCTCCATTAAGCCAGAGAAGAAGAGGCAAGGTGTGGTGAGATTTCTGAGCCTCAACAAAGTAATAATAGAGTGCTCGACCGTCTATTGAATTTACCGTAACATATCCGCCGTACTGTCTGAATGAAACATTCGGTTGTCCAGGCAGTCATTTGATCTCGTCGGTCTCTTTCTTAGTAACCCCCAGTTTGGCTTCTTGAAAACTTGAAAATGCTTCAATTTGATTTCCTGCAATAAAACATAATATTGAAAAAAGAATGAAGACTCTTTCTTTCATTTTTTTCTTCTCTGAATTATATTTTTAAAGAGGATATATTAATTCATTCTAGTTTTCATGTATTTATAGGACCTCAAATTCTTGGTTTTTAATTTTTAATTCTCAGCGACTGTATAATTCTTTTTTGAATAAATTAATTTTATTGTCGTGGCCCCATAGGTAATCTTTAAAAAAAAAACAATTAAAATAATAAAAAGAATAAAATCTTAGAGATCAAAATCAATGAGAGAAGAAATTTAAAGATCAAACATTAGTCAACAAAATTGATAATCCAAATAGAGTGATCCACTTTTGATACAAGAACTGCACTTTTTTTTGTTACATCATTACCTAGATCATTTATATACTCCTTGTCTTCTCAAAGTGTATTGGAAGTGAAACAATAAGGTGGAATTAGTGTGTTAGTTCATTGAAGCATGCATCACATGCAGGAGTACAATTGATAATGTTGGTGTTGAGTGTTTTTAATATTTTTGTGTTGAAGGGTAGTTTGGTACTTTCTCATTTTATATATAGTATTTAAAATATAGAAAGAAAAGATATTTAAAATCTAAAACATAAGGTAAAGAGATATACGTAGGATCATTTAACATCCATAGACGACCTTATGACTTTATCGATTGCACACGTAGGATCGAAGGACATATACTAACAATCTCCCACTTGGCCTTCAGAGCCAGTATGCTGCCAATTTCCTATTGTCACTTTATGTCTAAGTTTGAACTTGAGGCAAGACTCGAGTCATCCTCAATCGGTTCAAACCTTTCTTGGACTTTGAGACAGACTGTAAAACCTGATTTATCACTATGATACGAATCTGGACGTGGCCACGTATTTTCCACAGTCTCGACTCTCCAAGTGGCCGGTAAGACGTGTATCCCATTATAAAATGGAGGACAATCCCATCTTGTCAATCCAAGCTCTCCCACTTGCTTCCTTATATACCCAATAACAAGTTTTATAACCTCCTTTTACGAAAGACGTTTACTTGTATCAAAGTACACCATTTCACAATGGAATCACTCTGGACTACTCATGTCAGAGGAAATTGCTCGACAGTCAATGAAATAGTATTATGACTCGAAATCTTAAATACTATTCCAGTCGGGTCTGTTCGATCATTAGCTCCCAGCTAATATCTATGTAATTGTACTTGATGTCCCACATCACTAGCCCATGAAGCGGCGCTATAGTACACATTACAATCTAGTTAATTGTATTATCGGTTTGTCCGTACTCAATTATACGAACCAGGAACAACTATATGATTCAAGTATATCAGTTCAACCATTGGGACTTCATTATGCGGTAAGTCGACCTCATAACCCAATTGATATAACTTAATCATTTGGACAATTCATATAAATTAAACCATATTTATATGAAGAAATATGTGTAACACATATAAGTGATTGTTTACCAAATCTCCAAAAGTATCTAATACAGTAATAGAAATCACAACCCATCTCTAAGATGTCTGATCTATTTTGCAGTCGTGAAAGCCTCAAGCTTAAACTGCTGGAGAGATTTTAGAAAATGGGTTTGCAAACTTAACCAAAAGTTGCAACTTTATAATCTCGATGTCTCCACAAAACAATCTCCCAGATAATGTGGAACTTCCTGAGCACCAGTTTAGACTTGTGGTGCTCCCTTGGCTCATTGGCTTGCGCGATAGCTCTACTATAAATAGAGAACTATCAGATGGGCCGAGCTAGTTACGCCACCTAGTTCATTAAAGAACTTTCAAATCTTAACTGCCAACATTATTGCATCCAATGCAATACTGTACTCAACTTCTGTAGTTTAATCAGCTATATTACATTGCATGGAACTATTCCAGCAAATTTCACCTCTAATGAGACAAAAGATATAACCAGATTAAAATCGGAAATTATCTTAGTCTGTTATGAATTTTGCATTCAAACAGCTTGTTAACATCAACTCTTTTTGTCTTCCAAAGACAAAAAAATATTCTTTTGTCCATCTAAGGTACATAAGAATATTCTTGGCCGCAGTCTAATGCGCCTCACCTGGGTTTCCTTGAAACCAAATCGTCATGCTCAAAGCATACGATACGTCCAGTCGTGTACATATCATGGCGTACATTATAGACCCTATTGCCGAAGCATAAGGATTTTTTCATCCTCTTTTGCTCATCAAGTCCCGCAGGGCCTTGCATCTTGCTAAGTGATGTGCCATGACTCATTGGAATGAGACCCCTTTTGGCGTCTTTCATTCTGAACTTATCAACCACCTTATCAATATAGGTCACTTGACTAAGTTCAAACATCCTTTTCGATCTGTTCCGACAGATCTTGATGCCCAATATGTACTGTGCTTCTCCAAGATCCTTCATTAAAAAAACATCTTCCAAGCCATTCTTTAACAGAATTAAGCATAGGAATATTGTTTCCAATAAGGAGTATGTCATTGATATACAACACAATGAATACAACGTAACTCCCACTGATCTTCTTGTAAAACAAGACTCTTTCGAGTTCCTCTGAAATCCAAATCCCGATATGGATTCATTGAACTGAAGATTCCAACTCCGAGATGCTTGCTTTAATCCATAAATGGATCTATTAAGCTTGCATACTCTCTCAGCCTGATTAGGATCGATAAAACCCTCTGGTTGTGTCATAAACACATCCTCTTCTAGAATCAAATTCAAGAAGACGGTTTTATCATCCATTTGCCATATCTCATAATCATAATGAGCTGCAATGGCTAAGTGAATCCGAATTATAGCAATTGGTGAAAAGTTTTCATTATAATCCACCCCGTGAAAAATCCTTTTGCCACCAACCTTGCTTTGAAAACACTAGGTTTTCCATCCATGTCTGTTTTTATCTTGTAAATCCATTTACATCCAATGGGCCTAGCCCCTTTAAGCAAATCGACCAAGTTCCAAACTTGATTTTCAGACATCGATTCCATCTCGGATTTTATGGCACCCAGCCATTTCTCGGAATCTGGACTTTTCATAGCGTGGATATAGGTCGAATGTTCATTGCTTTCTAAAAGCATGATTTCATAGTTCTCATTTGTCAGAATACCTAAGTATCTGTCAAGTTGAGTTCTAATCCTTCCGGACCTTCGAGGTTTAGGTGTGGTTTCCAAAACCACTGGAGTACTCTCGACCAAGTCTTGAGTATCCATATCAGTTTGTTCTACTTGAACCTCGTTCAAGACAACTGAGCTCCAATTGACTTTCTAGGAAAGATTACTCTTTTCAAGAAAATCACTATCTCGAGCAACGAAATATTGTTCTCAGATAGATCGTAGAAGTTGTACCCTCGAGTTTTTTTATTGATACCATAAAGAAACTTTTATCCCAATTGAGTTCAATCGCTATAGAGATAAATCTCTTCATAAGCTATAGAACCTCAAATCTTGATGTAAGACATTTTAGGGACCCTCCCTTTTCATACCTAGTATGGTGTCTTATCAACAGTTTTTTACAGTGTCCTGTTCAGTGTATAAGTTGAAGTCAAGAATTGTGTGTTCCCAAAAGAGACCAGTAGTTCACTTAGACCCCTCATCGAATAGTCGAACTATGCCTAATATACTTTGTTTTCTCTTTTCCGAAACATAACCTTCATGTGCTTGTGAACTAATAGGTTCCACATACATCAGTATGAATCATCCCTAAATAATCACTCACATATTCTACTTTCTCCAAGAAAGATGAAATTGTTATCTTGTCCATCACACATCATTCACATGTATCAAATGACTCCAAGTCAAATGATTCTAGAATGCCTTCTTAAAGAAGCTTCGTTACATGTTTAGATGTTGATTTGACCTAATCAACAATGTTATAGTTATGTCTCATTGAGACTTATTCGATTCGGCCTTTGGTGTTTATGTTATATATGATTTGTTGAGTTTAAAGTATACATAAATAATGTAATAATCGTACCAAAAAAAATATTAGTTCACAATTAAAATAGTTATCAAACTATTTAAATAGTGAAAAACTAATCCATCAGTATCCAATACTGAACCAATATTCATTGTTTATTGAAGGTACGAAAAATACATAGTTATAATACTTAAAACAAGGTCCTAAAGCATAACAACATCATTTGATCATACGGCTAGTGCAGCGACCTTCGCTCCTTTTCCAGCCCGTAGATCGAAATTTCTACTTGATTTACATGTTTTTGTGCTATTTTTCTTATAATGTTTTGGGTCGTCTCGTGCCATTTTGTGTCATTCTTGTGCATCATTCTCATGGATTATGGTAGGTTTGATGTTTTGTGGAGTGTGCAGGTGTATGAGCATATTCGATGCGAAAACGAGTTCAAAAACGGTAAAAGTGATTTGGCCGACAAACTATCGACATTGCGCTGCAAACTTGGCCACATCGGTTCTCCCAACTCCGATCACGTACAAACATGATCCATACATTGTCGGAAAGCTATTGAAATCTTCTACACGGCCCTACCAGTTTCCTGTCATGGTTCCACGTCATATGGCCGTAATGCACGAGTTTCCCGCCCAGTACGCAGCTGCCCGGAGTGTTTGTGCAGCGAACTTGGAGAGCTTGGTTCTCCCAACTCCGACCACGTAAAGCAATGATCTATACCTCTAAGGAAAGAAGATGAAGTCCTCTACATGGCCTTATCATTTTTAGAACTGTTTATATCCTCTAGATGGTGCCCGCCTAGACACCAAGCGACCGCTTGGTGGCTGTACCAGAATTCTGTCAATCATTACCTAGCGCCCGCCCCCTCTTGAAGCGACCGCTCGCGATGGCTTCCTGGCGGCCGCCTGGCCACCAAGCGACCGCTTGGTGGCTCCAACAGAATCTGTACCTCCCAGCGTAGCGCCCGCCTCCTTCCTTGGCGCCCGCTAGCGACGACGACGAGGCGCCCGCTACCTCTCCAAGCGAGCGCTAGACACGATTTTCCAGAAGTTGACTTCGTTTTGACCTTCGTTTTTTGCTACGCTATATATAGGGTTTTGGCCCTAGACTTGAGGGGACGGGATTTATTCTCATTCACGCACGCCTTGCACTTGGAGATGGCGACTCTCGGTTGATTTTGGATTGCTAGGACCTTTGATAGTGTAGCTTGATTTCGTTCTTCCTTTGAGTCTGAATTCAATAATTAGTAAGTTTTATTTTTATTTTGTTTGTTAGATAATTTATGTTTTCTTATTTATTCGTTGGTCTCTTTCAATAGTTAATCACCATGAATTATTTTTTCTTTGATTGTTTGTTCTTGTTTAATATCATGAGTAACTAATTCGTTTATTAGGGTTAGGGTGAATCAATTATCGAAAGTAAGAATAATGTTTTAGTTTGCTCATAAAGTGTTCGATTAAATGCCTAATTGATTTTCAACTCACGTTTGAGGCTTAGGAGCAATTACGTGATTGCGATTAATCTAACCACACGTGAACCAACCGGAAACGGACGTTCTCGTGTTATTTTTGCAAACTAGAATCGAACTTTGAAATCGAGAATCGAGGATCCCGATCCCTAATCTTTTCCCTTATTATTTCAAAAACAATTTCAATATTACTTGTCTTATAATTTAGTTGATTTAAATTATTTATTTAGATTTTAGTTTAATAACAAAACCAACTCAATCATGCATTATGCTATACACTTATTCCTCTTTTCTTCGTTGCAAACATAAAAACATTTTTACGGGCCGATAGTAGTGTTCCTCGTGAGATCGACTCGGGCGAATTGCTTTGGCAATAAGTTCGTTTATTTTTATTTGATTTTTGACGCACTACAACGTCTTGTCAAATTGGCGCCGTTGCCGGGGAACACTTTAGGCACTAGTATTAGTGTTTGAGTGTTTGCAACTTTCTTTTTTCTTTTTCCTTTTTTTGATATGAGTATTATTTTTCCCACCGGTGCGTTTAATGTTTTTGTCAAGTGTTTGTGTTAGCAGTGATGAATACATATAACAACTATCCGTGGGAGTTCACAAGGCCTCAGACGAGCACTTACTACGAGCCTTCTCAATATGATGCGACAACACATTTTGGCTCTCAGTCTCAGGCATACAATCCGGAGTGGGATACTCAATCGAGCTATCATTTTGATCCACCTCACCAACAATGGCCTCAACAACAATGGACTCCTCAGAATATGGTGTACCCTCCACAATATTCAATGCAACCAGAGCCGCCATACAAGCCCTCATTGGATGACGTTTTTCAGGATTTCATGAAGACGACCAACCAGATAATAAAATCAAATGAAGCGGCGATGAGAGCGAATGAAGTGGCAATGGCCAAAAATGTTGAAGAAAATTTTGCCTACCCTCCACCATATTCGATGCAACCGGAGCCGCCGTGCAATCTTTCTTTTGATGAAATTTTTCACGATTTCATGCAATCGACATAACAGATAATGAAAGCAAATGAAGAGGCAATGGCAAAAAGGGAAGAAGCAGAGAAAATGTCAATTGTTTTCGATGATGAGATATGTATGTTATCTACCCCAATGCGCGAGTGGGAACAAGATGAAGAAAATCATACACGCCATCTGACGGAAGTCCAGGCCCTCGCGATTCTCCAAGGTGACTACGAAGATGAGGATGTAGAACCGAATGAGGTCGAGTCCACAGTGGAGCATGTGTACCTCGATGAATTACATTTGGAGGAAGATGATGAAAAAGAGACGATTGAGAGTATGGTGTTGGAGGAGATTACACCTAAAGTGTCGCATCGAGACGAAGACCCATACAAGTCATTCATTCCATCCCCTAGAGACCTAGAGCAAGAGACATTGAGTATTAATATAGTGGTCGACAATCAAGAGGGAGTGCAATTACAAGAAGAGGAGTCATCGATGCTAGATATCGCTTTTGAGTCTCAAAACTCAAATACCGATGACACGAGAGACGAGGGGATGGAGGTTGAGTATATTTTTCCGTTGCATGGATGTATGACTGAATCACCTTCTTCCTCTCAGAGTGATCATCACCCACCCAAGCCGCATGATCCAGGTATTTTAAAATTTAATTGTGTTTTGGGAGTGAATGAAAGAAGAGCGGATGATACGGTATTTGAGGTATTACTGATTCTTCCCCATGTGCTATAAATTATATTTACATGTATGCTATTGATCTCTTGGCCGAGATGGTGTTTTTGCAGAAAAGTAGCTCGATCTTTCTCGGTGTTGAAGCCAAACAAGACGTGCATGTAAAAGATAGTGTGAGGGTGATTGAGGTATTCGAGAGCGACGGAGAAAAAGAATCACCTCCACCAAAATTAGAGATCAAGGGATTATCGAAACAATGGAAGTATGTCTACATGGATTAAATGCACCTTGGATGAAGAAGGAAAAGTCGAGCTTTTGACTATAAATGAGCGCCGCGTGGAGGCTAATCCACAGACCGTGCTGCTCTTTCGGTTCCCAAAATGAGCGCCACGTGGGGGCCTTCCCACGATTTCATTCGGGCTGGATCGAGAAGACCGAAGGAGTCGACACCACTGTTTGCACCTTCTTACCCTTCTTCTTTTTATGCTTGTTATATGTATTATGTTTCTTTAGTTTGTTCTTTTTCGTTTGGACATGTTTTGTACTTCCTTGCCTGAAATTTGCTTGCTTATGTGTTTTACATTGAGGACAATGTGTATTTCAAGTGTGGGGGTAGCTTTGCGTGTTCTTAGGGTAACCCGTTGTTTCGCGAGGTTTGTTGGGGTTATAGTAGTCTTCAAACGTCGCTTATGTTGTGTCTTTTGGTATGTTTTTTTTTCGTGTTGATCACCCTCCCCATTTAGCCCAATTGCGGTATAGTTGTTATAAGCATAAACTAGGCAATATAGGCTCCGGTTTACACATAGTTGAATTCAGGGCTTCATAATGATGATAATGACGAGTTGATTAATTGTGGGTCCTACACTTAGGATTTGCTACATAGGGAGAGCTGTGTTTTTCATGAAATCGGTTAGGCACGAGTATTAAGTGGATCGAGTTCATTGATTGTTTGGTCGAGTTATACACGAGGATTCTACTTTGATCGTCTCTCTTATTAGAAGTGTGGCTTAACTATATATAGGTATTATTCGCAACCGGACGCAAAAACAGAAGACGTTCGAATAAGCTAGTTGCATATGTGAAAAAGGGCCGGCAGCCGAACTAGTAAGAAAAAAATAAATGGTTCAAAAAATCCCGTTGCCGAGAGAAAAAATAAAGAAAAAAAAAAGAAAAAAAAGATTATAAAAAAAGAAAAAAAAAATAAAAAAAGAAAGAAAACAAAATATTATAAAAAAAAGTAGTATAAGTATTAATATTAGTAGAGCAGCCACACTGCTTGTACGAGAACGATGAGTATGGGAAACCACGCTAGGATACTCGAGTGGCCCTCGACTGTTTACACCTAGTGAATATTGCCTTACCTGATTGACCCGGCTAGACATTTCGGTGGTTTTTTTTACTTGTGCTCGTTGTTGATATTGGTGGAGTGGAGTCATGGTTTGAACTGTGGGGATTTGAATACTTGAGGGACACTAATTAGTTGATTTTGACTTGTCGAATGTGAATGTCTTGAATTCTCTTATGGTTGATTGTTTGTCTTGAGCTTAGTCGATGCTTGGTTCGTATTGTGTACCGTGATTGTTTGCTTGAGGACAAGCAAAGAGCTAAGTGTGGGGGAGTTGATTTACATGTTTTTGTGCTATTTTTCTTATAATGTTTTGGGTCGTCTCGTGCCATTTTGTGTCATTCTTGTGCATCATTCTCATGGATTATGGTAGGTTTGATGTTTTGTGGAGTGTGCAGGTGTATGAGCATGTTCGATGCGAAAACGAGTTCAAAAACGGTAAAAGTGATTTGGCCGACAAACTATCGACATTGCGCTGCAAACTTGACCACATCGGTTCTCCCAACTCCGATCACGTACAAACATGATCCATACATTGTCGGAAAGCTATTGAAATCTTCTACACGGCCCAACCAGTTTCCTGTCATGGTTCCACGTCATATGGCCGTAATGCACGAGTTTCCCGCCCAGTACGCAGCTGCCCGGAGTGTTTGTGCAGCGAACTTGGAGAGCTTGGTTCTCCCAACTCCGACCACGTAAAGCAATGATCTATACCTCTACGGAAAGAAGATGAAGTCCTCTACATGGCCTTATCATTTTTAGAACTGTTTATATCCTCTAGATGGTGCCCGCCTAGACACCAAGCGACCGCTTGGTGGCTGTACCAGAATTCTGTCAATCATTACCTAGCGCCCGCCCCCTCTTGAAGCGACCGCTCGCGATGGCTTCCTGGCGGCCGCCTGGCCACCAAGCGACCGCTTGGTGGCTCCAACAGAATCTGTACCTCCCAGCGTAGCGCCCGCCTCCTTCCTTGGCGCCCGCTAGCGACGACGACGAGGCGCCCGCTACCTCTCCAAGCGAGCGCTAGACACGATTTTCCAGAAGTTGACTTCGTTTTGACCTTCGTTTTTTGCTACGCTATATATAGGGTTTTGGCCCTAGACTTGAGGGGACGGGATTTATTCTCATTCACGCACGCCTTGCACTTGGAGATGGCGACTCTCGGTTGATTTTGGATTGCTAGGACCTTTGATAGTGTAGCTTGATTTCGTTCTTCCTTTGAGTCTGAATTCAATAATTAGTAAGTTTTATTTTTATTTTGTTTGTTAGATAATTTATGTTTTCTTATTTATTCGTTGGTGTCTTTCAATAGTTAATCACCATGAATTATTTTTTCTTTGATTGTTTGTTCTTGTTTAATATCATGAGTAACTAATTCGTTTATTAGGGTTAGGGTGAATCAATTATCGAAAGTAAGAATAATGTTTTAGTTTGCTCATAAAGTGTTCGATTAAATGCCTAATTGATTTTCAACTCACGTTTGAGGCTTAGGAGCAATTACGTGATTGCGATTAATCTAACCACACGTGAACCAACCGGAAACGGACGTTCTCGTGTTATTTTTGCAAACTAGAATCGAACTTTGAAATCGAGAATCGAGGATCCCGATCCCTAATCTTTTCCCTTATTATTTCAAAAACAATTTCAATATTACTTGTCTTATAATTTAGTTGATTTAAATTATTTATTTAGATTTTAGTTTAATAACAAAACCAACTCAATCATGCATTATGCTATACACTTATTCCTCTTTTCTTCGTTGCAAACATAAAAACATTTTTACGGGCCGATAGTAGTGTTCCTCGTGAGATCGACTCGGGCGAATTGCTTTGGCAATAAGTTCGTTTATTTTTATTTGATTTTTGACGCACTACAACGTCTTGTCACTACTTTCCAAACTCCTACTTCTGTGTAGTTTCTTCACTTACAATTGTGAAAAACCACAAATTGGCATCCAATACCCAAGAAGTAAAATTTGCGAAATTTAATGTCTATAACATTAAAACCTGAAGATGAAGCTGTTGAAGTTGTGTACTTAATGTCTAGATTTAAGTGACAAAAACTCACGATCCATTGCCATTAATCTATTTAACTAAATGAACAATTATTTGCATTTAATTATTTATAATTGGATATATGCAAATTATAGTCCTGGATTTTATACGTTGTAGTTAGTATGGTGTGTCGGGCCCACACAGAAGATCATACTATCGGTTACTTGTATTTAATCGAACAGTTGCTCACGACCTAGATGGACACGGACCAATCCATCGGTATAGTCGTTGTGTGAGAGAGAAAATAATCTGTCTTGATTATTTTATCACACTTGTACACTTGGTGTATTGAGCGGATCTGCTTGAGATTCATCGATTAGGATTGCCGGCGATAATCGATCCGAGTCTCAGTGTATTTTATTCTTAATCCCCGATATTATTGCGGGTGTGTATATTTAATATAAGTGACTTTGATTTACCAAAGGAATTAACCGATTTAATTATTGGGTTAATTACCGGTTAAGTTGGGTCACTATATTTTATATATGACATGCCGTGAATACTTGACGGGAAAGTGTATCCCGGAAGGGTTGATAATATCCCCGAGATGAGTTCATAAGGAATTATTATGTAAACCCTGCAGGTGGATTTAATCCGCATAATAATTAAGGTTGAATGGTACTAGTCTCGGATATAAGAGATGAATAAATTAATTAGCAATAAATTAATTTTATTCATGGATATTTATATCTTAAATACACGGAATAAATAATACTACCAGAGAAATATTATTTGATATAATATGGTTTAATATTGGGAGTGCAATTAATTTTATATAGTGGAAAATAGAATTAATTAATAATAGTAAGGATTAATAGATTTGGGCTTGGGCTCAATTTAATCACTATTATTGGAAGCCCAATATTCCACCTCCTTAAGATCCCCTACGTAGCCTATAAAAGCACTACATGGTCTTCACAATTAGACAAGACAAGATAATCATACTTGATTAGTCTAGAGAGTTCGTGAAGGAGATCCATGGAGTTCGGTAGATCGTCGCCCACACGACGTCCGGGCTAGTGCAAAGAATACGTCGGAAGATCTCAAGGTCATCGATTGATCTCGTTTCTCCGAACAACGAATCGAAGGTAAAATCGTAAACACCCTTTATGATTTTAATCGATTATTTATTGAAAATACCGTAGAACCAAGATCCGAGGACGAACCCCGGACGAGGATCGAACCGGGCGGTGGTGGACGAACCACCGGACCGCCGGCGGTTCAAGGATCCCCGTGGGGATCGAACCAAACACGCCCCGGCTGAACCGGGGGCGTGCGCATCGAAGGACCCCAGCCCACGACTGGGGGTACGATCGAACCAAGGGTTCGATCGCTGGGGTGGCGGGCTGGCGCCGCCGCGGCTCGTGGGACGAGCCGCCCCCTCCTGTGCGAACGGCGAGTCGCCGGACTCGCCGGACTCGCCGTAGGGTTGCTGTGATGCAACCCAGCGATCGCAAGATGCGATCGCATGAAACCCTAGCCGCGGGGGCTCGGCTGGGCGCGCGTGCATGGCTTCGGCCATGTCGTGCGTGTTGGAATTCGATATCCCGGGCTATTTAAAATTGCGGAAACCAATAACCCGATCAAAACCATCCGCCGGAGATCACATGAACGCCGACTCATCCGCCGGAGTCCGACCTTCGGAGACCATGCGCCCGAAGACGCACAGCCCGCCCCCGGTCGAACCCCCGCGAGCCGGGGTTCGTGCGATCGATGATCGCATCGATCATCTTGATCGATGGGGCTGCATCCGGCAGCCCCCAGCAGCAGGTCCGGCGACCTGCTGCCCGCCGTGGAGGAGTCCCCACCGTCGAGGTGGGGAGGTGGCGGCACCAGCCCGCCACCGCCGGCGATCGCGCCCAGCGATCGCCCCCTCGGCCGAAGCCGAGGGCTCCCCTTGCGCGCGCCCGAACCCTAGCCGGGCGATCCCACGCGGTCCGGTGGCTTCGCCACCACCGCGTGATCGTCCGTCTAATCCGGGTCCGAACTTTCGGATCTTGTTCTACGGTATTTTACGATAAACAAAATCGAATAAATAAAGGGCGTTTAGATTTTTACCTTTCGATTCGTTGTTCGGAGAAACGAATTCAAGATGACCTTTGAATCTTCCCACGTATTCCTTGCACTAGCTTGAACGTCGGGTGGGCGACGATCCTCCAAGCTCTATGGATCTACTTCTCTCTCTACTTTCTCTCTCTAGAATTGTGATCTTCAACTATGTATTAGTGAGAATAGAGAAGACCATGTAGTGCTTTTATAGGCTACGTAGGGGATCTAAAGGAGGTGGAATATTGGGCTTCCAATATTAATGATTAAATTGAGCCCAAGCCCAAATCTATTAATCTCCCATTAATATTAATTAATTTATTTTCCACTATATAAATTAATTGCACTCCCAATATTAAACCATATTATATCCAAATAATATTTCTCCGGTAGTATTATTTATTTCGTGTATTTAAGATATAAATATCCATGAATAAAATTTATTTATTGCTTAATAAATTTATTCATCTCTTTTATCCGAGACTAGTACCACTCAACCTTATTTATTATGCGGAATTAAATCCACTCGCGAGGTTTACATAATAAATCCTTATGAGCTCATCTCGGGGATATTATCAACCCTTCCGGGATACACTGTCCGGTCAATCATTCACGGCATGCCATATATAAAATATAGTGACCCAACTTAACCGGTAATTAACCCAATAATTAAATCGGTTAATTCCTTTGGTAAATCAAAGTCACTTATATTAAATATACACACCCGCAACAATATCGGGGATTAAGAATAAAATACACTGAGTCTCAAATCAATTATCGCCGAGCAATCCTAATTGATGAGTCTCAATCGATCCGCTCAATACACCAAGTGTACAAGTGTGATAAAATAATTAAGACAAATTATTTTCTCTCTCACACAACGACTATACCGATGGATTGGTCCGTGTCCATCTAGGTCGTGAGCATCTGTTCGATTAAATACGAGTAACCGATAGTATGATCTTCTGTGTGGGCCCGACACACCATACTAACTACAACGTATAAAATCCAGGACTATAATTTGCATATATTTAATTGACAATAATTAAAAGCAAATGAATGTTCGTATTTAATAGGTAAATGAAAGTGTACAAGGAGTTCACAATACTCAAATCTAGACATTAAGTATACCACTCCAACAATCTCCCACTTATACTAAGGTCTAGTCTTATCCTCCAAACTTCTGACTCCCAAACCCTCCAAGTGCTTGAAATATACTTCCTTAGGAAGTATCTTGGTGAAAGGGTCCGCTAGGTTGTCTTCCGAAGCTATCTTGGTGACTATCGCATCGCCCCTCTTGACGATGACTCGAATCAGGTGGTACTTGCGCTCTATGTGTTTCGAAGCACTATGAGACCGTGGTTCCTTACTGTTTGCCACTGCACCGCTATTATCACAATAAATTGTCATAGCCTTGGGCAAACTCGGAATCACATCTAAGTCCTGGAGGAAATTAAGGAACCAAACTGACTCTTTCGCTGCCTCTGAGGCTGCAACATATTCAGCTTCCATGGTAGAGTCTGAAATGCACTTTTGCTTAACACTCCTCCATGATACGGCTCCACCTCCCAAAGTGTACACATAGCCTGATGTCGACTTTCGCCGGTCCTTATCAACTTGGAAATCCGAATCCGTATAACCCAAAGGAATCAGATTGTCTGCCCCGTAACTTAGAATATAATCCCTAGTATTTCGCAAATACTTGAAAATGCTCTTTACGGCAGTCCAATGAGCCTTTCCAGGGTTACTCTGATATCTCGCTACTACGCCAACTGCATAGCAGATATCAGGCCTCGTGCATAACATTGCATACATCAAGCTTCCCACAGCCGAAGCGTAGGGAACTGCTTTCATTTCATCTTTCTCCTTTTGTGTCTGAGGACACATCTCCTTAGAAAGATAAGTTCCTTTACTGAAGGGCAGCTCACCCTTCTTGGAATCTTGCATGTTAAAACGAGCCAGAATCGTGTCTATGTAAGATTGCTGGGATAGGTACAATGTTCTATTCCGGCGATCCCTTATAACCTTGATCCCTAGAACATGCCCGACTTCTCCCAAATCTTTCATATCGAATTGTCTAGACAACCATCCCTTTATGTCTGATAACATCTTTACACTGTTGCCAATGAGAAGAATGTCATCTACATAAAGCACGAGAAACACCACCTTCTTCCCATTACGTTTCCAATACACACACGATTCGTCCATGCTTTGACTGAATCCAAAAGATTGGACTACTTCGTCAAATCGTAGGTTCCACGATCTCGAGGCTTGTTTCAATCCATAAATGGATCGATTAAGCTTGCACACTAGATGATCTCTGAAGGTACCGGTATACCGATCCGATCGATATAACGTGTGTGCGGAAGCGTGTAAAGCGATAGATCTACTATGCCATGATCTTAGTGCACACAAATATGTATAGACACACATATATTTATATATATATACACATCCAATATATATATATATATATATAAGGTTTAACGATTACTTACTTTTGGTGATCGTTGAAATTGGTTAAGGTGGTGTTGAGTCGATTGAACCACCTTAATGGATCAGCCACGAATTGTACACCTTTGGAATGACCCCGTCACGCCTTTGGATCGCCCGGATGTTGAAGCCGCACAAATGGCCCGGCCTCTACGTGTTGCACACGAACCCGGATAACGAACACTTTGCTTGATCGAGTCGGTTCTCCAAGAACACTTTCTCCTCTCTCTCTTTGGTGTGAATTTCGTGGGTTAAGGTAATGTGTGATGAAAATATGATTTTCATCCATATTATAACCTCATTATTCACCACATTACTCCCCTTTGTAACCTACAACATAATGGGCATCATAATGCACCATTAACATGCAAAAGGGGTTACAAAGGAGGTGAAAGGTCATGCCACATACACATGCCACTATGCATTGTATGTGGTCCCACTTGCTTGTGTGGCATGCCATGTCACACTATGTGACATGCATCCATGCAAGCCATGCATCCCATGCATGTGTATTAAATCCACGTAAATATTGATTCTAAATCAATATATTTATCAAGCAATGTATATCAATATCGAGCTCGTGTGTGACCCTGTAGGTAAGATTTAATTGATCAATATTATATTGTTCCCAACAATTAATATTATCAAATAATCATTTAACATCCATAGACGACCTTATGACTTTATCGATTGCACACGTAGGATCGAAGGACATATCCCAACAATCTCCCACTTGGCCTTCAGAGCCAGTGTGCTGCCAACTTCCTGTTGTCACTGTATGTCTAAGTTTGAACTTGAGGCAAGACTCGAGTCATCCTCAATCGGTTCAAACCTTTCTTGGACTATGAGACAGACTGTAAAACCAGATTTATCACTATTATACGAATCTGGACGTGGCCACGTATTTTCCACAGTCTCGACTCTCCAAGTGGCCGGTAAGACATGTATCCCATTATAAAATGGAGGACAATCCCATCTTGTCAATCCAAGCTCTCCCACTTGCTTCCTGATATACCCAATAACAAGTTTTATAACCTCCTTTTACGAAAGGCGTTTACTTGTATCAAAGTACATCATTTCACAATGGAATCACTCTGGACTACTCAGGTCAGAGGAAATTGCTCGACAGTCAATGAAATAATATTATGACTCGAAATCTTAAATACTATTCCAGTCGGGTCTGTTCGATCATTAGCTCCCAGCTAATATCTATGTAATTGTACTTGATGTCCCACATCACTAGCCCATGAAGCGGCGCTATAGTACACATTACAAACTAGTTCATTGTATTATCGGTTTGTCCGTACTCGATTATACGAACCAGGAACAACTATATGATTCAAGTATATCAGTTCAACCATTGGGACTTCATTATGCGGTAAGTCGACCTCATAACCCAATTGATATAACTTAATCGTTTGGACAATTCATATAAATTAAACCATATTTATATGAAGAATTATGTATTATACATATGAGTGAATGTTTAGCAAATCTCCAAAAGTATCTAATACAGTAATAGAAATCAGAACCCATCTCTAAGATGTCTGATATCTATTGCAGTCGTGAAAGTCTCAAGCTTAAACTGCTGGAGAGGTTTAGAAAATGGGTTTGCAACCTTACCAAAAGTTGCAACTTTATTATCTCGATGTCTCCACAAAACTATCTCCCAGATAATGTGGAACTTCCTGAGCACTAGTTTTAGACTTGCGGTGCTTCCTAGCCCATTGGCTTGCGCGATAACTCTACTATAAATAGAGAACTATCGGATGGGCTGAGCTAGTTACGCCACCTAGTTCATTCAAGAACTTTCAAATCTTAACTGCCAACATTATTGCATCCAATGCAATACTGTGCTCAGCTTCTGTAGTTTAATCAGCTATATTGCATTGCATGGAACTATTCCAGCAAATATCACCTCTAACCAGACAAAAGATATAACCAGATTAAAATCGGAAGTTATCTTAGTCTGTTTTGAAGTTAGCATTCAAACAGCTTGTTAATATCAACTCTTTTTGTCTTCCAAAGACAAAAAAATATTCTTAAGTCCATCTAAGGTACATAAGAATATTCTTGGCCGCAGTCTAATGCGCCTCACCTGGATTTCCTTGAAACTGACTCGTCATGCTCAAAGCATACGATACGTCCGGTCGTGTACATATCATGGCATACATTATAGACCCTATTGTCGAAGCATAAGGAATGTTTTCCATCCTCTTTTGCTCATCAAGTCCCGTAGGGCCTTGCATCTTGCTAAGAGATGTGCCATGACTCATTGGAATGAGACCCTTTTTGGCGTCTTTCATTCTAAACCTATCAAGCACCTTATCAATATAGGTCGCTTGACTACGTCCAAACATCCTTTTCGATCTGTTCCGACAGATCTTGATGCCCAATATGTACTGTGCTTCTCCAAGATCCTTTATTGAAAAACAATTTCCAAGCCATTCTTTAATAGAATTAAGCATAGAAACATTGTTTCCAATAAGGAGTATGTCACCGACATACAACACAATTAATACAACGTAACTCCCACTGATCTTCTTGTAAAACAAGACTCTTCCGAGTTCCTCTGAAATCCAAAACCCAGTATGGATTCATTGAACTGAAGATTGCTACTCTGATATGCATTCTTTATTCCATAAATAGAACTATAAGCTTGCATAATTTCTCAGCCTTATTAAGATCGATAAAACTCTTTGGCTGTGTTAAAACACAGCCTCTTCTAGAATCCAATTCAAGAAGTTAGTTTTAACATCCAATATTACCATAACTCATTATCAAGATGAGTAGTAATGGCTAAGATAATCTGAATGATCTAATCAAAGCAATTGGTGAAAGTTTTTCCATAATCCACCTCGTGAATAAAACTTTTACCATCAACCTTGCTTTGAAAACCCTAGGTTTTCCATCTGTTTGTTTAGATCTTAAAGATCTATTAGCATTCATTGGGTCTAACCCCGTGATGCAAATATATCAAGTTCAAAACTTGATTGTCAGTTATTGATATCATCTCAGATTTCATGGCACCATGCCAATTTTAAGTAGCTGGACTCGTCATAGCTTGAATATAGGTCGAAGGTTCATCGCTTTCCAAAAGCATGAATTCATATCTCTCATTGATCACAATATCTAAGTATTTGAATAATAGAGATCTATGCATTTCTGGACCTACGAGGGCTGGTATGGTTTCCAAACCCATAAGAATACTCTCAACCCAATATTGAAATTCATCATTAGTTGTTCCACTTGAACCTCGTTCAAGACAACTGAGCTCCCACTGACTTTCTAGGAAAGATAACTCTTTTCAAGAAAATCACTATCTCGAGCAACAAAATATTGTTCTCAGATAGATCGTAGAAGTTGTACCCTCGAGTTTCTTATGAATACCATAAAGAAACTTTTATCCCATTTGAGTTCAAGCTCTATAGAGATAAATCTCGTCAGAGAAGCTTTTAGAACCTCAAATTTTAATGAAAACAATTTAGGGACCCTCCCTTTCCATACCTAGTATGGTGTCTTATCAACAGCTTTTGACAGCGTCCTATTCAGTGTATAAGTTGAAGTCAAGAATTGTGTGTTCCCAAAAGAGACCAGTAGTTCATTTAGACCTCTCATCGAATGGTCGAACTATATCTAATATAGTTTGTTTTCTCTTTTCCGAAACATAACCTTCATGTGCTTGTGAACTGATAGGTTCCACATACATCAGTATGGATCATCCCTAATTACTCACATGTTCTCCTTTCTCCAAGAAAGATGACATTGTTATCTTTTCAATCACACATCATTCACATGTATCAAATGACTCCAAGTCAAATGATTCTAAAATTCCTTCTAAAAGAAGCTTCGTTACATGTTTAGATTTTGATTTGATCTAATCAACAATGTTTCAGTTATGTCTCATCGATACTTATTCGACTTGGTCTTTGGTCTTAATGATATATATGATTAGTCAAGTTTAAAGTATACATAAACAATATAATAATCGTACCACAACAAAGAATAATTCACAATTAAAATAGTTCCCAAACTATTTAATAGTGAAAAACTAATCCATCAGTATCTAATACTGAACCAATATTCATTGTTTATTGAAGGTACGAAATTACATAGTTATAATACTAAAACAGGGCCCTAAGGCAAAACAACATCATATGATCATACGGCTAATGCAGCGACCTTCGCTCCATTTCTTGCCCGTAGATCGACATCTCTATTCACCAAACTTATACTTCTATGTAGTTCCTCCACATAAAATGTGAGAACCACATTTGGCATCCAATACCCAAGAAGTAGAATTTGTGAAGTTTAATGTCTATATCATTAATACTTGAAGATGAAGCAACCCCGTTCTTCACATCTTCTTTGAACTTTGGGCAAATTCAATTATTCTCAATAATTGACTTTTATTCGAATTCCTCATTCAAAATTATCTCAATGTCAAAACGTGATAAATCGTAAGTGAAAAATCGAAGTTTTCTAACCAGCAATATTATCATGCAATTGAAGCCCTATCTCTCATAAAATATGAGGGAGCCAACCAGACAATCTATTCACGCCATCCAATGGCTCGAAAGTCTCTAATTTGTGTCATTGATGAACTTAAGTGTTTTGGATTAAATCACTCCCCGAGGTGTAAATAATCCTAACCTTATAATCCATCAAATGAAAGACAAATTAAGCATTTGTTTTGAAATTGAATAAAATATGAACTTTTATATGTTTGCAAGTAGTGTCCAACACTTTTGCAGTAGACGCATTGAGATTCCCTAGGAACCCTAGTAGCCTTCTTGCCCATGCTCTTTTGACTACCCTATCCCATATCATAAGAATTTCCCTCTTAGGGTCCTTTTCTATCGCCGGCTCAATAGCCTTGAGCATCCCGTGGAGCTCACGAAGCGATTTCTTCAAACCATTCATATGGAAAATTTAGCCTAAAGGCAGTATAACCATAATGAGATTGAAGTATGAAATCGGTTGCCAAATAAACATCATAGGAAAAATCTAGGCGGTCACTTGAAACAAATAATCCAATCATTTGTTGTACATGTGATTCCATAGATTTCCATTTTTCCAGCCTAGCTGAAGCGATGACCCTGGTCATACCGAACCGCTCAATCTTAGCATATTCCCCGAACATGCTATTGAGTTGTTCAATGATATCTTAGGATGTGGTTATCTAACATATTTTCATTGTCTTCGTATTTGAGGACCATCCTCAAATTACGTTGTGAATCAAGAAAATTTATGTTGTTCAATTTTTCATAATCAAGAATTGAACCAAACTTGAATCGAGTTGAAATTAACATGATAAACTACAAAAGAAAGATAAATAAAGTATGTAAACATTCACAAAGCGGTAAACAAATAAGGTTGTCTAACAAACTACTTATTTATTTCATTTTGTTCAATCGATATCTAATATCTTTGTTCCCTTGAACAAAACAATCCCAAGACCCTCATCTTGCAAATTCTTAAGCCGACTGAGTCCGCACTTAAGAAGTCTAAGATAGGTAGACATCCCATGTCAATGACATCTAATGTCACTCTCGGTCGATGAGAGTCCCATTCTCATCTCATGTCTCGATAGCCACGCCTGCAGTGGATCTATCGATGAGAAAACCAAACTCACGTGTAAGGGTCTAACCCTTACTCCCACTTATCCCAAGATAACAAGTAGTACCCCGCTGAGGCAGACCTACCAACTTATGATCGAGGGCTTCATGAGTGTGACGTTTTGGACAAGACATTATACTCATTATTTTTGGGAACTTGCATGCATAGGTTTGTTTATATGTAAGTTGAACATTTATAACATAAAACAACCTATAACTAGCAAAGCAAATAAATACGAAATCGAAAGGCCCCTAGAACCTCACAACTCTCAAACGAAAAGATTAAAATAACAACAAAAGCCTTGAACATCTTCTGGACTGGTCCTCGCCCTCCGTTTTAGTTCCGTGCCCTCCGATTTTGGTCAAATCTATTCCGTACCCATAAAACCACGAACAACGCCCGCCGTTTCACAACCAGCGGTCGCTGAACACCACCGGCGGTCGCCGTTTCCAAAACGGCGCCCGCCGAAAGGTCCGGGAACAATCTGCCAAGAAAAAGGGCTTTCGACGGTCGCCGTTTCCAAAACGGCGCCCGCCGAAACAAAACAGCGCCCGCTGGAGCTACAACGGCGCCCGCCGTTTGGCTCCAGCAGCCCGGTTTTGTCCGTTTTGCTTTGTTTTGCTTCGTTTCTTCTCGTTTTCGCCAGAGAGCCGAGATCCTCCATCGAACCATGGACTAAGTCCATCGCTTACAAGTAGTACAATACAAATATAATAGAAAAACCTATCTATTACAATTGATTCCAAGGGACGCAGCCCTCAAAAGACTATGGCCAATCGAAACGTAAAAAATGACGAAATCATTCACCCGACCACTAACGGTGGTCGGCCTTACATCTAATCACATAATCACAATTAAACAAATAATCCAATTATGTTGATTTAACCTTCGTGTCCAACACAAAAGTGTGCACGAGCCCTAGGCTCTGATACCAATTGAAGGTACCGGTATACCGATCCGATCGATATAACGTGTGTGCGGAAGCGTGTAAAGCGATAGATCTACTATGCCATGATCTTAGTGCACACAAATATGTATAGACACACATATATTTATATATATATACACATCCAATATATATATATATATATATAAGGTTCAACGATTACTTACTTTTGGTGATCGTTGAAATTGGTTAAGGTGGTGTTGAGTCGATTGAACCACCTTAATGGATCAGCCACGAATTGTACACCTTTGGAATGACCCCGTCACGCCTTTGGATCGCCCGGATGTTGAAGCCGCACAAATGGCCCGGCCTCTACGTGTTGCACACGAACCCGGATAACGAACACTTTGCTTGATCGAGTCGGTTCTCCAAGAACACTTTCTCCTCTCTCTCTTTGGTGTGAATTTCGTGGGTTAAGGTAATGTGTGATGAAAATCTGATTTTCATCCATATTATAACCTCATTATTCACCACATTACTCCCCTTTGTAACCTACAACATAATGGGCATCATAATGCACCATTAACATGCAAAAGGGGTTACAAAGGAGGTGAAAGGTCATGCCACATACACATGCCACTATGCATTGTATGTGGTCCCACTTGCTTGTGTGGCATGCCATGTCACACTATGTGACATGCATCCATGCAAGCCATGCATCCCATGCATGTGTATTAAATCCACGTAAATATTGATTCTAAATCAATATATTTATCAAGCAATGTATATCAATATCGAGCTCGTGTGTGACCCTGTAGGTAAGATTTAATTGATCAATATTATATTGTTCCCAACAATTAATATTATCAAATAATCATTTAACATCCATAGACGACCTTATGACTTTATCGATTGCACACGTAGGATCGAAGGACATATCCCAACAATCTCGCCCCTTAGCAATGAATCCTTCTGGTTGTTTCATATAAATCGTCTCGTCAAGACTTCCATTTAGGAAAGCTGTCTTGACATCCATTTGCCACACCTCATAATCCATATGAGCTGCTATGGATAAGAGAATCCGGATCGACTTTATCTTAGCTACCGGCGAGAAGGTCTCCTCATAATCGATTCCCTCTTTCTGAGTATATCCTTTCGCAACAAGCCGAGCTTTAAAGGTTTCAACCTTTCCGTCAGATCCTCTCTTTCTCTTGTAGACCCATTTACACCCAATTGGCTTTACGCCGTTTGGTGGTTCTACAAGATCCCAGACTTTATTAGAATCTATAGATTCTATTTCGGATTTCATCGCTTTCTTCCAAGAAGGCGCATCTATATCTTGTACCGCCTCATCATAGGTCCAGGGATCGATTTCATGAACTCCAGGTCCAGAGTCCGAAGACTCACCCAGTCCAATCCATCGGTCTGGTTGCTTAACAACCCTCCCACTACGACGGCGTTCTGGTGTATTAACAGTGACAGTGTTAGGTGCAGATTCTAGTGGTGTATCTATACTCGGTTCGGCTGTATCTAAGTCTTCCTTGTTACCTCTCAACTCATCAAGTATTATGTCACTTTTGGGCTTGTGGTCCATGACATAGTCTTCCTCTAAGAACCGAGCGTTAGTACTTATAACGATCTTCTGGTCCTTAGGACTATAGAACATGCCACCTTTAGTTCCTTTCGGGTATCCTACAAACAGCCGTAATTCTGATCTAGGTTCTAACTTGTCGGCACCTTGTCGCAACACATGTGCTGGACAACCCCAGATCCGAAGGTGCCTGAGGCTAGGCTTGCGCCCGCTCCACCTTTCCATGGGTGTGGTGGGTACCGTTTTTGTTGGAACCATGTTGAGAATGTACGCCGCCGTTTCCAAGGCATATCCCCAGAACATAGTAGGTAAGTCCGAGTAACTCATCATTGAACGCACCATCTCCATAAGAGTCCTATTCCTTCTTTCCGACACACCATTCTGCTGAGGAGTATATGGTGATGTCATTTAGGAATCAATCCCATTCTCTGCCATGTATGCCTTGAATTCTCCAGACAGGTACTCGCCTCCGCGATCGGATCGCAGGCATTTAATGGATTTACCTTGAAGGTTCTCCGCAAAAGCCTTGAACTCCTTGAACTTGTCAAAGGATTCGCTCTTGCGGCGCATCAGGTATACAAATCCATATCTTGAGTAATCATCAGTGAAAGTGATGAAATACTTGTACCCTCCCCTTGCCTGAGTAGACATAGGTCCGCATACATCAGAGTGAATCAAATCCAATACTTGTTCAGCCCTTCGTCCTTTACCAGAAAAAGAACGCTTGGTCATTTTTCCCTCTAAACAGGATTCGCAGGTTGGAAGGTCCTCTCCTTCAACACCACTGATGAGACCATCAGTTTTCAACCTTTGAATTCTATTTGAGTTAATATGACCTAGCCTTAGGTGCCACAAGTATAATTGATTCATCCTAGAAGGTTCCTTTCTCTTATTGGTGTTCGTAGATGTGTTATTACTCTCGGTTAGTTGCATCGTGTTAGACTCAGGATTTAGCACATACAAATCGTCCACCAATGTACCAGAACAGATAATCTCACTGCTTCTTCTTATGATCACAGAGTGGTCAAAAGAAACAGAATATCCATTCAAAATAAGTTTAGAAACCGAAATTAAATTCTTTCTAAAGTTGGGTACATAAAGACAATTTTGTAAAACTAAAACCCTATCACTACTAAAGCGTAAGTGAACGTCTCCCACTGCAACAGCCGCTACCTTCGCGGCATTGCCCATGTAGACCACGATCTCTCCCTCTCTAAGTCTCCGGGTTTCCTGGAACCCCTGCAATGAATTGCATACATGATCAGTGGCCCCCGTATCTACACACCAGGTGCTGGTAGATAACACCACTGACAATGTTTCGGTGACTAAGGAAAATTTCGTACCTTTGATGAGAGGACAATCAGACTTCCAGTGCCCAGACTGCTTGCATCGAAAGCACTTGCCTCGCGGCTTGCTTTTCCCAATCCGTGGTTCAAAACCACTGGGCTTCTTTGCTTGCACTTCCAACTTGGCCACTAGAGCTTGTGATTCTCTGATCATATTTATCAGTTCATTTCTTTTTGAAATCGTTTTTAAGCGATTCCTCAAGAGGACTGAACTTAATGAGTATGTCAATCACCTCTAGTCCGGCTTCCTTACTATGTCCTAAAATCTCCTTGAGGTCATTTTCAATGTCCTCATCAGTTGGGACAATAGTGGATTCGGAAGTCTCAACAGTCTGGACAATGTCCAGATTTCTTTTCCAATCAGTACTATATGGAACCAGTGAGTTTTCATCTTTAAGTATATCACAAAGTGGGGTCACAGTCATTCTCTAACCTATAAGCACATAAAACAAACAAACAATTTAATATCCGATATTATCTCCCTCAAATAATATCATTAAATCACTAATCGCCTCTAAAATCCCATCAGGTTAAAGCAAGCCACGTTCGTGTGGACGTTTACCCACCCAAATGATTTAGCAATTAGATTTGCTTTGGTCATACATCATTATAGCGTTACTTCGTTGGGAAGAATACTATAAAGCGTATCTAAGTGTAAACCATTACTCAGTACCAAGGTGAATCGTTTAGAATTGTTACATCACCGCAAGCCACGTTCGTGTGGACGTTTACGACAACTTGCAATCCTTCACAATTCCCTATAACTGTCTACATCAATTATTCTAAAATCCCATCCAGTATAGCAAGCCACGTTCGTGTGGACGTTTACTACACCAGAAGATTTATATAATTGAAATCCAATTACTTGATCCATTTAATCTTGTAAATCAAGACGCGGGATATCATAAGTGAAACTCGAAGTTTCTAACCAGTGATTCACCATGCGAACAACCCTATCTCTCATAAATGAGGGAGCCGAGCAGACAATCGATCCATCTATCAAAGAATGGTACGACTGCCTCTAATTTGTGTCCTCGACATGACCAAGTGGCTCTGGCTCCATTCCACTCCCCGGGGTGAGAATGAGTCGACTTGAAATCAGCTTTGGAAAGACAAATTAGGCATTGTTTGATAAACTTAATCAATGTTTCTTGTAAGAGGAATTACAAGAACTCTCCTCCAATGACCTATCTATATAAACTTCAAAAGTTTATAAAAGTCACCAAGAGAGCAGCAATGGAGACCATGGGTATGTTTCCATACCCTCTCCCACTTAGCTTTTTACAATAAAGGGATACGCTATCTAGTGCATAAAAGTAAACACATATAGCATGCATACATGTAATAAAGCACATAGTATTATCAAATAGTCAAAATAATTACTAGAATATTATTTTCCGACTATTATGGCTTTACTTCATCTCCGTACGCATCTTCTAGTCTTCAGTCTTCGTTCTTGAATGCTCCATGTGACGAGAATATTAATTTCCAATATTTAAATCTATTTATTTTTAATAAATCCAAAAGATACTTAATTAATAATAATTAAGTCAATCGAATAAATCAAAAATAAAATTAAATATTATTAATATTTTTATTTATTTTATTTTCCCTTTCTACTTCATTAAATCTCTAGAATAATCTATCCAAGACCCACTTGGAATATTCTAGATGATTTCCATAATGAAATAAGGAAATAAAATAATTTAGGACTCTTCTACTTTCCAAATTAATTAGATTCCTAATCCATGAATATTTCCATAAAATAGAAATAATCTATTTAGGAATCCTAATCAATTCCAAATTGATTCTTTTCCTAATCCATGAGAGTTCCCAAAAATAGGAACACTCAAATAGGAAAAACCCGAACCAATTAGGAAAGCGAATTACCGGACCGGGATAGCACGGGGTGGGTATCCCCGCGCCACCCCTCGACCGCCGCCTTTAAGCCGCCGCCGCCCAGCCCACGCGCCACCACCATCGGTGGCCGGCGTGGCCGGAACTCTCACGGGCAGCCCTCTATGGGCGTGGGTCGATCGTCCTCGTGGGATCGACCATGGGGCGGTCGATCCTAGTCCTTCACCCTCTCGATCATCTCCTTCGTCACGCGTCTTCTCGGGCGGTCGTTTCGGCATCGATCCAACGCAAAATAAATTACAAAATAAATTTTACACTATCCGGTATCGATTCTATACATGAAATCGACCCTATACATTTTCCGGAAAAAAAAGTAGAACGTAATAATAAATCCTAAATTCGGTCAACCCCCGAATTTTTACTATTACAAACATTCACCACCAAAAACGAATCTCGACATGTCCGAGAGTTTAATCAATCCAACATACATGACAAAATAAATTAAACGAATAATAAATTAAGCCATAATAGTCGGAACCCTGCAAGGTAGAACAATTTTATCGAAAATACCGCGAACGTAAACCACGCTCTGATACCAATTGTTGGAATTCGATATCCCGGGCTATTTAAAATTGCGGAAACCAATAACCCGATCAAAACCATCCGCCGGAGATCACATGAACGCCGACTCATCCGCCGGAGTCCGACCTTCGGAGACCATGCGCCCGAAGACGCACAGCCCGCCCCCGGTCGAACCCCCGCGAGCCGGGGTTCGTGCGATCGATGATCGCATCGATCATCTTGATCGATGGGGCTGCATGCGGCAGCCCCCAGCAGCAGGTCCGGCGACCTGCTGCCCGCCGTGAAGGAGTCCCCACCGTCGAGGTGGGGAGGTGGCGGCACCAGCCCGCCACCGCCGGCGATCGCGCCCAGCGATCGCCCCCTCGGCCGAAGCCGAGGGCTCCCCTTGCGCGCGCCCGAACCCTAGCCGGGCGATCCCACGCGGTCCGGTGGCTTCGCCACCACCGCGTGATCGTCCGTCTAATCCGGGTCCGAACTTTCGGATCTTGTTCTACGGTATTTTACGATAAACAAAATCGAATAAATCAAGGGCGTTTAGATTTTTACCTTTCGATTCGTTGTTCGGAGAAACGAATTCAAGATGACCTTTGAATCTTCCCACGTATTCCTTGCACTAGCTTGAACGTCGGGTGGGCGACGATCCTCCAAGCTCTATGGATCTACTTCTCTCTCTACTTTCTCTCTCTAGAATTGTGATCTTCAACTATGTATTAGTGAGAATAGAGAAGACCATGTAGTGCTTTTATAGGCTACGTAGGGGATCTTAAGGAGGTGGAATATTGAGCTTCCAATAATAGTGATTAAATTGAGCCCAAGCCCAAATCTATTAATCCTTACTATTATTAATTAATTCTATTTTCCACTATATAAATTAATTGCACTCCCAATATTAAACCATATTATATCCAAATAATATTTCTCCGGTAGTATTATTTATTCCGTGTATTTAAGATATAAATATCCATGAATAAAATTTATTTATTGCTTAATAAATTTATTCATCTCTTTTATCCGAGACTAGTACCACTCAACCTTATTTATTATGCGGAATTAAATCCACTCGCGAGGTTTACATAATAAATCCTTATGAGCTCATCTCGGGGATATTATCAACCCTTCCGGGATACACTGTCCGGTCAATCATTCACGGCATGCCATATATAAAATATAGTGACCCAACTTAACCGGTCATTAACCCAATAATTAAATCGGTTAATTCCTTTGGTAAATCAAAGTCACTTATATTAAATATACACACCCGCAACAATATCGGGGATTAAGAATAAAATACACTGAGTCTCAAATCAATTATCGCCGAGCAATCCTAATTTATGAGTCTCAATCGATCCGCTCAATACACCAAGTGTACAAGTGTGATAAAATAATTAAGACAAATTATTTTCTCTCTCACACAACGACTATACCGATGGATTGGTCCGTGTCCATCTAGGTCGTGAGCATCTGTTCGATTAAATACGAGTAACCGATAGTATGATCTTCTGTGTGGGCCCGACACACCATACTAACTACAACGTATAAAATCCAGGACTATAATTTGCATATATTTAATTGACAATAATTAAAAGCAAATGAATGTTCGTATTTAATAGGTAAATGAAAGTGTACAAGGAGTTCACAATACTCAAATCTAGACATTAAGTATACCACTCCAACAGTGCGTTCGGTCTTGCTCCGGCGCGTGTGATGGTGTTCATGTGATCTCCGGCGAAAGGTTTTTCGATTGGATTGTCGGTTCCGCAATTTAGACAATCCGGATATTCGAAGGATTTCGGTCGGAATTAATTAGATAATTAATTTTAATTAATTTATTAATTCCGGGATATCGAATTCCAACAATTGGTATCAGAGCGTGGTTTACGTTCGCGGTATTTTCGATAAAATTGTTCTACCTTGCAGGGTTTCCGACTATTATGGCTAGATATAATTTATTCATTAATTATTGTCATAATATGTTTTGATTAAACTCTCGGACATGTCGAGATTCGTTTTATGTGTGGTGAATGCTTGTAATAGTAAAAATTCGGGGGTTGACCGAATTTAGGATTTATTATTACGTTCTACTTTTTCCGGAAATTGTATAGGGTCGATTTCATGTATAGAATCGATACCGGATTCTTGTAATTTATTTACGTTGGTTCGATGCCTAAACGACCGCCGGAGAAGACGTGTGACGAAGAAGACGAAGGGCTCGAGGATCGATCATGGAGATCGATCCCCATGTGATCGATGGCAAGAGAGAGGGGCGGCGATCGCACCCCTCGGCTGGGGCTGCCGCCGGCTTGGTGGTGGCCGGCTGGCTGAGTGGTGGCGGCGGTTGCCCTCTCCGGTGGCCGGTCGATGGTGGTGGTGGCGCGGGGTCCTCGTGATCTCGTGCTACTCCTACCGAGATTTACTTTCCTAAATTATTCGGTTTTCCTATTTTGAGTATTCTTATTCTTAGGAACTCTCATGGAATAGGAAAAGAATAAATTTAGAATAAATTTATTTCCTTATTGATTATTCCTATTTTATGGGAATTTTCATGGATAAGGAAGGAATAAATTTAGAATTAATTCGGTTTTTCCTTATTGAGTGTTTTTCTTTATGGAAACTCTCATAGATTAGGAAAAGAATTAATTGGAATTAATTTATTTCCTTATTCTATTATGGAAGTCTTCTAGAATATTCTAAGTTCTACTTGGAATAGGATTCTAGAGATTTAATAGAATTAGAAAGGAAAATAATTAATTATTAAATTAATTTATTTCCTATTTGATTATTCCTATTTTATGGGAATTTTCATGGACATGGAAATTAATTAATTTTGGAAAGTAGAAGAATCCTTAATTAATTTTTCCTATTTAATTATTCCTTTATGGAATTTTAATAGATTAGGAAAGGAATTAATTTGGAAGGATTAAGAGTCCTAATTTAATTTATTTTCTTATTCTATTATGAGAGTCTTCTAGAATATTCCAAATGGGTCTTGGATAGATTATTCTAGAGATTTAATAGAATTAGATAGGAAAATAAATAAATAAAAATATTAATAATATTTAATTTTATTTTTGATTTATTCGATTGACTTAATTTTCGAATTAAGTAACTTTTGGATTTATTAAAAATAAATAGATTTAAATATTGAGATTAATATTCTCGTCACATGGAGCATTCTAGAACGAAGACTGAAGACTAGAAGATGCGTACAGAGATGTTATAAAGCCATAATAGTCGGGAAAATAATATTCTAGTATTATTTTGACTATGTGATAATATTCTATGTGCTTTATTTCATGTATGCATGCTTATGTGTATTTAATTATGCATTAGATAGCGTATCCCTTTGTTATAAAAAGCTAAGTGGGAGAGGGTATGGAAACATATCCATGGTCTCCATTGCTGTTCTCTTGGTGACTTTTATGGACTTTTGAAGTTCGTATAGATAAGCCATTGAAGGAGAATTCTTGTAATTCCTCTTACGAGAAACATTGATTAAGTTTATCAAACAATGCCTAATTTGTCTTTCCGAAACTGATTTCAAGTCGACTCATTCTCACCCCGGGGAGTGAAATGGAGCCAAAGCCACTTGGTCATGTCGAGGACACAGATTAGAGGCAGTCGTACCATCTTTTGAAGGTGGATCGATTGTCTGCTCGGCTCCCTCATTCTATGAGAGATAGGGTCGTTCGCATGGTGAATCACTGGTTAGAAACTTTGAGTTTCACTTATGATTCTCCGCGTCTTGATTTACAAGATTAAATGATTCAAGTAATTGGGAGTCAAGTAAAAGTCTTTTGGTGTAGTAAACGTCCACACGAACGTGGCTTGCTACATTGAATGGGATTTTGGAACGATTGATGTAGACATTTATAGAAGGGAGTAAAGGAGCGTATGTTAACGTAAACGTCCACACGAACGTGGCTTGCGGTGAATATACGTGTCCCAAACAATCTTCTTAGATACTGAGTAATGGTTTACACTTAGGTACGCTTTATAGTATTCTTCCCAACGAAGTAACGCTATAATGATGTACGACCGAAGCAAATCTAATTGCTAAATCATTTGGGTGGGTAAACGTCCACACGAACGTGGCTTGCCTTACCTGATGGGATTTTAGATGTGATTAGTGGTTTAATGATATTATTTGAGGGAGATAATATCGGATATTAAATCGATTGTTTGTTGTTATATGTGCTCATAGATTAGGATATGGCTTTGAACCCACTTTCTGTGATACGTAAGGATTTTAAACTCATTGGTCCCTAAATGTAATGATTGGAATAGAGATCTAGACATTGTCCAGACTGTTGAAGAGTACTGGTTAGTACTCAGTAAGCTTTGTCCTCCCAAGCCTATTGACATAGGCGGCTAGACAAGAAGCGATGAGGATACTCATAAAGGCCAGTCGCTTCGAGGAAACGCTTAAACACGTTTTTGAGATGATTGACCTTTTAGACGAGTTGAGACGGAAATCGCAAGCTCTTGTAGCCAATGCCAAAGGTTTCGAACCTAAGGGAAAAATCGGGGGAAAGGAAAAGCAAGCAAAGAAACCCAGTGGTCCTAGGTTTCTTGGACCACGAGATGGGACGAGAAAGCCATGAGGCAAGAGTTCTCGATGCAAACAGTCTGGGTACTGGAAGTCTGATTAGCCTCTCAAAGAAAGTACGAAATTCTTCTTTAGTCGTAAAACATAGTCAGTGGTATTATCTACCGGAACCTGGTGTGTAGATATGGAACCACTGACGGTATGTGCATTTTAAATGCAAAGGTTCCAGGAAACCTAACGACTTGGAAAAGAAGAAATCATAGTCTACATGGGCAATGCTGTAGAGGAGGCAGCAGTTGCAGTGGAGGACATTTTATAGGATTTCATTTTGAGTTATTGCTTTTATGTACCTTTCATATTAGAAAGAACTTTGTTCTGGATTTCTAATAAATGGATATTTTATTTCTTTTAATCATTTGATGGTTATAAGAAGAAATAATGATATTATCTATTTTGGTACATTGGCTAGCAACATATAAATGATGAATCCTGAGTCCACCACGATGCAACGAACCGTAGTGTGAAACTCGTTTTACTAATAAGAGATTTCTTTATCAATTATACTTGTGGATTCTTATGCTGAGTCATGTTTATTCAAATAAGAACTTCAAGGGTCGAAAATTGATATTTTGATCAATTAAGTTGAAGGAGTGGACCTTCCGACCTAAGAATCTAATTTGGAAGATAATACGACTAAGCAATCCTTTATGGATATAAGATGTAAGATCCGGACAAGTATAAGAATTGATTGACTCTGATGTATGCAGACCTATGTCTACTCAGACAATAAGGTACGAGTACGTCATTTTATGATTACTCGAAAAATGGATTAGAATACCTGATGTGCCACAAAAGCAAGTGTTTTGACAAGTCAATGGACACTAAGCAATTGTGGAGAGCCATCAAGGTATATCCATTTGTAGCCTGCGATTTGATCGCGGAGGCAAGTACTTATCTGAGGAATGCATGGCATACTAATCAGAGATTGGGATTTGATCCCAAATGACTACACCATGCACTGGTGTGCAGAAATGGTGTGTCGTAAACAAGAAATGGAACTCTTATAGAAATAGTAAAAGCATGAGTTATACGAAACTACCTATGTTCTATGGATATGTCTGGAAACAACGGTGCATTCAAATGCGGTTGTAGTATATCCTAGAAGAACAAAAGATGTGTGTTCAATAGTACTATGAACCTGAAGGACGTTATAAGTTCTAACGCCCGGTTCTTAGAGAAAGACTATATAATGAACCACAAGCCCAAAGTGACGTAATACTTTGAAATGAGAGAGAAAGATTAAGACTTAGAACCAGCCAAACCGAGTAGCGGTACACCACTAACTGCACCTACTGTTATCACTGTTTATACACCGGAATGCCATTGTAGTGGGAGGTTGTGGGACAACCGGAGATATTCATAAAACTAGGAGAGTCTTCGAACTCTGGACCTAGCATACATGAAATCGATCCCTAGATCTACATGAAGGCCGTACTAGATCTAAATGTGCCTTCTTGGAGAGCAATAAGGATTATTGCTAAGAGGCGAGATCATTTAGAGTACAAGCTTAGTTGATCCATTTATGGATTAAAACAAAGCATTGAGTTCGTGGTACTTGCAAATTGATGAGATAGTCCATTTTATGGATTCATCAAAAGCATAGACGAATTGTGTGTATTGGAAACGTGATGGAAAACAAGGTGGTGTTTCTCGGAGGTTTTATGTAGATGACACTCTTATCATTGGCAACAATGTAAAGATGTTATCAGACATAAAATGATGGTTGTCTAGATGAATCATTATGAAAGATAAAGGAAGAAGTTGGACATGTTCTTGAGATCTTGGATCTCTAGAAAGAACATTGTACTTTTCCTGGACATCTTACATATATGATTATGGTTCGTTTTAACATGCAAGATTCCGAGAAAGGTTCGTTACCTTTCAGAGACGGAATGCATCTATCTAAGGATATGTGTTTTGGAACACAAAAGGAGATAGAAGCAATGAAAGCAGTTTCTTACACTTTGAGTGTGGAAAGCTTAATAAATGCATTGTTGAAAACAAGAACCTAATATCGGCTATGCGGTTAGCATAGTGGGAGGATATCAAGGTAATCCTGGAAAGGAATATTCGACTGCCGTAAAAGTACTTTCGAAGTACTGTTCTAGACTACGAAGCAGACGAGTTTTTTCTTTGGATTACATTCTCTTAGATTTCTAATCGAATGAGGACCGGTGTAAGTCGATATCAGGCTATGTGTTTCACTATTAAAGGAGAAGGAGTTTTATAATGGAAGAGTGATAAGCACGTGCTTTTCGGACTCTGCCATGGGTAACCAAATAGCGGCCTCAGAGGCAGCGGAAGTTTTGGTATAACTCCGGGATAATCTCTGGGACTTAGAGGTGATTCTTAATTTGCCAAAAGGCTATGTGTATAGCGGTGCAATGGCAAATGGTAAGAAATCACAAGTCCATAAGTGTAAGATAACACATAGTGCAAGTACCACCTGATACGAGTCATCGTCGAGGGAGACGACGCTGTAGTCACCAAGATAACTTCAGAGCGGCAACCTAGAGTGCTCATACACATAGTACTTCTTGGAAGTACAACTTAAGCACGTGATGAGTATGGGAGTCGGGAGTTTGGAGGAAATGACTAGACCTTAGTACAAGTGGGAGATTGTTGAAGTTGTGTACTTAATGTCTAGATTTAAGTGACAAAAACTCACGATCCATTGCCATTAATCTATTTAACTAAATGAACAATTATTTGCATTTAATTATTTATAATTGGATATATGCAAATTATAGTCCTGGATTTTATACGTTGAAGTTAGTATGGTGTGTCGGGCCCACACAGAAGATCATACTATCGGTTACTCGTATTTAATCGAACAGTTGCTCATGACCTAGATGGACACGGACCAATCCATCGGTATAGTCGTTGTGTGAGAGAGAAAATAATCTGTCTTGATTATTTTATCACACTTGTACACTTGGTGTATTGAGCGGATCTGCTTGAGATTCATCGATTAGGATTGCCGGCGATAATCGATTCGAGTCTCAGTGTATTTTATTCTTAATCCCCGATATTATTGCGGGTGTGTATATTTAATATAAGTGACTTTGATTTACCAAAGGAATTAACCGATTTAATTATTGTGTTAATTACCGGTTAAGTTGGGTCACTATATTTTATATATGACATGCCGTGAATACTTGACGGGAAAGTGTATCCCGGAAGGGTTGATAATATCCCCGAGATGAGTTCATAAGGAATTATTATGTAAACCCTGCAGGTGGATTTAATCCGCATAATAATTAAGGTTGAATGGTACTAGTCTCGGATATAAGAGATGAATAAATTAATTAGCAATAAATTAATTTTATTCATGGATATTTATATCTTAAATACACGGAATAAATAATACTACCGGAGAAATATTATTTGATATAATATGGTTTAATATTGGGAGTGCAATTAATTTTATATAGTGGAAAATAGAATTAATTAATAATAGTAAGGATTAATAGAGTTGGGCTTGAGCTCAATTTAATCACTATTATTGGAAGCCCAATATTCCACCTCCTTAAGATCCCCTACGTAGCCTATAAAAGCACTACATGGTCTTCACAATTAGACAAGACAAGATAATCATACTTGATTAGTCTAGAGAGTTCGTGAAGGAGATCCATGGAGTTCGGTAGATCGTCGCCCACACGACGTCCGGGCTAGTGCAAGGAATACGTCGGAAGATCTCAAGGTCATCGATTGATCTCGTTTCTCCGAACAACGAATCGAAGGTAAAATCGTAAACACCCTTTATGATTTTAATCGATTATTTATTGAAAATACCGTAGAACCAAGATCCGAGGACGAACCCCGGACGAGGATCGAACCGGGCGGTGGTGGACGAACCACCGGACCGCCGGCGGTTCAAGGATCCCCGTGGGGATCGAACCAAACACGCCCCGGCTGAACCGGGGGCGTGCACATCGAAGGACCCCAGCCCACGGCTGGGGGTGCGATCGAACCAAGGGTTCGATCGCTGGGGTGGCGGGCTACGCCGCCGCGGCTCGTGGGACGAGCCGCCCCCTCCTGTGCGAACGGCGAGTCGCCGGACTCGCCGTAGGGTTGCTGTGATGCAACCCAGCGATCGCAAGATGCGATCGCATGAAACCCTAGCCGCGGGGGCTCGGCTGGGCGCGCGTGCATGGCTTCGGCCATGTCGTGCGTTCGGTCTTGCTCCGGCGCGTGCGATGGTGTTCATGTGATCTCCGGCGAAAGGTTTTTCGATTGGATTGTCGGTTCCGCAATTTAGACAATCCGGATATTCGAAGGATTTCGGTCGAAATTAATTAGATAATTAATTTTAATTAATTTATTAATTCCGGGATATCGAATTCCAACAGAAGCAACCCCGTTCTTCACATCTTCTTTGAACTTTGGGCAAGTTCAATTATTCCCAATAATTGATCTATATTCGACTTCCCATTCAAAATTATCCCAATATCAAAACGTGATAAATCGTAAGTGAAAAGTCGAACTTTTCTAACCAACGATATTATCATGCAATTGAAGCCCTATCACTCATAAAATATGAGGGAGCCAACCAGACAATCGACTAACGCCATTCCATGACTCGAAAGTCTCTAATTTGTGTCATTGATTAACTAAGTGTTTTGGAGTAAATCACTCCCCGAGGTGAAAATAATCCTAACTTTAGAATCCATCATATGAAAGACAAATTAGGCATTTGTTTTGAAATTGAATAAAATATGAACTTCTACATATTTGCAAGTTGTGTCCAACATCTTTGCAGTAGACGAATTCAGATTCCCTAGGAACCCTAGTAGCCTTCTTGCCCATGCTCTTTTGATTACCACATCCCTTTTAGTGTCCTTTTTAATTGACGACTCACCATCTTAGAAAAATTTAGGAGATCACTTAAAGCAAATAATCCAATCATTTGTTGCACATGTGGTCTCTATAGGTTTCTCTTTCTCCAGCCTAGCTGAAGTGATGGCCCTGGTCACACAGAACCGCTCAATCATAGCATATTCCCCGAACATGATATTGAGTTGTTCAATGATATCTTAGGATGTGGTTATCTAACACATTTTCCTTGTCTCCGTATTTGAGGACCATCCTCAAATTACGTTGTGAATCAAGAAAATGTAGGTTGTTCAATTTTTCACAATCAAGAATTGAACCAAACTTGAATTGAGTTGATATTTTACATGATAAACTACAAAATAAAGATAACTAAAGTATGTAAACATTCACAAAGCGGTAAACAAATAAGGTTGTCTATCAAAACTACTTATTTGTTCCATTTTGTTCAATCGATATCCAATATCTATGTTCCCTTGAACAAAACGATCCCAAGACCCTCATCTTGCGAATCTTTAAGCCGACTGAGTCCGCACTTAAGAATTCCAAGATAGGTAGACATCCCATGTCAATGACATCTAATGTCACTCTCGGTCGATGAGAATCTCATTCTCATCTCATGTCTCGATAGCCACGCCTGCAGTGGATCTATCGATGAGAAAACTAAACTCACATGGAAAGGTCCAACCCTTACTCCCACTATCCCAAGATAACAAGTAGTACCCCGCTGAAGCGGACCTACCAACTTATGATCGAGGGTTTCATGAGTGTGATGTTTTTGGACAAGACATTATCCTCATTATTTTGGGAACTTGCATGCATAGTTGTTTATATGTAAGTTGAACATTTATAACATACAATAACCTATAACTAGCAAAGCAAATAAATACGAAATCGAAAGGCCCCTAGAACCTCACAACTCTCAAAAGAAAAGAATTAAAGTAACAAAAAAAGCCTTGAACTTCTTCTGGACTGGTCCGCGCCCGCCGTTTCAGTTCCCTGCCCGCCGATTTTGGTCAAACCTATTCCGTACCCAAAAAACCACGAACGGCGCTCGCCGTTTCACAATCGGCGGTCGCCGAACACCACCGGCGGTCGCTGTTTCCAAAACGGCGCCCGCCGAAAGGGTCCGGGAAAAATCTCTTAAGAATCAGGCCTTTCGGCAGTCGCCGTTTCCAAAACGGCGCCCGCCGAACCAAAACAGCGCCCGCTGGAGCTACAACGGCGCCCGCCGTTTGGCTCCAGCAGCCCGATTTTGTCCGCTTTGCTTCGTTTTGCTTCGTTTTTGCTTGGGCTTCGAAATCCATCTCCGATACATGGATAAATACATAGCTTACATATTGAACAATACATTTTTTAATAGAAAATACCTATCTATTACAAAAGATTCCAAGGGACGCAGCCCTCCAAAACTATGGCCATTCAACACGTAAAAAACACGATTCATCCACCCGACCACTATCGGTGGCCGGCCTTACATCTAATCACATAATCACATAAATAAATTAAGCCAATTATGTTGATTTAAATCATTGTGTCCAACACAAATCATGTGCACGAGCCCTAGGCTCTGATACCAATTGATGGTTTTCGATGCCGATCCAATCGCATGATTACCTCGTTCGTGTGTGCGGAAGCGTGTAAAACGAGTAAACACGAACATACAAGATCTAGGCACACAATATATGTATAGACACGTGTTTTTATATATATATATATATATATATATATATATATATATATATATATATATATATATAAGTATTAACGAGAACACTTACAACCGGTGTAGCGTGCCTTGTTGATGTTGATGAAGGTGGTGTTGAGTCGATTGAACCACCTTGGATCAGCCACTAGATGCTCTCTTTGTGAAAGACCTCGTCACTCCTCTTGTCTAGATCGCCCGGATGTTGAAGCCGCACAAATGGCCCGTCCTCTACGAGTTGCACACGAACACGGATGATGAACATCTTGCTTGTTTGAAGTGGTTCTCCAAGAACACTCTTTTCTCTCTCTTTCTTGAGAATTTCGTGGCTGATCATAATGTGTGATGAAAATCTGATTTTCATCCATATATTAGCATCATTATGCATGCCATTACACCTCTTTGTAACCTCCAACATAATGGGCATCATTTTGCACCATTAACATGCAAAAGGAGTTACAAATGAGGTGAAAGGTCATGCCACATACACATGCCACTATGCATTGTATGTGGTCCCACTTGCTTGTGTGGCATGCCATGTCACACTATGTGACATGCATCCATGCAAGCCATGCATCCCATGCATGTGTATTAAATCCACGTAAATATTGATTATAAATCAATATATATATCAAGCATCGTTATACATCATCAAGTCCGTGTGTGACCCTGTAGGTATGATTATCGATCAATATTATATTGCTCCCAGCAATAAACAATATTATCGATTAATCATTTAACATCCATAGATGACCTTATGACTTTATCGATTGTACACGTAGGATCGAAGGACATATACCAACACCATTTGCACTTGATGGCCTTCTTGCCTTTAGGGAGATCAACCAACTCCCAAGTGTCATTCTTATGAAGAGACTCCATCTCTTCTTGCATATCCAAGACCCATTGAAATTACGTCTTCGACGTAAGATACCAACTTTTCGCGAAGTTGGTCTTAAACACACAGACAGCACCTTCAGTCTGTCAAAACACTCGCACAATTCGTAGAACAAAAAGTGGAGACAAAGTTATGTAATAGTTTTCATTTCATTGAACAACAAAACTAAACTATTACACTTGTAGAGTATGGTAGGCAAAACGATTACAAGAAATTTCCTGAGTGTCGCAACAACTCCCACTAACTTGCAATCTAGCACACAAGTACCTAAAGCTAAATCTCCTAGCTCTAATATTGGCACACGGCGCAAAAGCTACTACACAAACTCGAAGCTCGACTACGATTCTAAAAATCAGATTTCGTTCTCTCAAAATCGTCAAATGATGAAACTCAAATCCATGGGTATTTATAGTAGAGCCGCACATGTGAGAGTGATGACGTGGCACGTTCTCATTCGTCGCATGCTTGGCCTATGTCACTTTTCCATGGATGACATTTATAGTAGAACTTGGATTCTTGAATCTTGGAATCTTGAATCCATGGGTATTTATAGTAGAACTTGGATTCTTGAATCTTGGAATCTTGAATCTTTGATTCTTGAATCCTTGAATCTTGAATCTTCAATTTCAAAATCAAACTTGAATTTCAATCTTGACTCCATCGATCTCAATTCTTCATCTTCAATTTCTTGTGAAAAACTCTAAGTGTTGAAGCTTCAGAATTTCATCGTCTTCATGGTCGTCGATATTGTTGAAGTTGCAAACTTGGAACAATTCTTCATTTCCTTGAACCGAGTACCTGGTGAAAGAAAACACGTTGAAAGTACTTAGTCTTAGAATCAAAACACAAAAACTAGTGTCGCCGTCTTTCAAGTAAAACCAAAAAACCGGCGACTGCATTCTTCGGAAATGTGACAAGGGCACGAGTCGCCGTTTCCATAGTCATGTCCCAAAACCGGCGACTGCATTCTCTATTTCCTCAAACCAGCGACTCCAGTCGCTGGAAATAATTCATGCACCAAAAGTGGCGACTGGAGTCGCCGTTTTTGTGCAACAACAAAAAGCGGCGACAACAGTCGCCGTTTCTTCAAATCTCCAAAACCAGCGACTCGGGTCGCCGTTTCCACGCAACAACAAAAGTGGCGACTAAAGTCGCCGTTTTCATGCGCATTCATTTTCGGCGACTCCTGTCGCCGTTTCTGTGCATCACCAAAGTGGCGACTTGAGTCGCTGTTTCTCATGCATTCCATGCATTACAAAAACGGCGACTCCGTTCTCCGTTTTCATGCATGACCAAAAGTGGAGACTCAAGTCTCCATTTCCATGCGCAAGGTTGACTTCGGATTCCTAACCTGTAATCCTGAAATAAAAAACACAAGGACAAAAACACAAGTACAAAAACACGTTATTGCCAAAACCAACATTTACAATCTCCCCCTTTTTGGCACAACTCATAAAAAAGTTAAGTAACAACGAGATACACATATCTCCCCCTCAACCAAACAAACCATAAAAAATAACTAAGTAAAAAGATGGAAAAACATCAATCATACAAGAGTTTGTTGGAGTTGTGTACTTAATGTCTAGATTTAAGTAACAGAAACTCACGATCCATTGCCACTAATCTATTTAATTAAATAAACAATTATTTGCGTTTAATTATTTATAATTAAATATAAGCAAATTATAGTCCTGGATTATATACGTTGTAGTTAGTATGGTGTGTCGGGCCCACACAGAAGATCATACTGTCGGTTACTCGTATTTAATCGAACAGTTGCTCACGACCTAGATGGACACGGACCAATCCATCGGTATAGTCGTTGTGTGAGAGAGAAAATAATTTGTCTTGATTATTTTATCACACTTGTACACTTGGTGTATTGAGCGGATCGCTTGAGATTTATCGATTAGGATTGCCTTGGATAATCGATTTAAGTCTCAGTGTATTTTATTCTTAATCCCCGATACTATTGCGGGTGTGTATATTTAATATAAGTGACTTTGATTTACCAAATGAATTAACCGATTTAATTATTGGGTTAATTACCGGTTAAGTTGGGTCACTATATTTTATATATGACATGCCGTGAATACTTGACGGGAAAGTGTATCCCGTAAGGGTTGATAATATCCCCGAGATGAGTTCATAAGGAATTATTATGTAAACCCTGCAGGTGGATTCGTTCCGCATAATAATTAAGGTTGAATGGTACTAGTCTCGGATATAAGAGATGAATAAATTAATTAGCAATAAATTAATTTTATTCATGGATATTTATATCTTAAATACACGGAATAAATAATACTACTGGAGAAATATTATTTGATATAATATGGTTTAATATTGGGAGTGCAATTAATTTATATAGTAGAAAATTAATTAATTAATAATAGTAAGGATTAATAGATTTGGGCTTGGGCTCAATTTAATCACTATTATTGGAAGCCCAATATTCCACCTCCTTAAGTGTTGGAGTTGTGTACTTAATGTCTAGATTTAAGTAACGGAAACTCACGATCCATTGCCACTAATCTATTTAATTAAATAAACAATTATTTGCGTTTAATTATTTATAATTAAATGTATGCAAATTATAGTCCTGGATTCTATACGTTGTAGTTAGTATGTTGTGTCGGGCCCACACAGAAGATCATACTATCGGTTACTCGTATTTAATCGAATAGTTGCTCACGACCTAGATGGACACGGACCAATCCATCGGTATAGTCGTTGTGTGAGAGAGAAAATAATCTGTCTTGATTATTTTATCACACTTGTACACTTGGTGTATTGAGCGGATCTGCTTGAGATTTATCGATTAGGATTGCCGGCGATAATCGATTTAAATCTCTGAGTATTTTATTCTTAATCCCCGATACTATTGCGGGTGTGTATATTTAATATAAGTGACTTTGATTTACCAAAGGAATTAACCGATTTAATTATTGGGTTAATTACCGGTTAAGTTGGGTCACTATATTTTATATATGACATGCCGTGAATACTTGACGGGAAAGTGTATCCCGTAAGGGTTGATAATATCCCCGAAATGAGTTCATAAGGAATTATTATGTAAACCCTGCAGGTGGATTCGTTCCGCATAATAATTAAGATTGAATGTTACTATTCTCGGATATAAGAGATGAATAAATTAATTAGCAATAAATTAATTTTATTCATGGATATTTATATCTTAAATACACGGAATAAATAATACTACCGGAGAAATATTATTTGACATAATATGGTTTAATATTGGGAGTGCAATTAATTTTATATAGTGGAAAATAGAATTAATTAATAATAGTAAGGATTAATAGATTTGGGCTTGGGCTCAATTTAATCACTATTATTGGAAGCTCAATATTCCACCTCCTTAAGATCCCCTACGTAGCCTATAAAAGCACTACATGGTCTTCTCTATTCTCATAACTTGAAGATCACAATTCTAGAGAGAGAAAGTAGAGAGGGAGATCCATGGAGTTCGGTAGATCGTCGCCCACACGACGTCCGAGCTAGTGCAAGGAATACGCGGGAAGATCTCAAGGTCGTCAAATTGAGTTCTTCGTTTTTCCGAACAACGAGAACGAGGTAAATCGTAAAACCCTCTTTTATGATTTTATCGTTTAATTATCGTAAAAATACCTTGAACCAAGATCCGATGAACGGACCCACGAGACGAGGTCGAACCGGGCGGTGGTGGTCGGACCACCGGACCGCCGGCGGCTCGACGACTCGGCTGGAAAGGGATCGCGCGAGGTGGATCGAGCCTAGGGCTCGATCACGCGGATCGGCTGCAGGTTTTCCCGTAGCGATCTGCTTCCAGCTACGGGTTTTCCCGCAGCGACTCGTAGCGCCCAGCAGCAGCGAGTCAGGCGACTCGCTGCGGGTTGCTGTGGGCTGCTACGGGGAATTCGCTGGGTGCTGTGGGATTTCCCGCAGCTGACCCGCAGCGATCCAGCAGGGTCCCAGCAGCAGCGAGTCAGGCGACTCGCTGCGGGTTGCTGCGGGCTGCTGCGAGCAACCCCGCGTGGCTGCTGCGGGTTTCGCGAGTTCACGCGAGTTCTCTCGTGTTTTTCCCGCGTAACTTTTTCGTATGGTCATGTACGTGTTCCGGGAGTCGATTGGAGTTGTCGGTTCCGCAATTTTGACAATTCCGGATATTCGATCTCCGTAGGATTTCGGTCGGAATTAATTAGATAATTTATTTATTTAAATTTATTAATTCCGGGATATCGATTTCCAACATTAAGATCCCCTACGTAGCCTATAAAAGCACTACATGGTCTTCTTTATTCTCATAACTTGAAGAACACAATTCTAGAGAGAGAAAGTAGAGAGGGAGATCCATGGAGTTCGGTAGATCGTCGCCCACACGACGTCCGAGCTAGTGCAAGGAATACGTGGGAAGATCTCAAGGTCGTCAAATTGAGTTCTTCGTTTTTTCGAACAACGAGAACGAGGTAAATCGTAAAACCCTCTTTATGATTTTATCGTTTAATTATCGTAAAAATATCGTGAACCAAGATCCGAGGGACGGAGATCCAAACCGAGGATGTGCCGGGCGATGGGGATCGAGGATCCCCGGACCACCGCGGCTAGGAATCCACGGCAAGAAGTGGATCCCCGTGAGCACGCCGGCTGGACAGCCCAGCGCCGCTCGCGCGGTGCTATCTCCGCTCGCGCGGAGAGGCTGCCGCTCGCACGGCAGGACCGCCGCTCGCGCGGCGGTGGCTGGCGGCAGCTGGGGTGATCGTGAGCCACGGGTTCGACCGTGGCTGGAGCTCGATCACCCGGGGGGCAGCTTGAAGGTACCGGTATACCGATCCAATCGATATACCGTGTGTGCGGAAGCGTGTAAAGCAATAGATCTACTATGCCATGATCTTAGTGCACACTTAATGTGTATAAGAACACATATAAACATATATATATACACATCCACTATATATATATATATATATATATATATAAGGTTCAACAATTACTTACTTTTGGTGATCGTTGAATGTGATTAATGTCGATGAGGTGGTGTTGAGTCGATTGAACCACCTCAATTGGATCAGCCTCGAAATGTACACCTTTGGTATGACCTTGTCACGCCTTTGGATCGCCCGGATGTTGAAGCCGCACAAATGGCCCGGCCTCTACGTGTTGCACACGAACCCGGATGATGAATTGCTTGCTTGATCGAGTTGATTCTCCAAGAACAACCTCTTTTCTCTCTTTCTCTTGTGAATTTCGTGGGTGGTGATTTAAAGTGTAAGAATGAGAGTTGAAAATCTGATTTTCCTACTCATTATATCCACTTCAATTCACCTTTGTAACCCCCATATCAATGTGTGTCTTAACCACACATAATGGGTGTTTATGGTGAATTTGAATGGATTTCATAACCCCCATGCCACATGGCATGTGTTATGACTCCAAATCACCAGCTTGTGTGGCATGCCATGTCACACCATGTGACATGCATCCCATGCAAGCCATGCATGCGAAATTCCACGTAAGTATTGATTCTAAATCAATATATTTATCAAGCAATGTATATCAATATCGAGCTCGTGTGTGACCATGTAGGTATGATTTTATCGATCAATATTATATTGTTCCCAACAATTAATATTATCTAATAATCATTTAACATACATAGACGACCTTATGACTTTATCGATTGCACACGTAGGATCGAAGGACACATCCTAACAATCTCCCACTTGGCCTTCAGAGCCAGTGTGCTGCCAACTTCCTGTTGTCACTTTATGTCTAAATTTGAACTTGAGGCAAGACTCGAGTCATGCTAGAATTCGATGTCCCGGGTTATCAAAATTGCGGAAACCGACAACCCGACCGAAAACCCGTCGCCGGAAACCGATCACGAACACCACGAAGAACCGGGGCCCGACCGGAGAATCGCCACGAGGGCGAAACCCTAGCCGAACCCCCATGCATGGGGTTCGCGATCGCCGTGCATGGCGATCGCCGGGGATGCGGGATGCATCCCCGCGGGGCTGTCGGACCAGCACCCGCCGGCGGTGAGTCCGGCGACTCACCGCCACCACCTGACGGGGAGGAGGGCGCCCAGCCGCGGCAGCAGCCCGCGGCTGCCCTCGCGATCGAGCCCAGCTCGATCGCTTGCTCCGGCTTCGGCCGGAGCTCTCCCGTGCGCACGCCCCGCCGGTCGAGGGGCTGGGGGGGTCCACCCGCCGTGGCTCCAGCCCACGGCGAACCCCCAGCGATCGACCCTTGGTCGATCGCGTGCCCCGGCATCCAGCCGGGGCTCCCCTTTGCCGGCGGTTCCGGCGGTCCGAACCCTAGGGTTCGACCGCCACCTTCGATCCTCGCCGGGGATCTCGAATCCCCGTCCCCGAGGTTCGTCGTTTTTCCCGGATCGTGCGTTCATGTATGTATCACAATCAATTCACATAAAATCATAGAAGAGAGTACATGATTTTACCTTTTAATTCGTTGTGCGGAGAAACGAATCTAAGTTGATGACCTTACGATCTTCCCACGTATTCCTTGCACTAGCTTGAACGTCGGGTGGGCGACGATCCTCCAAGCTTATGGATCCTCTTCAACTCTCTAGAATATCAAGTATGATAATCTTGTCTCTTGAAAAAGTGAAGACCATGTAGTGCTTTTATAGGCTACGTAGGGGATCTAAAGGAGGTGGAATATTGGGCTTCCAATATTAATGATTAAATTGAGCCCAAGCCCAAATCTATTAATCTCCCATTAATATTAATTAATTTATTTTCCACTATATAAATTAATTGCACTCCCAATATTAAACCATATTATATCAAATAATATTTCTCCGGTAGTATTATTTATTCCGTGTATTTAAGATTTAAATATCCATGAATAAAATTAATTTATTGCTAATTAATTTATTCATCTCTTGAATCCGAGACTAGTACCATTCAACCTTAATTATTGTGCGGAACGAATCCACTCATGAGGTTTACACAATAATTCCTTATGAACTCATCTCGGGGATATTATCAACCCTTCCGAGATACACTGTCCGGTCAATTATTCACGGCATGCCATATATAAAATATAGTGACCCAACTTAACCGGTAATTAACCCAATAATTAAATCGGTTAATTCCTTTGGTAAATCAAAGTCACTTATATTAAATATACACACCCGCAACAATATCGGGGATTAAGAATAAAATACACTGAGACTCGAATCGATTATCGCCGGCAATCCTAATCGATGAATCTCGACGATCCGCTCAATACACCAAGTGTACAAGTGTGATAAAATAATTAAGACAAATTATTTTCTCTCTCACACAACGACTATACCGATGGATTGGTCCGGGTCCATCTAGGTCGTGAGCCACTGTTTGATTAAATACGAGTAACCGATAGTATGATCTTCTGTGTGGGACCGACACACCATACTAACTACAACGTATAAAATCCAGGACTATGATTTGCATATATTTAATTAATAATAATTAAAAGCAAACAATTGTTTATTAATTAAATAGATTAAATGCTATGACCGGGAGTTTACCGTTACTTAAATCTAGACATTAAGTACACAACTCCAACAATCTCCCACTTGTACTTGAAGGTTACGATATACCGATCCGATCGATATACCGTGTGTGCGGAAGCGTGTAAAGCAATAGATCTACTATGCCATGATCTTAGTGCACACTAAATGTGTATAAGAACACATATAAACATATATATATATACACATCTAATATATATATATAAGGTTCAACGATTACTTACTTTTTTGATGAAGTGATTCGTTGATGTCGTTGAGGTGGTGTTGAGTCGATTGAACCACCTCAAATGGATCAGCCTCTCGAAGCTCTCCTTGTGAATGACCTCGTCACTCCTCTTTTCTAGATCACCCGGATGTTGAAGCCGCACAAATGGCCCGGCCTCTACGTGTTGCACACGAACCCGGAATTGAACTTGCTTGCGTGTTCTTGAGTGATTCTCTCACTCTTTTCTCTCTAGTTGGGTGGAATTTCGTGGCTGATGATTTAGTGATATGAAAACCATGTTTTCATCACTTTATTCACCACTATTAACCTCTCCTTGTAACCCCCCATTATGTGCATCATAATGCACCAATAATGGTGGTTAATGGGGAGGTAAAGGGTCATTTCCACATCACCATGCCAATTGGCATGGATGTGGTCCCCTTGCTTGTGTGGCATGCCATGTCATACCATATGACATGCATCCATGCAAGCCATGCATCCCATGCATGTGAAATTCCATATATATTGATTCTAAATCAATATAGCAAGCAACTTAATTCCAGCTCGTGTGTGACCCTGTAGGTATGATTTTATCGATCAATATTATATTGTTCCCAACAATTAATATTATCGAATAATCATTTAACATCCATAGACGACCTTATGACTTTATCGATTGCACACGTAGGATCGAAGGACATATCCCAACAATCTCCCACTTGGCCTTCAGAGCCAGTGTGCTGCCAAATTCCTGTTGTCACTTTATGTCTAAGTTTGAACTTGAGGCAAGACTCGAGTCATCCTCAATCGGTTCAAACCTTTATTGGACTATGAGACAGACTGTAAAACCAGATTTATCACTATGATACGAATCTGTACGTGGCCACGCTTTTCCACAGTCTCGACTCTCCAAGTGGCCGGTAAGACATTTATCCCATTTATAAAATGGAGGACAATCCCATCTTGTCAATCCAAGCTCTCCCACTTGCTTCCTGATATACCCAATAACAAGTTTTATAACCTCCTTTTACGAAAGGCGTTTACTTGTATCAAAGTATACCATTTCACAATGGAGTCACTCTGGACTACTCAGGTCAGAGGAAGTTGCTCGAAAGTCAATGAAATAGTATTATGACTCGAAATCTTAAATACTATTCCAGTCGGGTCTGTTCGATCATTAGCTCCCAGCTAATATCTATGTAATTGTACTTGATGTCCCACATCACTAGCCCATGAAGCGGAGCTATAGTATACATTACAATCTAGTTCATTGTATTATCGGTTTGTCCGTACTCGATTATACGAACCAGGAACAACTATATGATTCAAGTATATCAGTTCAACCATTGGGACTTCATTATGCGGTAAGTCGACCTCATAACCCAATTGATATAACTTAATCATTTGGACAATTCATATAGATTAAACCATATTTATATGAAGAATTATGTATTATACATATGAGTGAATGTTTACCAAATCTCCAAAAGTATCTAATACAGTAATAGAAATCACAACCCATCTCTAAGATGTCTGATCTCTATTGCAGTCGTGAAAGCCTCAAGCTTAGACTGCTGGAGAGGTTTAGAAAATGGGTTTGCAACCTTACCAAAAGTTGCAACTTTATTATCTCGATGTCTCCACAAAACTATCTCCCAGATAATGTGGAACTTCCTGAGCACTAGTTTTAGACTTGCGGTGCTTCCTAGCTCATTGGCTTGCGCGATAACTCTACTATAAATAGAGAACTATCGGATGGGCTGAGCTAGTTACGCCACCTAGTTCATTCAAAAACTTTCAAATCTTAACTGCCAACATTATTGCATCCAATGCAATACTTTGCTCAGCTTCTGTAGTTAATCAGCTATATTGCATTGCATGGAACTATTCCAGCAAATTTCACCTCTAACCAGACAAAAGATATAACCAGATTAAAATCGGAAATTATCTTAGTCTGTTTTGAAGTTAGCATTCAAACAGCTTGTTAATATCAACTCTTTTTGTCTTCCAAAGACAACAAAATATTCTTTAGTCCCTCTAAGGTACATAAGAATATTATTGGCCGCAGTCTAATGCGCCTCACCTGGATTTCCTTGAAACCGACTCGTCATGCTCAAAGCATACGATACGTCCGGTCGTGTACATATCATGGCGTACATTATAGACCCTATTGCCGAAGCATAAGGAATGTTTTCCATCCTCTTTTGCTCATCAAGTCCCGTAGGGCCTTGCATCTTGCTAAGAGTTGTGCCATGACTCATTGGAATGAGACCCTTTTGGCGTCTTTCATTCTGAACTTATCAAGTAACTTATCAATATAGGTCACTTGACTAAGTCCAAACATCATTTTCGATCTGTTCCGACAGATCATGATGCCCAATATGTACTGTGCATCTCCAAGATCCTTTATTGAAAACAATTTCCAAGCCCTTCTTTAATAGAATTAAGCATAGAAACATTGTTTCCAATAAGGAGTATGTCATCGACATACAACACAATGTATACAACGTAACTCCCACTGTTCTTCTTGTAAAACAAGATTCTTACGAGTTCCTCTGAAATCCAAAACCCAGTATGGATTCATTGAACTGAAGACTGCTACTCCGATATGCTTTGCTTTATTCCATAAATGGAATTATAAGATTGCATAATTTCTCAGCCTTATTAGGACCGATAAAACTCTTTGGCTGTGTCAAAACACATTCTCTTCTAGAATCCAATTCAAGAAGTTAGTTTTAGCATCCAATATTACCATAACTCATTATCAAGATGAGTAGCAATGGCTAAGATAATCTGAATGATTTAATCAAAGCAACTGGTGAAAGTTTTTCCATAATCCACCTCGTGAATAAAACTTTTACCATCAACCTTGCTTTGAAAACCCTAGGTTTTCCATCTGTCTGTTTAGATCTTAAAGATCTATTAGCATTCATTGGGTCTAACCCCGTGATGCAAATATATCAAGTTCAAAACTTGATCATCAGATATTGATATCATCTTAGATTTCATGGCACCATGCCAATTTTAAGTAGCTGGACTCGTCATAGCTTGAATATAGGTCGAAGGTTCATCGCTTTCCAAAAGTATGGATTCATATCTCTCATTGGTCACAATATCTAAGTATTTGAATAATAGAGATAGATCTATGCCTTCCGGACCTACGAGGGTTGGTATGGCTTCCAAAACCATAAGAATACTCTCAACCCAGTCTTGAGTATTCATCATTGGTTGTTTCACTTGAACCTCGTTCAAGACAACCGAGCTCCCACTGAATTTCTAGGAAAGATAACTCTTTTCAAGAAAATCACTATCTCGAGCAACAAAATATTGTTCTCAGATAGATCGTAGAAGTTGTACCCTCGAGTTTCTTATGGACATACCATAAGGAAACTTTTATCCCATTTGAGTTCAAGCTCTATAGAGATAAATCTCGTCAGAGAAGCTTTTAGAACCTCAAATCTTGATGAAAACAATTTAGGGACCGTCCCTTTCCATACCTAGTATGGTGTCTTATCAACAGCTTTTGACAGCGTCCTATTCAGTGTATAAGTTGAAGTCAAGAATTGTATGTTCCCAAAAGAGACCAGTAGTTCATTTAGACCTCTCATCGAATGGTCGAACTATATCTAATATAGTTTGTTTTCTCTTTTCTGAAACATAACCTTCACGTGCTTGTGAACTGATAGGTTCCACATACATCAGTATGGATCATCCCTAATCACTCACATGTTCTCCTTTCTCCAAGAAAGATGACATTGCTATCTTTTAAATCACACATCATTCACATGTATCAAATGACTCCAAGTCAAATGATTCTAAAATTCCTTCTAAAATAATTCGTTACATGTTTAGATTTTGATTTGATCTAATCAACAATGTTTCAGTTAAGTCTCATTGATACTTATTCGATTTGGCCTTTGGTCTTAATGATATATGTGATTTTGTCAAGTTAAAGTATACATAAACAATATAATAATCGTACCAAAACAAGGAATAATTCACAATTAAAATAGTTACCAAACTATTTAATAGTGAAAAACTAATCCATCAGTATCCTATACTGAACCAATATTCATTGTTTATTGAAGGTACGAAATTATATAGTTATAATACTAAAACAAGGCCCTAAGGCAAAACAACATCATATGATCATACGGCTAATGCAGCGACCTTCGCTCCATTGCTCGCCCGTAGATCGACATCTCTACTCACCAAACTTATACTTCTATGTAGTTCCTCCACATACAAATGTGAGAACTACGTTTGGCATCCAATACCCAAGAAGTAGAATTTGTGAATTTTAATGTCTATATCATTAATACCTGAAAATGAAGCAACCCCGTTATTCACATCTTCTTTGAACTTTGGGCAAATTCAATTATTCCCAATAATTGAGTCTCATTCAAATTTCCCATTCAAAATTATCCCAATATCAAAACGTGATAAATCGTAAGTGAAAACTTGAAGTTTTCTAACCAGCGATAATATCATGCAATTGAAGCCCTATCTCTCATAAAATATGAGGGAGCCAACCAGACAATCGACTAACGCCATCCCATGGCTCGAAAGTCTCTAATTTGTGTCATTTATGAACTAAGTGTTTTGGATTAAATCACTCCCCGATGTGAAAATAATCCTAACTTTAGAATCCATCATATGAAAGACAAATTAGGCATTTGTTTTAAAATTGAATAAAATATGAACTTCTACATATTTGCAAGTAGTGTCCAACACCTTTGCAGTAGACGCATTCAGATTCCCTAGGAACCCTAGTAGCCTTCTTGCCCATGCTCTTTTGATTACCTCATCCTTTATCACAAGAATATCCCTCTTAGGGTCCATTTTTAATTGACGACTCTGTTGGACTTGTGTACTTAATGTCTAGATTTAAGTAAAGGAAACTCACGATCCATTGCCATTAATCTATTTAATTAAATGAACAATTATTTGCATTTAATTATTTATAATTAGATATATGCAAATTATAGTCCTGGATTCTATACGTTGTAGTTAGTATGGTGTGTCGGGCCCACACAGAAGATCATACTATCGGTTACTCATATTTAATCGAACAGTTGCTCACGACCTAGATGTTGGAGTTGTGTACTTAATGTCTAGATTTAAGTAACGTAAACTCACGATCCATTGCCACTAATCTATTTAATTAAATAAACAATTATTTGCGTTTAATTATTTATAATTAAATATATGCAAATTATAGTCCTGGATTCTATACGTTGTAGTTAGTATGGTGTGTCGGGCCCACACAGAAGATCATACTATCGGTTACTCGTATTTAATCGAACAGTTGCTCACGACCTAGATGGACACGGACCAATCCATCGGTATAGTCGTTGTGTGAGAGAGAAAATAATTTGTCTTAATTATTTTATCACACTTGTACACTTGGTGTATTGAGCGGATCGTTGAGATTCATCGATTAGGATTGCCGGCGATAATCGATTCGAGTCTCAGTGTATTTTATTCTTAATCCCCGAAACTATTGCGGGTGTGTATATTCAATATAAGTGACTTTGATTTACCAAAGGAATTAACCGATTTAATTATTGGGTTAATTACCGGTTAAGTTGGGTCACTATATTTTATATATGACATGCCGTGAATACTTGACGGGAAAGTGTATCCCGGAAGGGTTGATAATATCCCCGAGATGAGTTCATAAGGAATTATTATGTAAACCCTGCAGGTGGATTCGTTCCGCATAATAATTAAGGTTGAATGGTACTAGTCTCGGATATAAGAGATGAATAAATTAATTAGCAATAAATTAATTTTATTCATGGATATTTATATCTTAAATACACGGAATAAATAATACTACCGGAGAAATATTATTTGATATAATATGGTTTAATATTGGGAGTGCAATTAATTTTATATAGTGGAAAATAGAATTAATTAATATTAATGGATTAATAGATTTGGGCTTGGGCTCAATTTAATCATTAATATTGGAAGCCCAATATTCCACCTCCTTAAGATCCCCTACGTAGCCTATAAAAGCACTACATGGTCTTCTCTATTCTCATAACTTGAAGAACACAATTCTAGAGAGAGAAAGTAGAGAGGGAGATCCATGGAGTTCGGAAGATCGTCGCCCACCCGACGTTCGAGCTAGTGCAAGGAATACGTGGGAAGGTCTCAAGGTCTTCATAGATCTCGTTTCTCCGTACAACGAGAACAAAGGTAAAATCGTTGAACCCCCTTCGATGATTTTAATTAATTCGTATATACATATGAACGAAGATCCGGGGATGAACGAAACCGGGGACGGGGATCGACCTCGCGGTGGTGATCGAAGATCACCGGACCGCGGAAGGTCGGGAGATCCCCGCTGGGATCGAGTGCATCAAACCCTCGGCTGGACGCCGAGGGGTGCGATCGAGCTAGGGCTCGATCGCGGTGGCGCGAAGGAGCAGCCCCGGCTGGTCGCCGGGGCGGGCGATTGATCATGCGATCGATCGCCGGGGCAAGCCGCGGCTGGAGCCGCGGCAGTCCGCTGGGCGGACGAGGGCCCCTCCGGCGATGGCGGTGAGTCGCCGGACTCACCGCCGGGGGTTGTTCCGAACAGCCCCGGGGATGCGATCGCGCATCCCCATGCGATCGCTCAACGCGATCGCAAACCCCACATGGGGGTGCGGCTAGGGCTAGCCGCGGGCTTGCTCGCGGCGGTGCGCTCGGGCCGTGCTCCGGCTCTTGTGGCGGTTTGCGGTGGTTTCCGGCGAAAGGATTTCGATTGGATTGTCGGTTCCGCATTTTTGACAATCCGGATATTCGAAGGATTTCGGTCGGAATTAATTAGATGATTTATTAATTTAAATTTATTAATTCCGGGACATCGATTTCCAACAAATGGTATCAGAGCGTTGGTTCTAGTTCATGTGTATATGCGATAAATTGTTCTACCTTGCAGGGTTTCCGATTATTATGGCTAGATTTAATTTTGTTAATTAATGTCATAATAATGTTCTTGATTATTAAACTCTCGGTGATGTTATTTGTTCTTGTGTGGTGAGTGCTTGTTCTTAATTTTTCCGGAAATTGTTTGAGGTCGATCTCATGTAGAGAATTGATTCCGGATAATTGTAAATTAATTTTGTAAAATTATTTACGTTGGATCGATTCCGAAACGACCACCGGAAAAGTGTGACGGAGGAGACGAAGAGAGGGAGGACCGGGGATCGATCATGATGATCGATCCCATGAGGATCGATCGAAGGGGGGGCGTGGGGGCTGTCCGCGGGAACCCTCGGCCATGCCGGCCACCGGTGGTGGTGGCGCGTGGGCTGAGGTGGCGGCGGCGCTCCTCCCCGGCCGGCGATCAATGGTGGGGGACGCGGGGTCCTCGTGATCTCGTGTTCTCCTACCAAGATCCAACTTTCCTAAATTGATTCGGTTTTCCTATTTTGAGTATTCCTATTTTTTTGGGAACTCTCATGGAAATAGAAAAAGAATTAATTGGAATTAATTTATTTCCTTATTCTATTATGGAAGTCTTCTAGAATATTCTAAGTTCTACTTGGAATAGGATTCTAGAGATTTAATAGAATTAGAAAGGAAAATAATTAATTATTAAATTAATTTATTTCCTAGTTGATTATTCCTATTTTATGGGAATTTTCATGGACATGGAAATTAATTAATTTTGGAAAGTAGAGGAGTCCTAAATTAATTTTTCCTTATTTAATTATTCCTTTATGGAATTTTTAATGGATTAGGAAAGGAATTAATTTGGAAGGATTAAGAGTCCTAAATTATTTTATTTCCTTATTTCATTATGGAAATCATCTAGAATATTCCAAGTGGGTCTTGGATAGATTATTCTAGAGATTTAATGAAGTAGAAAGGGAAAATAAAATAAATTTATTTTATTTCCTTATTCTATTATAGATGTCTTCTAGAATATTCCAAGTGGGTCTTGGATAGATTATTCTAGAGATTTAATAGAATTAGATAGGAAAATAAATAAATAAAAATATTAATAATATTTAATTTTATTTTTGATATATTCGATTGACTTAATTTTCGAATTAAGTAACTTTTGGATTAATTGAAAATAAATAGATTTAAATATTGGAATTAATATTCCCGTCACATGGAGCATTCAAGAACGAAGACTAAAGACTAGAAGAGGCATACGGGGATGCGATAAAGCCATAATAGTCGGAAAATAATATTCTAGTATTATTTTGATTATGTGATAATATTCTATGTGCTTTATTTCATGTATGCATGCTTATGTGTATTTAATTATGCATTAGATAGCGTATCCCTTTATTGTAAAAAGCTAAGTGGGAGAGGGTATGGAAACATATCCATGGTCTCCATTGCTGTTCTCTTGGTGACTTTTATGGACTTTTGAAGTTCGTATAGACAAGTCATTGGAGGAGAATTCTTGTAATTCCTTTTACAAGAAACATTGATTAAGTTTATCAAACAATGCCTAATTTGTCTTTCCAAAACTGATTTCAAGTCGACTCATTCTCACCCCGGGGAGTGGAATGGAGCCAAAGCCACTTGGTCATGTCGAGGACGCAAATTAGAGACTTTCGTGTCATTTGATGACTAGATCGATTGTCTGCTCGGCTCCCTCATTTATGAGAGATAGGGTCGTTCGCATGGTGAATCACTGGTTAGAAACTTCGAGTTTCACTTATGATTCTCCGCGTCTTGATTTACAAGATTAAATGATTCAAGTAATTGGGAGTCAATTGTAAAAGTCTTTTGGTGTAGTAAACGTCCACACGAACGTGGCTTGCTACATTGAATGGGATTTTGGAACTATTGATGTAGACAGTTATAGAAGGGAGTAAAGGAGCGTATATTAACGTAAACGTCCACACGAACGTGGCTTGCGGTGAATATACGTGTCCCAAACAATCTTCTTAGATACTAAGTAATGGTTTACACTTAGGTACGCTTTATAGTATTCTTCCCAACGAAGTAACGCTATAATGATGTACGACCGAAGCAAATCTAATTGCTAAATCATTTGGGTGGGTAAAAGTCCACACGAACGTGGCTTGCCTTACCTGATGGGATTTTAGATGTGATTAGTGGTTTAATGATATTATTTGAGGGAGATAATATCGGAGATTAAATCGATTGTTTGTTGTTATATGTGCTCATAGATTAGGATATGGCTTTGAACCCACTTTCTGTGATACCTAAGGATTTTTTTTAAACTCACTGGTCCCTAAATGTAATGATTGGAATAGAGATCTAGACATTACCCAAACTGTTAAAGAGTACTTGTTAGTACTCAGTGATCTTTGTCCTCCCGAGCCTATTGACATAGGCGGCTAGACAAGAAGCGATGAGGATACTCATAAAGGCCAGTCGCTTCGAGGAAACGCTTAAACACGTTTTTGAGATGATTGACCTTTTAGACGAGTTGAGACGGAAATCGCAAGCTCTTGTAGCCAATGCCAAAGGTTTCGAACCTAAAAGCATGAATCGGGGGAAAGGACAAGAAAGCAAAGAAACCCAGTGGTCCTAAGTTTCTTGGACCACGAGATGGGACGAGAAAGCCATGAGGCAAGAGTTCTCGATGCAAACAGTCTGGGTACTGGAAGTCTGATTATCCTCTCAAAGAAAGTACGAAATTCTTCTTTAGTCGTAAAACATAGTCAGTGGTATTATCTACCGGAACCTGGTGTGTAGATATGGAACCACTGACGGTATGTGCATTTTAAATGCAGAGGTTCCAGGAAACCTAACGACTTGGAAAAGAAGAAATCGTAGTCTACATGGGCAATGCTGTAGAGGAGGCAGCAGTTGCAATGGAGGACATTTTATAGGATTTCATTTTGAGTTATTGCTTTTATGTACCTTTCATATTAGAAAGAACTTTGTTCTGGATTTCTAATAAATGGATATTTTATTTCTTTTAATCATTTGATGGTTATAAGAAGAAATAATGATATTATCTATTTTGGTACATTGGCTAGCAATATATAAATGATGAATCCTGAGTCCACCACGATGCAACGAACCGTAGTATGAAACTCGTTTTACTAATAAGAGATTTCTTTATCAATTATACTTGTGGATTCTTATGCTGAGTCATGTTTATTCAAATAAGAAGTTCAAAGGTCGAAAATTGATTTTTGATCAATTAAGTTGAAGGAATGGACCTTCCGACCTAAGAATCTAATTTGGAAGATAATATGACTAAGCAATCCTTTATGGATATAAGATATAAGATCCGGACAAGTATAAGAATTGATTAACTCTGATGTATGCAGACCTATGCCTACTCAGACAATAAGGTACGAGTACATCATTTGATGATTACTCGAGAAATGGATTAGAATACCTGATGTGCCACAAAAGCAAGTGTTTTGACAAGTCAATGGACACTAAGCAATTGTGGAGAACCATCAAGGTATATCCATTTGTAGCCTGCGATTTGATCGCGGAGGCAAGTACCTGTCTGAGGAATGCATGGCATACTAATCAGAGATTGGGATTTGATCCCAAATGACTACACCATACACTGTTGTGTAGAAATGGTGTGTCGATAATAAGAAATGGAACTCTTATAGAGATAGTAAAAGATGAGTTATACGGAACTACCTGTGTTCTATGGATATGTCTGGAAACAACGGCGCATTCAAATGCGGTTGTAGAATATCCTAGAAGAACAAAAGATGTGTGTTCAATAGTACTATGAACCAGAAGGACGTTATAATTTCTAACGCCCGGTTCTTAGAGAAAGACTATATAATGAACCACAAGCCCAAGGTGACGTAATACTTTGAAATGAGAGAGAAAGATTAAGACTTAGAACCAGCCGAACCGAGTAGCGGTACACCACTAACTGCACCTACTGTTATCACTGTTTATACACCGGAATGCCGTTGTAGTGGGAGGTTGTGTGACAACCGGAGATATTCATAAGACTAGGAGAGTCTTCGGACTCTGGACCTAGTATACATGAAATCATTCCCTGGATCTACATGAAGGCGGTACTAGATCTAAATGTGCCTTCTTGGAGAGCAATAAGGATTATTGCTAAGAAGCAAGATCATTTAGAGTACAAGCTTAGTTGATCCATTTATGGATTGAAACAAAGCATTGAGTTCGTGGTACTTGCAAATTGATGAGATAGTCCATTTTATGGATTCATCAAAAGCATAGACGAATCGTGTGTATTGGAAACGTGATGGAAAACAAGGTGGTGTTTCTCGGAGGTTTTATGTAGATAACATTTTATCATTGGTAACAATGTAAAGATGTTGTCAGACATAAAATGATGGTTGTCTAGAAAAATCGATATATGAGATGAAGAAGAAGTTAGAGCATGTTCTTAAGATCTAGGATCTCAAGAAAAGAACATTGTACTTCTCCTGGACATCTTACATATATATGATTATGGTTCGTTTTGACATGCAAGATTCCGAGAAAGGTTCGTTACCTTTCAGAGACGGAATGCATCTATCTAAGGATATGTGTTTTGGAACACAAAAGGAGATAGAAGCAATGAAAGCAGTTTCCTACACTTTTAGTGTGGAAGGCTTAATAAATGCATTGTTGAAAACAAGAACCTGATATCGGCTATGCGGTTAGCATAGTGGGAGGATATCAAGGTAATCCTGGAAAGGAATATTCGACTGCCGTAAAAGTACTTTCGAAGTACTGTTCTAGACTACGAAGCAGACGAACATTTCCTTTGGATTACATTCTCTTAGATTTCTAATCAAATGAGGACCGGTGTAAGTCGATATCAGGCTATGTGTTTCACTATTGAAGGAGAAGGAGTTTTAACATGGAAGAGTGATAAGCACGATGCTTTTCGGACTCTTCCATAGGTAACCAAATAGCGGCCTCAGAGGCAGCGGAAGTTTTGGTATAACTCCGGGATAATCTCTGGGACTTAGATGTGATTCTTAATTTGCCAAAGGCTATGTAAATAGCGGTGCAATGGCAAATGGTAAGAAATCACTAGTCCATAAGTGTAAGATAACACATAGTGCAAGTACCACCTGATACGAGTCATCGTCGAGGGAGACGACGCTGTAGTCACCAAGATAACTTCAGAGCGGCAACCTAGAGTGCTCATTCACATAGCACTTCTTGGAAGTACAACTTAAGCACGTGATGAGTATGGGAGTCGGGAGTTTGGAGGAAATGACTAGACCTTAGTACAAGTGGGAGATTGTTGGAGTTGTGTACTTAATGTCTAGATTTAAGTAACGTAAACTCACGATCCATTGCCACTAATCTATTTAATTAAATAAACAATTATTTGCGTTTAATTATTTATAATTAAATATATGCAAATTATAGTCCTGGATTCTATACGTTGTAGTTAGTATGGTGTGTCGGGCCCACACAGAAGATCATACTATCGGTTACTCGTATTTAATCGAACAGTTGCTCACGACCTAGATGGACACGGACCAATCCATCGGTATAGTCGTTGTGTGAGAGAGAAAATAATTTGTCTTAATTATTTTATCACACTTGTACACTTGGTGTATTGAGCGGATCGTTGAGATTCATCGATTAGGATTGCCGGCGATAATCGATTCGAGTCTCAGTGTATTTTATTCTTAATCCCCGAAACTATTGCGGGTGTGTATATTCAATATAAGTGACTTTGATTTACCAAAGGAATTAACCGATTTAATTATTGGGTTAATTACCGGTTAAGTTGGGTCACTATATTTTATATATGACATGCCGTGAATACTTGACGGGAAAGTGTATCCCGGAAGGGTTGATAATATCCCCGAGATGAGTTCATAAGGAATTATTATGTAAACCCTGCAGGTGAATTCGTTCCGCATAATAATTAAGGTTGAATGGTACTAGTCTCGGATATAAGAGATGAATAAATTAATTAGCAATAAATTAATTTTATTCATGGATATTTATATCTTAAATACACGGAATAAATAATACTACCGGAGAAATATTATTTGATATAATATGGTTTAATATTGGGAGTGCAATTAATTTTATATAGTGGAAAATAGAATTAATTAATATTAATGGATTAATAGATTTGGGCTTGGGCTCAATTTAATCATTAATATTGGAAGCCCAATATTCCACCTCCTTAAGATCCCCTACGTAGCCTATAAAAGCACTACATGGTCTTCTCTATTCTCATAACTTGAAGAACACAATTCTAGAGAGAGAAAGTAGAGAGGGAGATCCATGGAGTTCGGAAGATCGTCGCCCACCCGACGTTCGAGCTAGTGCAAGGAATACGTGGGAAGGTCTCAAGGTCTTCATAGATCTCGTTTCTCCGTACAACGAGAACAAAGGTAAAATCGTTGAACCCCCTTCGATGATTTTAATTAATTCGTATATACATATGAACGAAGATCCGGGGATGAACGAAACCGGGGACGGGGATCGACCTCGCGGTGGTGATCGAAGATCACCGGACCGCGGAAGGTCGGGAGATCCCCGCTGGGATCGAGAGCATCAAACCCTCGGCTGGACGCCGAGGGGTGCGATCGAGCTAGGGCTCGATCGCGGTGACGCGAAGGAGCAGCCCCGGCTGGTCGCCGGGGCGGGCGATCGATCATGCGATCGATCGCCGGGGCAAGCCGCGGCTGGAGCCGCGGCAGTCCGCTGGGCGGACGAGGGCCCCTCCGGCGATGGCGGTGAGTCGCCGGACTCACCGCCGGGGGTTGTTCCGAACAGCCCCGGGGATGCGATCGCGCATCCCCATGCGATCGCTCAACGCGATCGCAAACCCCACATGGGGGTGCGGCTAGGGCTAGCCGCGGGCTTGCTCGCGGCGGTGCGCTCGGGCCGTGCTCCGGCTCTTGTGGCGGTTTGCGGTGGTTTCCGGCGAAAGGATTTCGATTGGATTGTCGGTTCCGCATTTTTGACAATCCGGATATTCGAAGGATTTCGGTCGGAATTAATTAGATGATTTATTAATTTAAATTTATTAATTCCGGGACATCGATTTCCAACACTAGATGGACACGGACCAATCCATCGGTATAGTCGTTGTGTGAGAGAGAAAATAATTTGTCTTAATTATTTATCACACTTGTACACTTGGTCTATTGAGCGGATCGTTGAGATTCATCGATTAGGATTGCCGGCGATAATCGATTCGAGTCTCAGTGTATTTTATTCTTAATCCCCGATACTATTGCGGGTGTGTATATTTAATATAAGTGACTTTGATTTTCCAAAGGAATTAACCGATTTAATTATTGGGTTAATTACCGGTTAAGTTGGGTCACTATATTTTATATATGGCATGCCGTGAATACTTGACGGGAAAGTGTATCCCGTAAGGGTTGATAATATCCCCGAGATGAGTTCATAAGGAATTATTATGTTAACCCTGCAGGTGGATTCGTTCCGCATAATAATTAAGGTTGAATGGTACTAGTCTCGGATATAAGAGATGAATAAATTAATTAGCAATAAATTAATTTTATTCATGGATATTTATATCTTAAATACACGGAATAAATAATACTACCGGAGAAATATTATTTGATATAATATGGTTTAATATTGGGAGTGCAATTAATTTTATATAGTGGAAAATAGAATTAATTAATATTGATAAGGATTAATGGACTTGAGCATTGGGCTCAATTTAATCTTCAATATTGGAAGCCCAATATTCCACCTCCTTAAGATCCCCTACGTAGCCTATAAAAGCACTACATGGTCTTCTCTATTCTCATAAGTTGAAGATCACAATTCTAGAGAGAGAAAGTAGAGAGGGAGATCCATGGAGTTCGGTAGATCGTCGCCCACACGACGTCCGGGCTAGTGCAAGGTGTTGGAGTTGTGTACTTAATGTCTAGATTTAAGTGACGGAAACTCACGATCCATTGCCACTAATCTATTTAACTAAATAAACAATTATTTGCGTTTAATTATTATTAATTAAATATATGCAAATCATAGTCCTAGATTTTATACGTTGTAGTTAGTATGGTGTTGCATGGGCACACAGAAGATCATACTATCGGTTACTCGTATTTAATCAAACAGTGGCTCACGACCTAGATGGACCCGGACCAATCCATCGGTATAGTCGTTGTGTGAGAGAGAAAATAATTTGTCTTAATTATTTTATCACACTTGTACACTTGGTGTATTGAGCGGATCGTTGAGATTCATCGATTAGGATTGCCGGCGATAATCGATTCGAGTCTCAGTGTATTTTATTCTTAATCCCCGAAACTATTGCGGGTGTGTATATTCAATATAAGTGACTTTGATTTACCAAAGGAATTAACCGATTTAATTATTGGGTTAATTACCGGTTAAGTTGGGTCACTATATTTTATATATGACATGCCGTGAATACTTGACGGGAAAGTGTATCCCGGAAGGGTTGATAATATCCCCGAGATGAGTTAATAAGGAATTATTATGTAAACCCTGCAGGTGGATTCGTTCCGCATAATAATTAAGGTTGAATGGTACTAGTCTCGGATATAAGAGATGAATAAATTAATTAGCAATAAATTAATTTTATTCATGGATATTTATATCTTAAATACACGGAATAAATAATACTACCGGAGAAATATTATTTGATATAATATGGTTTAATATTGGGAGTGCAATTAATTTTATATAGTGGAAAATAGAATTAATTAATATTAATGGATTAATAGATTTGGGCTTGGGCTCAATTTAATCATTAATATTGGAAGCCCAATATTCCACCTCCTTAAGATCCCCTACGTAGCCTATAAAAGCACTACATGGTCTTCTCTATTCTCATAACTTGAAGAACACAATTCTAGAGAGAGAAAGTAGAGAGGGAGATCCATGGAGTTCGGAAGATCGTCGCCCACCCGACGTTCGAGCTAGTGCAAGGAATACGTGGGAAGGTCTCAAGGTCTTCATAGATCTCGTTTCTCCGTACAACGAGAACAAAGGTAAAATCGTTGAACCCCCTTCGATGATTTTAATTAATTCGTATATACATATGAACGAAGATCCGGGGATGAACGAAACCGGGGACGGGGATCGACCTCGCGGTGGTGATCGAAGATCACCGGAACGCGGAAGGTCGGGAGATCCCCGCTGGGATCGAGAGCATCAAACCCTCGGCTGGACGCCGAGGGGTGCGATCGAGCTAGGGCTCGATCGCGGTGGCGCGAAGGAGCAGCCCCGGCTGGTCGCCGGGGCGGGCGATCGATCATGCGATCGATCGCCGGGGCAAGCCGCGGCTGGAGCCGCGGCAGTCCGCTGGGCGGACGAGGGCCCCTCCGGCGATGGCGGTGAGTCGCCGGACTCACCGCCGGGGGTTGTTCCGAACAGCCCCGGGGATGCGATCGCGCATCCCCATGCGATCGCTCAACGCGATCGCAAACCCCACATGGGGGTGCGGCTAGGGCTAGCCGCGGGCTTGCTCGCGGCGGTGCGCTCGGGCCGTGCTCCGGCTCTTGTGGCGGTTTGCGGTGGTTTCCGGCGAAAGGATTTCGATTGGATTGTCGGTTCCGCATTTTTGACAATCCGGATATTCGAAGGATTTCGGTCGGAATTAATTAGATGATTTATTAATTTAAATTTATTAATTCCGGGACATCGATTTCCAACACTAGATGGACACGGACCAATCCATCGGTATAGTCGTTGTGTGAGAGAGAAAATAATTTGTCTTAATTATTTATCACACTTGTACACTTGGTCTATTGAGCGGATCGTTGAGATTCATCGATTAGGATTGCCGGCGATAATCGATTCGAGTCTCAGTGTATTTTATTCTTAATCCCCGATACTATTGCGGGTGTGTATATTTAATATAAGTGACTTTGATTTTCCAAAGGAATTAACCGATTTAATTATTGGGTTAATTACCGGTTAAGTTGGGTCACTATATTTTATATATGGCATGCCGTGAATACTTGACGGGAAAGTGTATCCCGTAAGGGTTGATAATATCCCCGAGATGAGTTCATAAGGAATTATTATGTTAACCCTGCAGGTGGATTCGTTCCGCATAATAATTAAGGTTGAATGGTACTAGTCTCGGATATAAGAGATGAATAAATTAATTAGCAATAAATTAATTTTATTCATGGATATTTATATCTTAAATACACGGAATAAATAATACTACCGGAGAAATATTATTTGATATAATATGGTTTAATATTGGGAGTGCAATTAATTTTATATAGTGGAAAATAGAATTAATTAATATTGATAAGGATTAATGGACTTGAGCATTGGGCTCAATTTAATCTTCAATATTGGAAGCCCAATATTCCACCTCCTTAAGATCCCCTACGTAGCCTATAAAAGCACTACATGGTCTTCTCTATTCTCATAAGTTGAAGATCACAATTCTAGAGAGAGAAAGTAGAGAGGGAGATCCATGGAGTTCGGTAGATCGTCGCCCACACGACGTCCGGGCTAGTGCAAGGTGTTGGAGTTGTGTACTTAATGTCTAGATTTAAGTGACGGAAACTCACGATCCATTGCCACTAATCTATTTAACTAAATAAACAATTATTTGCGTTTAATTATTATTAATTAAATATATGCAAATCATAGTCCTAGATTTTATACGTTGTAGTTAGTATGGTGTTGCATGGGCACACAGAAGATCATACTATCGGTTACTCGTATTTAATCAAACAGTGGCTCACGACCTAGATGGACCCGGACCAATCCATCGGTATAGTCGTTGTGTGAGAGAGAAAATAATTTGTCTTAATTATTTTATCACACTTGTACACTTGGTGTATTGAGCGGATCGTTGAGATTCATCGATTAGGATTGCCGGCGATAATCGATTCGAGTCTCAGTGTATTTTATTCTTAATCCCCGAAACTATTGCGGGTGTGTATATTCAATATAAGTGACTTTGATTTACCAAAGGAATTAACCGATTTAATTATTGGGTTAATTACCGGTTAAGTTGGGTCACTATATTTTATATATGACATGCCGTGAATACTTGACGGGAAAGTGTATCCCGGAAGGGTTGATAATATCCCCGAGATGAGTTAATAAGGAATTATTATGTAAACCCTGCAGGTGGATTCGTTCCGCATAATAATTAAGGTTGAATGGTACTAGTCTCGGATATAAGAGATGAATAAATTAATTAGCAATAAATTAATTTTATTCATGGATATTTATATCTTAAATACACGGAATAAATAATACTACCGGAGAAATATTATTTGATATAATATGGTTTAATATTGGGAGTGCAATTAATTTTATATAGTGGAAAATAGAATTAATTAATATTAATGGATTAATAGATTTGGGCTTGGGCTCAATTTAATCATTAATATTGGAAGCCCAATATTCCACCTCCTTAAGATCCCCTACGTAGCCTATAAAAGCACTACATGGTCTTCTCTATTCTCATAACTTGAAGAACACAATTCTAGAGAGAGAAAGTAGAGAGGGAGATCCATGGAGTTCGGAAGATCGTCGCCCACCCGACGTTCGAGCTAGTGCAAGGAATACGTGGGAAGGTCTCAAGGTCTTCATAGATCTCGTTTCTCCGTACAACGAGAACAAAGGTAAAATCGTTGAACCCCCTTCGATGATTTTAATTAATTCGTATATACATATGAACGAAGATCCGGGGATGAACGAAACCGGGGACGGGGATCGACCTCGCGGTGGTGATCGAAGATCACCGGAACGCGGAAGGTCGGGAGATCCCCGCTGGGATCGAGAGCATCAAACCCTCGGCTGGACGCCGAGGGGTGCGATCGAGCTAGGGCTCGATCGCGGTGGCGCGAAGGAGCAGCCCCGGCTGGTCGCCGGGGCGGGCGATCGATCATGCGATCGATCGCCGGGGCAAGCCGCGGCTGGAGCCGCGGCAGTCCGCTGGGCGGACGAGGGCCCCTCCGGCGATGGCGGTGAGTCGCCGGACTCACCGCCGGGGGTTGTTCCGAACATCCCCGGGGATGCGATCGCGCATCCCCATGCGATCGCTCAACGCGATCGCAAACCCCACATGGGGGTGCGGCTAGGGCTAGCCGCGGGCTTGCTCGCGGCGGTGCGCTCGGGCCGTGCTCCGGCTCTTGTGGCGGTTTGCGGTGGTTTCCGGCGAAAGGATTTCGATTGGATTGTCGGTTCCGCATTTTTGACAATCCGGATATTCGAAGGATTTCGGTCGGAATTAATTAGATGATTTATTAATTTAAATTTATTAATTCCGGGACATCGATTTCCAACACTAGATGGACACGGACCAATCCATCGGTATAGTCGTTGTGTGAGAGAGAAAATAATTTGTCTTAATTATTTATCACACTTGTACACTTGGTCTATTGAGCGGATCGTTGAGATTCATCGATTAGGATTGCCGGCGATAATCGATTCGAGTCTCAGTGTATTTTATTCTTAATCCCCGATACTATTGCGGGTGTGTATATTTAATATAAGTGACTTTGATTTTCCAAAGGAATTAACCGATTTAATTATTGGGTTAATTACCGGTTAAGTTGGGTCACTATATTTTATATATGGCATGCCGTGAATACTTGACGGGAAAGTGTATCCCGTAAGGGTTGATAATATCCCCGAGATGAGTTCATAAGGAATTATTATGTTAACCCTGCAGGTGGATTCGTTCCGCATAATAATTAAGGTTGAATGGTACTAGTCTCGGATATAAGAGATGAATAAATTAATTAGCAATAAATTAATTTTATTCATGGATATTTATATCTTAAATACACGGAATAAATAATACTACCGGAGAAATATTATTTGATATAATATGGTTTAATATTGGGAGTGCAATTAATTTTATATAGTGGAAAATAGAATTAATTAATATTGATAAGGATTAATGGACTTGAGCATTGGGCTCAATTTAATCTTCAATATTGGAAGCCCAATATTCCACCTCCTTAAGATCCCCTACGTAGCCTATAAAAGCACTACATGGTCTTCTCTATTCTCATAAGTTGAAGATCACAATTCTAGAGAGAGAAAGTAGAGAGGGAGATCCATGGAGTTCGGTAGATCGTCGCCCACACGACGTCCGGGCTAGTGCAAGGTGTTGGAGTTGTGTACTTAATGTCTAGATTTAAGTGACGGAAACTCACGATCCATTGCCACTAATCTATTTAACTAAATAAACAATTATTTGCGTTTAATTATTATTAATTAAATATATGCAAATCATAGTCCTAGATTTTATACGTTGTAGTTAGTATGGTGTTGCATGGGCACACAGAAGATCATACTATCGGTTACTCGTATTTAATCAAACAGTGGCTCACGACCTAGATGGACCCGGACCAATCCATCGGTATAGTCGTTGTGTGAGAGAGAAAATAATTTATCTTAATTATTTTATCACACTTGTACACTTGGTGTATTGAGCGGATCGTTGAGATTCATCGATTAGGATTGCCGGCGATAATCGATTCGAGTCTCAGTGTATTTTATTCTTAATCCCCGATATTATTGCGGGTGTGTATATTTAATATAAGTGACTTTGATTTACCAAAGGAATTAACCGATTTAATTATTGGGTTAATTACCGGTTAAGTTGGGTCACTATATTTTATATATGGCATGCCGTGAATACTTGACGGGAAAGTGTATCCCGTAAGGGTTGATAATATCCCCGAGATGAGTTCATAAGGAATTATTATGTAAACCCTGTAGGTGGATTCATTTCCGCATAATAATTAAGGTTGAATGGTACTAGTCTCGGATATAAGAGATGAATAAATTAATTAGCAATAAATTAATTTTATTCATGGATATTTATATCTTAAATACACGGAATAAATAATACTACCGGAGAAATATTATTTGATATAATATGGTTTAATATTGGGAGTGCAATTAATTTTATATAGTGGAAAATAGAATTAATTAATATTAATGGATTAATAGATTTGGGCTTGGGCTCAATTTAATCATTAATATTGGAAGCCCAATATTCCACCTCCTTAAGATCCCCTACGTAGCCTATAAAAGCACTACATGGTCTTCTCTATTCTCATAACTTGAAGATCACAATTCTAGAGAGAGAAAGTAGAGAGGAGGATCCATGGAGTTCGGTAGATCGTCGCTCACACGACGTCCGGGCTAGTGCAAGGAATACGTGGGAAGATCTCAAGGTCATCATAAGATCTCGTTTCTCCGCACAACGAATCGAAAGGTGAATTAAATATTTTGCTATTTAATTCTTGTTTTATTGATCAATTATCGAAAAACAAGATCCGAAGGATCGAACCCGGATTAGACGAGGGACCACGCGGTGGTGGCGAAGCCACCGGACCGCGTGGACCGCACGCCTAGGGTTCGGCGCGCGAAGGAGAACCCTCGGCCTCGGCCGAGGGGGCGATCGCTGGGAGCGATCGCCGGCGGTGACGGGCTGATGCCGTCACCTCCCCACCGCGACGGTGGGGGCTCCTCGACGGCGGGCAGCAGGTCGCCGGACCTGCTGCTGGGGGCTGCCGGATGCAGCCCCATCGAATGCGATGTTCGATCGCGTGAACCCGGCTCGCGGGGGTTCGGGTGGGGGCGGATTGCGCGCCTTCGGGCGCGTGGTCTCCAAAGCCCGGACTTCGGCGGATGAGTCGACGTTCATGTGATCTCCGGCGAAGGGTTTGTTCGGGTTATTGGTTTCCGCAAATTTAAATAACCCGGGATATCGAATTCCAACAATTGGTATCAGAGCCAGGTTACGTTTTTCGTTAATTGTTTCGATAATCGATTCTCGATATATATGGCCATAGATTAATTTAATTTGTTAAATTATTGTGCTATATTGTTCTACGTACTTGTTTTTCTCTCTTGTATGAATTGTGTTGGTCGGAAAAATTAATTATTAAAAACGAGGGTTTTCGGAATAATCGAACCGTAAGAGATCGAACGTGAGCTCCGTGCGGGCTGCCGGGAAGGTAGCTGGAGGCACGAGCTGTGCGGGCTGCTGAACGTGGGTTGAACACGGCTGGGCGTGTCGGCGTGTGCCACCAGTGGCGGTGGTTCGCCGTCAGCCGGCGGTTGTGCTCGATGCTCGCGGACAGCTTCGCGCTCGGTCATCGAAAGCAGCGGCTGGACGTGAGTCGCGGCTTGGCTGCGTGTGGCGTCGATGGCAGCGTGCTGCTGGAGCGTAGTCGATGGCGTGACGTCGTTGGCGGCGTCATACCGGGAGTCGACTGCTCCGGCGATGGTCCACGTGGGTGTCGGCGCGATCGATCGAACGGCGCGGTTCTTTCGGATCGATCGCGGGCTGTTCGTGTGGTGGGTTGCAGCAGGTCGATGGCATAGATAGTCGGAGGAGACGACGTGCCGGAGATCGACTAGGCCGCTGCACCCTCGCCGAAGAAGACGATCGAATAAGACGTGCGCTGAAATATTACAAACAATGTCGGCCGACACCAATGTTTTATGATGCTGTACATGTGCATGTGAATTAATTCACGGTGCTGTGCATGTGCATGTGAAATGGCTTTGGTCGTTTGGGCATGTGCTGCACACGGTTCGATTGGATGACCGGAATTCGTTTTCGTCCCGGTAAATCCGATCTTTCCGGAAATAATTTAATCTTTCTAATTTTATTTAATTTAATTTTGGAATTAATTCAAATTCTATTTGGATTAGATTTCTTAATTATGGAATTAAATAATGGAATTAGATGGAGAGTTAAATTAGGAAAGAAAATCCTAGTTTCTCTAGATATCCTATACCTACTTGGATTAGAAGTCTTAAGAAGAATCAAAATTCGATTTTGATTAGGATTCTTGAGATCTAATCTAAATAGGATTGAGAAATTATTAAAATATTGATTTTATTTAATTTAAGTATTTTATTTAAAATCATTAGATTAATTCAAAATTTATTTTGGATTGGATAATCTTGGATTTTATTTAGAATAGAATTAAATATGGAGATCAATGGTTTTTAATAAAGTATTGATTTTATTTAATTTAAGTATTTTATTTAAAATCATTAGATTAATTCAAAATTTATTTTGGATTGGATAATCTTGGATTTTATTTAGAATAGAATTAAATATGGAAATCAATGGAATTGATTTTATTTAATTGGAGTATTTTATTTAAAATCATTAGATTGATTCAAATTTATTTTTGAATTGGAATCTTGGATTTTATTTAAAATAAATTAAATATGAGAATCAAAGAATTTTTCCGTCGCTCGGCAAAGTATTCAAGACGTAGAATGAAGACTCAAGACAAGCATGCTGGAATTCATCAAGGTACGAATAGTCGAGAAATAATTTTACTTGAGTAATTATTTGATTATTTGTGAACGTACTTGCATGAAATGTATGTTTGTTATTATGCTTATGTGTATTTAATTATGCATTAGATAGCATATCCCTTTGTTATAAAAAGCTAAGTGGGAGAGGGTATGGAAACATATCCATGGTCTCCATTGCTGTTCTCTTGGTGACTTTTATGGACTTTTGAAGTTCGTATAGACAAGTCATTGGAGGAGAATTCTTGTAATTCCTCTTACGAGAAACATTGATTAAGTTTATCAAACAATGCCTAATTTGTCTTTCCAAAACTGATTTCAAGTCGACTCATTCTCACCCCGGGGAGTGGAATGGAGCCAAAGCCACTTGGTCATGTCGAGGACACAAATTAGAGACTTTCGTGTCATTTTATGACTAGATCGATTGTCTGCTCGGCTCCCTCATTTATGAGAGATAGGGTCGTTCGCATGGTGAATCACTGGTTAGAAACTTCGAGTTTCACTTATGATTCTCCGCGTCTTGATTTACAAGATTGAATGGATCAAGTAATTGGGAGTCAATTATAAAAGTCTCTTGGTGTAGTAAACGTCCACACCACGTGGCTTGCTATGCTGACGGATTTTGGATTAATTGATGTAGACAGTTGTAAGAAATTGTGAAGAGTTGTGAAGTTGTCGTAAACGTCCACACCACGTGGCTTGCGGTGATGTAGCAATTCCAAACGATTTACTTTGGTACTGAGTAATGGTTTACACTTAGATACGCGTTATAGTATTCCTCCCCACGAGGTTCCGCTATAAGTGATGTATGACCGAAGCAAATCTAATTGCTAAATCATTTGGGTGGGTAAACGTCCACACCACGTGGCTTGCCTTACCTGATGGGATTTTAGATGTGATTAGTGGTTTAATGATATTATTTGAGGGAGATAATATCGGAAATTAAATCGATTGTTTATTGTTATATGTGCTCATAGATTAGGATATGGCTTTGAACCCACTTTATGTGATACGTAAGGATTATAAACTCATTGGTCCCTAAATGTAATGATTGGAATAGAGATCTAGACATTACCCAAACTGTTAAAGAGTGCAAGGTTGTACTCAGTGAGCTTTGTCCTCTCGAGCCTATTGACATAGGCGGCTAGACAAGAAGCGATGAGGATACTCATAAAGGCCAGTCTTTCGATGAAACGCTTAAACACGTTTTTGAGATAATTGACCTTTTAGACGAGTTGAGACGGAAATCGCAAGCTCTTGTAGCCAATGCCAAAGGTTTCAAACCTAAGGGCAAAATCGGGGGAAAGGAAAAGAAAGCAATGAATCCCAGTGGTCCAAAGTTAATTGGACCACGAGATGGGACGAGAAAGCCATGAGGCAAGAGTTCTCGATACAAACAGTCTGGGTACTGGAAGTCTAATTATCCTCTCAAAGAAAGTACGAAATTCTTCTTTAGTCGTAAAACATAGTCAGTGGTATTATCTACCGGAACCTGGTGTGTAGATATGGAGCCACTGACGGTATGTGCATTTTAAATGCAAAGGTTCCAGGAAACCTAACGACTTGGAAAAGAAGAAATCGTAGTCTACATGGGCAATGCTGTAGAGGAGGCAGCAGTTGCAGTGGAGGACATTTTATAGGATTTCATTTTGAGTTATTGCTTTTATGTACCTTTCATATTAGAAAGAACTTTGTTCTGGATTTCTAATAAATGGATATTTTATTTCTTTTAATCATTTGATGGTTATAAGAAGAAATAATGATATTATCTATTTTGGTACATTAGCTAGCAATATATAAATGATGAATCCTGAGTCCACCACGGTGCAATGAACCGTAGTATTAAACTCGTTTTACTAATAAGAGATTTCTTTATCAATTATACTTGTGGATTCTTATGCTGAGTCATGTTTATTCAAATAAGAAGTTCAAGGGTCGAAAATTGATATTTGATCAATTAAGTTGAAGGAGTGGACCTTCCGACCTAAGAATCTAATTTGGAAGATAATATGACTAAGCAATCCTTTATGGATATAAGATGTAATATCCGGACAAGTATAAGAATTGATTGACTCTGATGTATGCAGACCTATGCCTACTCAGACAATAAGGTACGAGTACTTCATTTTGTGATTACTCGAAAAATGGATTAGAATACCTGATGTGCCACAAAAGCAAGTGTTTTGACAAGTCAATGGACACTAAGCAATTGTGGAGAACCATCAAGGTATATCCATTTCTAGCCTGCGATTTGATCGCGGAGGCAAGTACCTGTCTGAGGAATGCATAGCATACTGATCAGAGATTGGGATTTGATCCTAAATGACTTCACCATACACTGTTGTGTAGAAATGGTGTGTCGTAAACAAGAAATGGAACTCTTATAGAAATAGTAAAAACATGAGTTATACGGAACTACCTATGTTCTATGGATATGTCTGGAAACAACGGCACATTCAAATGTGGTTGTAGAATATCCTAGAAGAACAAAAGGTGTGTGTTCGATAGTACTATGAACCAGAAGGACGTTATAAGTTCTAACGCCCGGTTCTTAGAGGAAGACTATTAGATGAACCACAAGCCCAAAATGACATGATACTTCTGATAAGAGAGAAAACGATTAAGACTTAGAACCAGCCGAACCGAGTGGCGGTACACCACTAACTGCACCTACTGTTATTACTGTTTATACACCGGAACGCCGTTGTAGTGGGAGGTTGTTTAACAACCGGAGATATTCATGAAACTAGGTGAGTCTTCGGACTCTGGACCTAGTATACGTGAAATCGATCCCTAGATCTACATAGAGGCGGTACTAGATCTAAATGTGCCTTCTTGGAAAGCAATAAGGATTATTGCTAAGAGGCAAGATCATTTAGAGTACAAGCTTAGTTAATCCATTGATGGATTGAAACGAAGCTAGAGATCGTGGAACTTGCGAATTGATGAGATAGTCCATTTGATGGATTCATCAAAAGGCATTGACGAATCGTGTGTATGGGAAACGTGATGGAAACAAGGTGGTGTTTCTCAGGGGTTTTATGTAGATAGCATTTTATCATTGGTAACAATGTAAAGATGTTGTCAGACATAAAATGATGGTTGTCTAGAAAAATCGATATATGAGATAAAGAAGAAGTTAGAGCATGTTCTTAAGATCTAGGATCTCAAGAAAAGAACATTGTACTTCTCTAGATATCTTGTACGATTATGGTTCGTTTAACATGCAAGATTCCGAGAAAGGTTCGTTACCTTTCAGAGACGGAATGCATCTATCTAAGGATATGTGTTTTAGAACACAAAAGGAGATAGAAGCAATGAAAGCAGATTCCTAAACTTTGAGTGTGGAAAGCTTAATAAATGCATTGTTGAAAACGAGAACCTGATATCGGCTATGCGGTTAGCATAGTGGGAGGATATCAAGGTAATCCTGGAAAGGAATATTCGACTGCTGTAAAAGTACTTTCGAAGTACTGTTCTAGACTACGAAGCAGACGAACATTTTCCTTTGGATTACATTCTCTTAGATTTCTAATCGAATGAGGACCGGTGTAAGTCGATCAGGCTATGTGTTTCACTATTAAAGGAGAAGGAGTTTTAACATGGAAGAGTGATAATCACGATGCTTTTCGGACTCTGCCATGGGTAACCAAATAGCAGCCTCAGAGGCAGCGGAAGTTTTGGTATAACTCCGGGATAATCTCTGGGACTTAGATGTGATTCTTAATTTGCCAAAGGCTATGTAAATAGCGGTGCAATGGCAAATGGGAAGAAATCACTAGTCCATAAGTGTAAGATAACACATAGTGCAAGTACCACCTGATATGAGTCATCGTCAAGGGAGACGACGCTGTAGTCACCAAGATAACTTCAGAGCGGCAACCTAGAGTGCTCATTCACATAGTACTTCTTGGAAGTACAACTTTAGCACGTGATGAGTATGGGAGTCGGGAGTTTGGAGGAAATGACTAGACCTTAGTAAAAGTGGGAGATTGTTGGAGTTGTGTACTTAATGTCTAGATTTAAGTGACGGAAACTCACGATCCATTGCCACTAATCTATTTAACTAAATAAACAATTATTTGCGTTTAATTATTATTAATTAAATATATGCAAATCATAGTCCTAGATTTTATACGTTGTAGTTAGTATGGTGTTGCATGGGCACACAGAAGATCATACTATCGGTTACTCGTATTTAATCAAACAGTGGCTCACGACCTAGATGGACCCGGACCAATCCATCGGTATAGTCGTTGTGTGAGAGAGAAAATAATTTATCTTAATTATTTTATCACACTTGTACACTTGGTGTATTGAGCGGATCGTTGAGATTCATCGATTAGGATTGCCGGCGATAATCGATTCGAGTCTCAGTGTATTTTATTCTTAATCCCCGATATTATTGCGGGTGTGTATATTTAATATAAGTGACTTTGATTTACCAAAGGAATTAACCGATTTAATTATTGGGTTAATTACCGGTTAAGTTGGGTCACTATATTTTATATATGGCATGCCGTGAATACTTGACGGGAAAGTGTATCCCGTAAGGGTTGATAATATCCCCGAGATGAGTTCATAAGGAATTATTATGTAAACCCTGCAGGTGGATTCATTTCCGCATAATAATTAAGGTTGAATGGTACTAGTCTCGGATATAAGAGATGAATAAATTAATTAGCAATAAATTAATTTTATTCATGGATATTTATATCTTAAATACACGGAATAAATAATACTACCGGAGAAATATTATTTGATATAATATGGTTTAATATTGGGAGTGCAATTAATTTTATATAGTGGAAAATAGAATTAATTAATATTAATGGATTAATAGATTTGGGTTTGGGCTCAATTTAATCATTAATATTGGAAGCCCAATATTCCACCTCCTTAAGATCCCCTACGTAGCCTATAAAAGCACTACATGGTCTTCTCTATTCTCATAACTTGAAGATCACAATTCTAGAGAGAGAAAGTAGAGAGGAGGATCCATGGAGTTCGGTAGATCGTCGCCCACACGACGTCCGGGCTAGTGCAAGGAATACGTGGGAAGATCTCAAGGTCGTCAAATTGAGTTCTTCGTTTTTCCGAACAACGAGAACGAGGTAAATCGTAAAACCCTGTTTATGATTTACCGTTTAATTATCGTAAAAATATCGTGAACCAAGATCCGAGAACGCGACCTTTGTCGAGGTTGAACCGGGCGGTGGTGATCGAAGATCACCGGACCGCCGGCGGCTCAACGGCTCGAACAAGAGAGGGTCGAGAGGGGCGAGCCTCGGCTGGACGCCGAGACTCGATCGAGGGCGAGCTCGATCACCCACGCACCTCCGGCGGGCTGCTGGAGCAGCCCCGCTCACGCGGCTGGACCGCCGCTCGAGCGGCGGTGGCTGGTGGTGATCGCAAGCCACGGTTCGTCGTGGCTGGTCGTGCGATCACCGGGGGCGGCTGGGCGTGCATAAGGGGCTGCCAAGGGCAGCCCTAGGCGGCTGCCGTGTACAGCCGCGAGCCCCATGCGGGGGCTCGACCGGACAGCTGCGGGCTATCCCCGCGGCGGCTTGTTTGGTTGAGTCCGGCTTCATGGTGGTTCGTGGCGAGATGTTCCGGCAACCGGGAGTCGATTGGAGTTGTTATTCCGCAATTCGACAACTCCGGATATTCGATCTCCAAAGGATTTCGGTCGGAATTAATTAGATAATTTACTTATTTAAATTTATTAATTCCGGGATATCGATTTCCAACAGACTCATCATCTTAGAAAAATTTAGGAGATCACTTAAAGCAAATAATCCAATCATTTGTTGTACATGTGGTCCTTATATATTTTTCTTATTCAGCCTAGCTGAAGCGATGACCCTGGTCATTCAGAACTTCTCAATCTTGGCATATTCCCCGAACATGCTATTGAGTTGTTCAATGATATCTTAGGATGTGGTTATCTAACACATTTTCCTTATCTTCGTGTTTGAGGACCATCCTCAAATTACGTTGTGAATCAAGAAAATTTGTTCAATTTTTCATAATCAAGAATTGAACCAAACTTGAATTGAGTTGATATTTGACATGATAAACTATAAAAGAAAAATAACTAAAGTATGTAAACATCCACAAAACGGTAAATAAATAAGGTTGTCTAACAATTGAACTTATTTATTTCATTTTGTTCAATTGATATCCAATATCATTGTCCCTTAGAACAAAACGATCCCGAGATCCTCATCTCGCAAATCTTTAAGCCGACTGAGTCCGCACTTAAGTATTTCAAGATAGGTAGACATACCCATGTCAATGATATCTAATATCACTCTCGGTCGATGAGAATCCCATTCTCATCTCATGTCTCGATAGCCACGCCTGCAGTGGATCTATCGATGAGAAAACCAAACTCACGTGTAAAGGTCTAACCTTTACTCCCACTTATCCCAAGATAACAAGTAGTACCCCGCTGAGGCGGACCTACCAACTTATGATCGAGGGCTTCATGAGTGTGATGTTTTGGACAAGACATTATACTCATTATTTTCGGGACATGCATGTTAAGGTTTGTATGTACGTTGGTTGAACATTTATAACATAATCAACCTAGAACTAGCAAAGCACGTAAATACGTATTCGAAAGGCCCCTAGAACCTCACAACTCTCAAACGAAAAGATTAAAAGCAACAAAATAGGCCTTGAACATCTTCTGGACTGGTCCTCGCCCGCCGTTTCAGTTCCGTGCCCTCCGATTTTGGTCAAATCTATTCCGTACCCAAAAAACCACGAACGGCGCCCGCCGTTTCACAATTAGCGGTCGCCGAACACCACCGGCGGTCGCCGTTTCCAAAACGGCGCCCGCCGAAAGGGTTCGGAAAAATCTGACCCAAAATCAGCATTTCGACGGTCGTCGTTTCCAAAACGACGGTCGTCAAATCAAAACGACGGTCGTCGTTTCCAAAACGACGGTCGTCGTTTTTCTCTGACAGCCCCGGTTTCGCCCGTTTTGCTTCGTTTTGCTTCGTTTCTTCTCGTTTTTGCCGGAGAGCCGAGATCCTCCATCGAACCATGGACCAAGTCCATCGCTTACAAGTAGTACAATACAAATATAATAGAAAAACCTATCTATTACAAATGATTCCAAGGGACGCAGCCCTCAAATACTACGGCCAATCGAAACGTAAAAAACGACGAAATCATTCACCCGACCACTAACGGTGGCCGGCCTTACATCTAATCACATAATCACAATTAAACAAATAATCCAATTATGTTGATTTAACCTTCGTGTCCAACACAAAAGTGTGCACGAGCCCTAGGCTCTGATACCAATTGAAGGTTACGATATACCGATCCGATCGATATACCGTGTGTGCGGAAGCGTGTAAAGCAATAGATCTACTATGCCATGATCTTAGTGCACACTAAATGTGTATAAGAACACATATAAACATATATATATACACATCTAATATATATATATATAAGGTTCAACGATTACTTACTTTTTTGATGAAGTGATTCGTTGATGTCGTTGAGGTGGTGTTGAGTCGATTGAACCACCTCAAATGGATCAGCCTCTCGAAGCTCTCCTTGTGAATGACCTCGTCACTCCTCTTTTCTAGATCACCCGGATGTTGAAGCCGCACAAATGGCCCGGCCTCTACGTGTTGCACACGAACCCGGAATTGAACTTGCTTGCTTGTTCTTGAGTGATTCTCTCACTCTTTTCTCTCTAGTTGGGTGGAATTTCGTGGCTGATGATTTAGTGATATGAAAACCATGTTTTCATCACTTTATTCACCATAATTAACCTCTCCTTGTAACCCCCCATTATGTGCATCATAATGCACCAATAATGGTGGTTAATGGGGAGGTAAAGGGTCATTTCCACATCACCATGCCAATTGGCATGGATGTGGTCCCCTTGCTTGTGTGGCATGCCATGTCATACCATATGACATGCATCCATGCAAGCCATGCATCCCATGCATGTGAAATTCCACATATATTGATTCTAAATCAATATAGCAAGCAACTTAATTCCAGCTCGTGTGTGACCCTGTAGGTATGATTTTATCGATCAATATTATATTGTTCCCAACAATTAATATTATCGAATAATCATTTAACATCCATAGACGACCTTATGACTTTATCGATTGCACACGTAGGATCGAAGGACATATCCCAACAGTACTAAGGTCTAGTCATTTCCTCCAAACTCCCGGTTCCCATACTCATCACGTGCTTAAGGTGTACTTTCCAGAAGTACTATGTGAGTGAGCAATCTAGGTTGCCGCTCTGAAGTTATCTTGGTGACTACTACGTCGTATCCTTTGACGATGACTCGTATCAGGTGGTACTTGCTCTATGTGTTAACATCACTTTTGACTTATGACCTCTTCCAGTTCACCGTGCACCGCTATCCAATAGCCTTTGGTAAACTAAGAGTCATATCCAAGTCAAGAGGTTATCCCGGAACCTAACCAAAACTTCCGCTGCCTCTGAGGCTGCTATTCGGTTACGAGAGAGTCTGAGAAGCGTCCTGCTTATCACTCTTTTATGGTTCCACCTCTTTCTAAAAGTGAACACATAGCCTGATATCGACTTTCACTGGTCCTTTCTTTGATTTTTAGGATCTAAGAATTTGTAATCAAAGAAGATTTCGTCTTGCTTAATAATTCAGTACTTTTGCAAGTACTATTACAGCATCCGAAAATCTCTTGTCTAGATTACTTTGATATCCTCCCACTACGCAAACCGCATAGTTGATATCAGGTTCTTGTTTTACAACATTGCATCTATAAAGCTTTCCATACTTGAAGTATAGGAAACTGCTTTGTCTATCTCCTTCATGTGTACGAACACAAACCCTTTAGATAGATGAATATTCTGTCTCTGAAAGGCAATAACCTTTCTCAGAAGTATGCATGTTTAAAACAAACCTTAATCGTATAAGATGTCTAGGAGAAGTACAATGTTCTTATCTCTAGATCATAAGATCTTAAGAACATGCTCTAACTTCTTCTCAATCTTATATCTCGATTTATTTAGACAACCATTATTTTATGTCTAACAACACTTTTACATTGTTGGCAATGATGAAATGTTATCTACATAAAATCTCCGAGAAACACCACCTTGTTTCCATTACGTCTTCAATACACCTTTCGTCTATGCCTTCTGATGAATCCATCAAATGGATTATCCCATCAATTCGCAAGCTCTACGACTCATAGCTTTATTTTAATCCATAAATGGATTTACTAAGCTTGTACTCTAAATGATCTAGCCTCTCAACAATAATCCTTATTGTTCCAAGCAGGCACATTTAGATCTAGTACTGCCCTTATGCAGAGCTAGGGGTCGATTTCATCTTTACTAGATCCAGAGTCCGAACTCCTCTAGTCTTATGAATATCTCTGGTTGTCCAAAAACCTCCCACTGCAATGGCATCCCGGTGTATAACAGTAATAACAATAGGTGCAGTATGTGGTGTACTTCTACTCGGTTTGGCTGGTTCCTAGTCTTTTGTCCTTCTTCTCATTCCAAGGTATTATGTCAATTTTAGGCTTTGTAGTTCATCTAATAGTCTTCCTCCATGAACCGGACTAGACATCCCTCTGGTTCATAGTACTATAGAACACACAATACTTCGTTCATCTAGGATATCCTACAACCATATTCAATATGCCGTTGTATCTAGGAACATCCATAGAACATAGGTAGTTCCGAATAACTTGCTCTATTTACTATTAGATTTCCATTTCTTATTTACAACGCACCATCTCTACACGTAAGTGTATGACGCGCCCCTTTGGGATTGAATCCCAATCTTTGATTATGCTATGTGTTATTCAGATAGGTGATGGCCTCCGCGACCGAGTCACAGGCTTCCAATGGATATACTTTGATGGTTCCCCATAATCGCTTTGTGTCCATTGACTAGTCAAAACACTTTGCTTTTATGGCACATCAAGCATTCTAATCCATCACTTGAGTATTCTTGAAAGAATTACTCGTACTTTTCTAATATACACATATGTCTGCATATCTAATCATTTCTAATACTTGTTTGAATTCTATCCTTTTGCAAGAAAGGTTTGCTTAGATGTATTATCCTCCAAATTCAATACTTAGGTCGGAAGGTCCATTCCTTCAACTATAATTGATCAAATCAATTTCGACCATTTGGACCTTATTTGAAAATACTACTAAGTATAAGAACTCACAAGTATAATGATTGATAAAGAAATATCTAACAAGTAAAACAAGTTATAGAACGGTTCGTTGCATCGTGGTAGACTTAGGATCTTATCATTCATATATTGCTATCTAATGTACCAGAATAGATAATGCCATTATTTCTTATCAAAATCATCCAATGATTAAAGAAATAAAATATCCATTCATAAATAATAGAAATCCAGAACAAAACGTTCTTTCTAAAATAAAAGGTACATAAAGCAATAACTTTGAAATGAAATCCTATTTAGCTACTAAAGCAGATAAATGTCTTCCACCGCAACCGCTGCCTCCTCTACAGCTTTGCCCTGACTATTCCTCCATTTCCAAGTCTTTGGATTTCCTGGTGTCCCTGCATTTTAAATGCATACATACCGTCAGTGGATCCATATCTACCAACCAGGTTTCCGGTAGATAACACAGCTGACTATGTTTTAAAGACTAAGGAGAAAATCTCATACCTTCTCTAGGAGAAAATAAAGACTTCCAGTCCCCAGAAAGTTTTCTTTGAGAATAACTGCTCGAAGGCTTTCTCACCCTATTCCGTGGTCCAAGAACAGGACTACAGGGTTTCTTTGTCTGCTTCTCCATTCTATAGCTTATGTCCTTAGGTTTGAAACCTTTGGCTTTGGCCATAAGAGCTTGCGATTGTCTCAACTCATCCAAAAGGTCCAACATCTCGAAAACGTGTTCAAGCGTTTCCTCGAAGCGACTGACCTTTATGAGTATCCTCATCGCCTCTTTTCTAACCTTCTCGTTGTCTCTAAACATAAGCTTGAGTTTTAGCATGATATCATGATTGGTGGTTAATGCAAAAGCACTGTTCCACTTCTCAAAATCATCTTTTTCCTCAATAGTTGAGACCCGAGTTGGTTCAGGAGGACAAAGTTCACTGAGTACAAACTTGTACTCAGCAACAGTCTGGGAAATGTCTAACTCGTTATTCCATCCAACACAGTATTGAACTAGTGCGTTGAATTCCTTGAGTATCATAGAAAGTGGGTTCATAGCTATTCTCTAAACCTATAAGCACATTTAAACAAACAATTAATTTAATATCCGATATTATCTCCCTCAAATAATATCATTAAATCACTAATTACATCTAAAATCTCATCAGATAAGGCAAGCCACGATAGTGTGGACGTTTACCCATCCAAATGATTTAGCAATTAGATTTGCTTTGGTCGTACATCACTATAGCGTTACTTCAATGGGAAGGATACTATAGAGCGTACCTAAGTGTAAACCATTACTCAGTATCTAAGAAGATTGTTTGGGACTCGTATATTACCGCAAGCCACGATAGTGTGGACGTTTACGCTAATACATGAACCTTCACTTTCTTCTATAACTGTCTACATCAATCGATCCAAAATCCCATTCAATGCAGCAAGCCACGATAGTGTGGACGTTTACTACACCAAAAGATTTTTACAATTGACATCCAATTACTTGAGGCATTCGATTTCATAAATCAAGACGCGGAGAATCATAAGTGAAACTCGAAGTTTCTAACCAGTGATTCACCATGCGAACAACCCTATCTCTCATAAATGAGGGAGCCGAGCAGACAATCGATCCATCAATCAAAGAATGGTACGACTGCCTCTAATTTGTGTCATCCACATGACCAAGTGGCTTTGGCTCCATTCCACTCCCCGGGGTGAGAATGAGTCGACTTGAAGTCAGTTTCAGAAAGACAAATAAGGCATTGTTTGATAAATTTAATCAACGTCACTTGTAAAAGGAATTACAAGAATTCTCCTCCAATGACACATCTATACGAACTTCAAAAGTCCATAAGAGTCACCAAGAGAACAGTAATGGAGACCATGGGAATGTTTCCATCCCCGCTCCCACTTAGCTTTTTATAACAAAGGGATACGCTATCTAATGCATAATTAAACACATAAGCATGCATACAAGTAATAAAGCACATAGCACATAGTCAAAATAATGCTAGAAAAAATTATTTTCCGACTATCATGGCTTTATTCCATCTCCGTATGCGTCTTCTAGTCTTCAGTCTTCGTTCTTGAATGCTCCATGTGACGAGAATATTAATCCCAATATTTAAATCTATTTATTTTCAATAAATCCAAAAGATACTCAATTCGAAAATTAAGTCAATCGAATAAATCAAAAATAAAATTAAATATTATTAATATTTTTATTTATTTATTTTCCTATCTAATTCTATTAAATCTCTAGAATAATCTTATCCAAGTCAAACTTGGAATATTCTAGAAGACTTCTATAATAGAATAAGGAAATAAAATAAATTAGGACTCTTCTACTTTCCAAGATTAATTAATTTCCATTACTATGAAAATTCCCATAAAATAGGAATAATCAATTAGGAAATAAATCAATCCTAAATTAACTTTTATTCCTTTCCAATTCTATTAAATCTCTAGGATCCTATTCCAAGTAGAACTCGGAATACTCTAGAAGACTTCCATAATAGAATAAGGAATAAAATTAATTCCAATTAATTCTTTTCCTAATCCATGAGAATTCCCAAAAATAGGAAAACTCAATTAGGAAAACCGAATCAATTAGGTAAGTAGAATCTTGGTAGGAGTAGGAGTAGCACGGGTTGGGGATCCCCGCACCACCCCCACCGTCGACCACTAACACCACCGGAGAGGGCACCGCCGCCGCCTCCCCAGCCGGCCGGCCACCACCTTGCCGGCGGCAGCCCCAGCCGAGGGGCGATCGACCCCCCGGTTCTTCGTCCTCTTCGTCTTCTTCGTCTCATGAGTTCTCCGGCGGTCGTCTCGGCATCGATCCAACGTAAATAAATTACAAGAAATAAATTTACGATTCCGGTATCGATTCTATACATGAAATCGACCTTATACACTTTCCGGAAAACATAGAACGTAATAATAAATCCTAAATTCGGTCAACCCCCGAATTTTTACTATTACAAGCATTCATCCACACAAAACGAATCTCGACATGTCCGAGAGTTTAATAAACGAACAATCATGGTAAATTAAATAGCAATTAATTAAACGAATAATTAACAATTAATTAAACCATGATAGTCGGAATCCCTGCAAGGTAGAACATAATTGAACACATACATGAACACGAAACCAAACGCTCTGATACCAGTTGCTGGAATTCGATGTCCCGGGTTATCAAAATTGCGGAAACCGACAACCCGACCGAAAACCCGTCGCCGGAAACCGATCACGAACACCACGAAGAACCGGGGCCCGACCGGAGAATCGCCACGAGGGCGAAACCCTAGCCGAACCCCCATGCATGGGGTTCGCGATCGCCGTGCATGGCGATCGCCGGGGATGCGGGGTGCATCCCCGCGGGGCTGTCGGACCAGCACCCGCCGGCGGTGAGTCCGGCGACTCACCGCCACCACCTGACGGGGAGGAGGGCGCCCAGCCGCGGCAGCAGCCCGCGGCTGCCCTCGCGATCGAGCCCAGCTCGATCGATTGCTCCGGCTTCGGCCGGAGCTCTCCCGTGCGCACGCCCCGCCGGTCGAGGAGCTGGGGGGGTCCACCCGCCGTGGCTCCAGCCCACGGCGAACCCCCAGCGATCGACCCTTGGTCGATCGCGTGCCCCGGCATCCAGCCGGGGCTCCCCTTTGCCGGCGGTACCGGCGGTCCGAACCCTAGGGTTCGACCGCCACCTTCGATCCTCGCCGGGGATCTCGAATCCCCGTCCCCGAGGTTCGTCGTTTTTCCCGGATCGTGCGTTCATGTATGTATCACAATCAATTCACATAAAATCATAGAAGAGAGTACATGATTTTACCTTTTAATTCGTTGTGCGGAGAAACGAATCTAAGTTGATGACCTTACGATCTTCCCACGTATTCCTTGCACTAGCTTGAACGTCGGGTGGGCGACGATCCTCCAAGCTTATGGATCCTCTTCAACTCTCTAGAATATCAAGTATGATAATCTTGTCTCTTGAAAAAGTGAAGACCATGTAGTGCTTTTATAGGCTACGTAGGGGATCTAAAGGAGGTGGAATATTGGGCTTCCAATATTAATGATTAAATTGAGCCCAAGCCCAAATCTATTAATCTCTCATTAATATTAATTAATTTATTTTCCACTATATAAATTAATTGCACTCCCAATATTAAACCATATTATATCAAATAATATTTCTCCGGTAGTATTATTTATTCCGTGTATTTAAGATTTAAATATCCATGAATAAAATTAATTTATTGCTAATTAATTTATTCATCTATTGAATTCGAGACTAGTACCATTCAACCTTAATTATTGTGCGGAACGAATCCACTCATGAGGTTTACACAATAATTCCTTATGAACTCATCTCGGGGATATTATCAACCCTTCCGGGATACACTGTCCGGTCAATCATTCACGGCATGTCATATATAAAATATAGTGACCCAACTTAACCGGTAATTAACCCAATAATTAAATCGGTCAATTCCTTTGGTAAATCAAAGTCACTTATATTAAATATACACACCCGCAACAATATCGGGGATTAAGAATAAAATACACTGAGACTCGAATCGATTATCGCCTGCAATCCTAATCGATGAATCTCGACGATCCGCTCAATACACCAAGTGTACAAGTGTGATAAAATAATTAAGACAAATTATTTTCTCTCTCACACAACGACTATACCGATGGATTGGTCCGGGTCCATCTAGGTCGTGAGCCACTGTTTGATTAAATACGAGTAACCGATAGTATGATCTTCTGTGTGGGCCCGACACACCATACTAACTACAACGTATAAAATCCAGGACTATGATTTGCATATATTTAATTAATAATAATTAAAAGCAAACAATTGTTTATTAATTAAATAGATTAAATGCTATGACCGGGAGTTTACCGTTACTTAAATCTAGACATTAAGTACACAACTCCAACAATCCTCAATCGGTTCAAACCTTTCTTGGACTTTGAGACAGACTGTAAAACCAGATTTATCACTATGATACGAATCTGGACGTGGCCACGTATTTTCCACAGTCTCGACTCTCCAAGTGGCCGGTAAGACATGTATCCCATTATACAATGGAGGACAATCCCATCTTGTCAATCCAAGATCTCCCACTTGCTTCCTGATATACCCAATAACAAGTTTTATAACCTCCTTTTACGAAAGGCGTTTACTTGTATCAAAGTACACCATTTCACAATGGAATTACTCTGGACTACTCAGGTCAGAGGAAATTGCTCGACAGTCAATGAAATAGTATTATGACTCGAAATCTTAAATACTATTCCAGTCGGGTCTGTTCGATCATTAGCTCCCAGCTAATATCTATGTAATTGTACTTGATGTCCCACATCACTAGCCCATGAAGCGGCGCTATAGTACACATTACAATCTAGTTCTTTGTATTATCGGTTTGTTCGTACTCGATTATACGAACCAGGAACAGCTATATGATTCAAGTATATCAGTTCAACCATTGGGACTTCATTATGCGGTAAGTCGACCTCATAACCCAATTGATATAACTTAATCATTTGGACAATTCATATAAATTAAACCATATTTATATGAAGAATTATGTATTATACATATGAGTGAATGTTTACCAAATCTCCAAAAGTATCTAATATAGTAATAGAAATCACAACCCATCTCTAAGATGTCTGATATCTATTGCACTCGTGAAAGCCTCAAGCTTAAACTGCTGGAGAGGTGTAGAAAGCGGGTTTGCAACCTTACCAAAAGTTGCAACTTTATTATCTCGATGTCTCCACAAAACTATCTCCCAAATAATGTGGAACTTCCTGAGCACCAGTTTTAGACTTGTGGTGCTTCCTAGCTCATAGGCTTGCGCGATAACTCTACTATAAATAGAGAACTATCGGATGGGCTGAGCTAGTTACGCCACCTAGTTCATTCAAGAACTTTCATATCCTAACTGCCAACATTACTGCATCCAATGCAATACTGTGCTCAGCTTCTGTAGTTTAATCAGCTATATTGCATTGCATGGAACTATTCCAGCAAATTTCACCTCTAACCAGACAAAAGATATAACCAGATTAAAATCGGAAATTATCTTAGTCTGTTTTGAAGTTAGCATTCAAACAGCTTGTTAATATCAACTCTTTTTGTCTTCCAAAGACAACAAAATATTCTTTTGTCCATCTAAGGTACATAAGAATATTCTTGGTCGCAGTCTAACGCGCCTCACCTGGATTTCCTTGAAACTGACTCGTCATGCTCAAAGCATACGATACGTCCGGTCGTGTACATATCATGGCGTACATTATAGACCCTATTGACGAAGCATAAGGAATGTTTTTCATCCTCTTTTGCTCATCAAGTCCCGTAGGGCCTTGCATCTTGCTAAGAGATGTGCCATGACTCATTGGAATGAGACCCTTTTTGGCATCTTTCATTCTGAACTTATCAAGTACCTTATTGATGGAGTTGTATTCTAAATGTCTAGTTTAGTGCAAATACGGAACTCCTTATCTATACCTTAATTCGAGATATGATTCAAGCATGATTGCATTTAATGCAATAGTCCTTGATGTATACGTTGTAGACAGTATGGCGTGAGGAGACACGCGGAAGATCATACTGTCGGTTACTCGTATACTATCGAACAGTAGCTCACGACTTAGATGGACAGGGACAATCCATCGGTACGTCGTAGTGTGACTGGTAGATAGTCGGTCTTGACTATCATGTTACACTCGTACACTTGGTGTATTGAGCAGGACCAAGGGAGGGCGTTCGATTTATACTAATCGATGTAATCGAACTAGACCTCAGATATTACGGATATGTGAGTTCTTAATCCCTATATAATTATAGGTGCGTGTGTCCAATGCTCGGTTCCTTGATGTGCCAATGAGTGAGATTAATTGATTAGTCAATATCCTCGGTAGATTGGGAATCAGTATTGTACACACGGCATGCTATAGATTATAGACAGGAAACCGTGTCCCATTTATTGGGTTGATGATGTCCCCGAGATGAGCTCATAAAGTTTATCATGTAAACCCTGCAGGTGGATTCGTTCCACATGATAATAAGGATGAGTGGTACTAGTCTCGGATCATAAGAAATGAATTAATTTAATTATTAGTAATTAAAATTAATTCGTGGACATGCGATATCTTAAACACGGGGAAATGTCACATATGTAATACGGCGGGAAAATTATTGACGGAATAATTTGAATTAATTAATTGGGAAATCATTTATAATTTTATAGTGGAATTAATTATAAATAAAATTGTGGAATTTAATTAAGGTTTTCCTTTTGGGACACCAAGTTAATTAAATTGCAATTTAAGCCTAATTAATTAATTGCCTATGGGTCCCTAGTGTGGCCTATATAAATCCCTCATCTCTCTTCTCTAAACCAACAGAACGCCGCTATAATTAATTCTGTGGAGAAATTATTTTGTTAGCGCAATTATTCTCTTCTCCGCTTAATTAATTTAGATTAGTGCAGTGTTTTTCTTTTCTGTAGAAATTAATTTGCTAGCGCAAATATATTTCTGGATACAGAATTGTTCTTCTTTTCTGTAGAAATTAATTTGCTAGCGCAAATATATTTCTGGATACAGAATAGTTTTTTTTTCTTTTCTGTAGAAATTAATTTGCTAGCGCAAATATATTTCTGGAGACAGAATAATAAAAACATGAAAAGGAGGGTTTGAGAGAGAAGAAGAAGAGAAGCTCCAAGCGGATCGATGCCCACACATCGGCTGGAGCAAGAGGGCTAGGATACACGCTAGAAGACTCGAGGTATCTGTCAATTCGGCTTCTCCGAATCACGCGACAAAGGTATGAGATCGATCCCTAATTCCGCAATTATCGATCTCTAAATTCGTTAAAAATACATCGGACGAACGATCGGGTTCCGGGAGTCGTGGTACGTGTTCCTCGACTACTAGGGGTTCAAGGACCTTCGGATCGGTAGTCGGAAGAGGAAAAACGGACCGGAAACGAGCCCGGAACAGCAGAACGCGCTGCTGTTCGCGGAGAAACGGCGACCGCCGTTTTGGTCTTTTTCTGGCAGCCCGCTCGATTCGCGCGGTTGTCCTTCGGGGCAATGGCTGGGCGTGAATCGGGGCACGGGCTAGAAAAGCGAACGAAGTAGCGACACCGGATGTCGACTGGGATCGTTCGGATGTTCGAGTGATCGAACGAACGCATCCCGGGTAGTCGATTTCCAACAATTGGTATCAGAGCCGGTTTTGTCGATTCGTTGTATTTTTGCGAGATTTGTTTTGCAGGTTCGAACCCGATTGTTATGGCCATGTGATTGTGCTGTATGTTTGTGGTTTGTTAAACTCTCGGGCTTGTCGAGATCTTTGTTTTTGAAATCGTTGCATGTTTGTAATAGTTAAAACGACGGGTTGAGTCGTTTAGGTTTTATTACGTTTTTCGTTTTATCCGGATGTATAGGATCGATCAACCTGTATAGGATCGATGCCGGAAGTAGTATGTTTTACCTTTGTAATGTTACTGCTACTTGGTGGATCGAGAGAAGATCGAAGGCCGGACGAACGAGGGTCGAGAAGTCGAACCCGCGAGCTGCTGAAGGGCAAACGGCGGTCGCCGTTTCTTAAACGGCGGTCGCCGTTTCGCTGGATAATTGGCAGCAGCGGCGTGGGGGTTCGACGGACACCACGGGTCGCTCGTCGAGGCCTGGGATGATACTCCAGTGGGAGGGGTTCGTCTCTTGGCACTTAGACGAGTCGGTGGTGGATCGAGACCGAGACGAGCAACGAGACGAAGATCCGAGAAGACGTGCATGGAAGATATTTAAAGGCCATAATAATCGGGGCCACGTTAAATGCTTTTTGTGTGTTTACGTACTTGTTATTATGTTTTATTTATTTTATGCATGTTTTCCCTTTCGTAAAATACTAAGTGGGAGAGGGATTGGAAACAATCCCGCGGTCTCCATTCTCTGTTTTGATAGTGATGTGTGTCACTTACGAGTTGGCTTTAGTGTCATCCTCCCTATCGGATAAAGTCGACACACGGATATCACTGGATCAAAATTCGAATTTAAAATCCACTTATAAAATTGAACAATTATATTTCTCAAAAGCAATGCCTAATCTGTCATTCAAAGACTAATTTCAACTCGACTCATTCTCACCCCGGGGAGTGGAATGGAGCCAAAGCGCTTGGTTATGTCGATGACACAGATTAGAGACATTCGAGTCATTCGATGACTAGATCGATTGTCTGGTTGGCTCCCTCACTTAGTGAGAGATAGGGCTCAATTGCATGATTGATCGCTGGTTAGAAACTTCGAGTTTCACTTACGAGATATCAAGCTTTGATTAATAAAATTGTGAAATTTAATAAATGTAAGATTCAATTAACAAAGTTGTTTGTTTTAGTAAACGTCCACAAGAACGTGGCTTGCTAAATGGAAACGGTACTTTGGGTTAATTAAGATTCTATGACATTTAAATAAGTGAGATTCAATTAATAAAGTTGTTTGTTTTAGTAAACGTCCACAAGAACGTGGCTTGCTAAATGGAAACGGAACTTTGGGATTAATTGAGGCTCGACAGTTATAGAAATTCGTGGAGGACCGCATGTCAACGTAAACGTCCACAAGAACGTGGCTTGCGGTGGACATGTGGTTCCCGAGCGGTGGACTTAGTACTGAGAAATGGTACACACTTAGGTACGCTTTATAGTATCCTCCCCATCGGAGTCACTGCTATAATGATGTACGACCGAAGTGAAATCCAATCATAAAATCATTTGGACTGGTAAACGTCCACAAGAACGTGGCTTGCTATGTCTGATGGGATTTTGGAAATGATTGGTAGTTTAATGATATCACTTGAGGGAAATGATATCGAATTAAACTCATTGTTTGTTTTATATGGTATTATTCCCATTAAAAGTCAACAAACTCACTGAACCTGTTTGTATGGATTGGAAAAGAAACTTGGACATTGTCCTAACTGCAGAGGAGTACAAATATGTACTCTAAGTCAATTGACCTGCTGAACCAAATGATGCTTCCACTAATGAGGAAAGGAAGCTCATTGGAAATGGATCAGGGCTATGAGATGACGCGGAGTAACATTATGACCTTCAAGTCAAATGTGCTGCGACATCGGTATCATGCTATGACCATTACCTATGATATGATGCTTAACCTCAAGAAGTTTTGGTTATCAGGACAGGACAGCCGGACAAAGTGAAATGAGGCAACTCATGACGGCCATCATGTCGGAAAGAACGTCCGTGAGGGATCACGTTCTTAGAATGATGGGCTATCTTAATGAGATAGAGATTCTGGGAGAAATTATCAATGGGGTAACCCAAGTTGATATTATGCTCCAGTCTCTGCCGAGAAGTTTTGAGCAGTTCCGCCTGAACTATAATATGAATAAGGGGTCTTATTCATTGGCGGAGCTCCTGGTTGAACTTCAAAGCGGCTGAGGGAATCTTTAAGGGCTCTCAAAACACTTGTGGCTGATAAATTGGCTCTTCCTAAGCCTTCGGGCGGCAAAAGGAAGAAGAAGCAAATACGGAAACCCAGTGGGCCTAATATATCTGGACCACAGAATGGGACAAGCAAGCCCAAGGGGCAAGTGCTTCCGTTGTAAGCAGTTTGGATACTGGAGTTTTGATTGTCCTCTCAAAGCAACTAGAAGTTAACTCCTCCTTAGTCACCGAAACATGTTTAGTGGTGTTATCTACCAGTACCTGGTGTGTGGATACGGAAACCACTAATCATGTCTGCACCTAAATGCGGGGGTTCCAGGAAACCCGGAGACTTAGAAAGGAAGAAATTATAATCTACATGGGCAATACTGTTAAGGTAACAGCCATTGCAGTGGGAGATGTTAAATGTTTTAACGGTAGGATTTTAGTTCTAATAAATTGTCTTTATGTGCCGGTATTTAGAAAGAATTTTCATTTCGGATTTCTAAATTGGCTTAGAATGGATATTCCGTTTCTTCTGATAGTTTTATACCTATCAGAGTAGGAAACGGGGATATTATCTATTCTGGTACATTGATAGACAATTTAATACTGAATCCGTGTTCTTCCACGATGCAACACACCGGAGCTAATAACACATTGTCGAACCCCAATAAGAGTAAAGATCCTTCTAAGATGAATCAAATGTACTTATGGAATCTTAGGCTAGATCATTTTAACTTGAGTACGATTCAAAGGGTGAAAGCTGATGGACTACTCAGCTAGGTTGAAGGAAAGGACTTTCCAACCTTCGAATCAAACTTGGAAGTTTTAATGACCAAGCAACCCTTTACGGATAAAGGGAAAAGATCCAAGAAAGTACTAGAGTTGATTCGCTCTGATATATGCAGACCTCTTTGAGGAGTAAGGCATGCTTATCAGAAAATGGGATTAACTCCCAACAGACTACACCATTTATGCCTCGGCAAAATAATGTGTTGTAAAGAAGGAATAGGACTCTTATAGATATGGGAAAGTAAACAATAAGTTATTCGGAGTTACCTAATTCGTTTTTGGGATATGGCTTGGAAACAGCGGCGTTTATCCTGAACTTGATTCTTTTGGAAACTTTTACAGATATTCGGCTGTTTATAAGATACCCTAAGAAAATGAATTGAGATATGTAATATAGTCCAAAGGACCAGATGTTCGTTGATTGAATCAACGATTCGGTTCTTAGACATGGAATATATGTATATGCAATATCGCAAGCCCAAGAGTAGAGTAATACTTAAATGTGCTTAGAGGGACTGATTAAAACTTAGAACCAGCCTAACTGAGTAGTTCACTACTATAATCTTTAGTCACTAAAGATACACCGGAGCGTTGTCGTAGTGGGAGGGTTGTTAGACAACCCAACAGGTTCATGTTTATAGGTGAGTCTTCGGACTTGTTACCTGGAGAACATGAAGCCGAACCCTGGATCTATGACGAGACGCTGAAAGATCAAGATGCTCAGTCTTGGCAAAAGTCGATCATGATTCTTTTGTCTTCACATGGAAGATGGAAGTCAAGACAGATTTTCTAAATCGAAGTCTTGACGGGGCCATCTGTGTGGGACAGCCAGAGAGATTCATCGAAAAGAGCCAAGAGCATTCGGTAAGCAAGCTTAATCAATCTTAGGATTGAAGGAAGCTTCAAGATCTTGGACACATGCGGACCTATGAGAAAATCCATTTCATGGATTCATTTAAGGCATGTTTAGGTCCTGTGTGTAATAAAGAAGTGACAGAAAAGATGTGGTGTTTTCTCATTCTTTATGTAGACGACATCCTTCTGAATTGGCAACAATATGAAAGATGTTATCGGACATAAAGGGATGGTTGTCCGAGTAATTCAATATAAGAGACTCAGGAGAAGTCGGGAATGTTCTTGGGATCAAAGTATTAAATGATCGCCAGAAAAGAACATAGAACTTATCTCGAGTCTCATATATAAAATACAATTCTTACTCGTTGCAGCATACAGAATCCCAAGAAAGGTCTTCACCTTTTAGATGTGGAATTCATCTATCTAAGGTTTTGTGTCTGACACAATAAAGGAGATAGATGAAGAGTAAGCAGTTCCCTGCACCTTAATGGTGGGAAGCTTAATATATGTAATGCGATGCACGAGAATGATATCTACTATGCCGTGGGCATGGTGGTGAGAAATCATAGTAATCCTGGAAAGGATCACTTGACTGATGTAAAGAACATGTTTAGGCTCCTGCAGAGGACCAGGAATTATGTTCTGAGTTACAAAGCAGTCAAGTGGTTTCCTTTGGATATTTCCAATCAAACAGGGACAGTTGAAAGTCGAAGTCAGGCTATGTGTTCTCACTGTGAAGTGGAGCAGTCACATGGAAGAATGTAAAGCAGCGATGCATTACGGACTCTACCATGGAAACTGAAAGGATAACGGCCTCTGAGGCAGTTAAAAGGTCAGTGTGGCTCCAGAACTTCCTAAGGGACTTAGATGTGGTTTCTAGTTTACCCAAAGCTATTTTGAATAGCGGTATTGGCAAACTTGAAATGCCACGAGTCCACAGTGGGAGATAACACGTAGAGAGCAAGTACCACCTGATTCGAGAGATCGTCTAATAAGACGATGCAGTTGCCACCTAGATAGCATCGAGAGGATTGCCTGGTAAAACCCATTCACAGAGGCACTTCCAGCGAAAGCGTTGGGAAGGCATGATGAGGTTATGGGAATCTGATGTTTGGGAGAGGGTGACTAGACTTTTAGTATAAGTGGGAGATTGATGGAGTTGTATTCTAAATGTCTAGTTTAGTGCAAATACGGAACTCCTTATCTATACCTTAATTCGAGATATGATTCAAGCATGATTGCATTTAATGCAATAGTCCTTGATGTATACGTTGTAGACAGTATGGCGTGAGGAGACACGCGGAAGATCATACTGTCGGTTACTCGTATACTATCGAACAGTAGCTCACGACTTAGATGGACAGGGACAATCCATCGGTACGTCGTAGTGTGACTGGTAGATAGTCGGTCTTGACTATCATGTTACACTCGTACACTTGGTGTATTGAGCAGGACCAAGGGAGGGCGTTCGATTTATACTAATCGATGTAATCGAACTAGACCTCAGATATTACGGATATGTGAGTTCTTAATCCCTATATAATTATAGGTGCGTGTGTCCAATGCTCGGTTCCTTGATGTGCCAATGAGTGAGATTAATTGATTAGTCAATATCCTCGGTAGATTGGGAATCAGTATTGTACACACGGCATGCTATAGATTATAGACAGGAAACCGTGTCCCATTTATTGGGTTGATGATGTCCCCGAGATGAGCTCATAAAGTTTATCATGTAAACCCTGCAGGTGGATTCGTTCCACATGATAATAAGGATGAGTGGTACTAGTCTCGGATCATAAGAAATGAATTAATTTAATTATTAGTAATTAAAATTAATTCGTGGACATGCGATATCTTAAACACGGGGAAATGTCACATATGTAATACGGCGGGAAAATTATTGACGGAATAATTTGAATTAATTAATTGGGAAATCATTTATAATTTTATAGTGGAATTAATTATAAATAAAATTGTGGAATTTAATTAAGGTTTTCCTTTTGGGACACCAAGTTAATTAAATTGCAATTTAAGCCTAATTAATTAATTGCCTATGGGTCCCTAGTGTGGCCTATATAAATCCCTCATCTCTCTTCTCTAAACCAACAGAACGCCGCTATAATTAATTCTGTGGAGAAATTATTTTGTTAGCGCAATTATTCTCTTCTCCGCTTAATTAATTTAGATTAGTGCAGTGTTTTTCTTTTCTGTAGAAATTAATTTGCTAGCGCAAATATATTTCTGGATACAGAATTGTTCTTCTTTTCTGTAGAAATTAATTTGCTAGCGCAAATATATTTCTGGATACAGAATAGTTTTTTTTTCTTTTCTGTAGAAATTAATTTGCTAGCGCAAATATATTTCTGGAGACAGAATAATAAAAACATGAAAAGGAGGGTTTGAGAGAGAAGAAGAAGAGAAGCTCCAAGCGGATCGATGCCCACACATCGGCTGGAGCAAGAGGGCTAGGATACACGCTAGAAGACTCGAGGTATCTGTCAATTCGGCTTCTCCGAATCACGCGACAAAGGTATGAGATCGATCCCTAATTCCGCAATTATCGATCTCTAAATTCGTTAAAAATACATCGGACGAACGATCGGGTTCCGGGAGTCGTGGTACGTGTTCCTCGACTACTAGGGGTTCAAGGACCTTCGGATCGGTAGTCGGAAGAGGAAAAACGGACCGGAAACGAGCCCGGAACAGCAGAACGCGCTGCTGTTCGCGGAGAAACGGCGACCGCCGTTTTGGTCTTTTTCTGGCAGCCCGCTCGATTCGCGCGGTTGTCCTTCGGGGCAATGGCTGGGCGTGAATCGGGGCACGGGCTAGAAAAGCGAACGAAGTAGCGACACCGGATGTCGACTGGGATCGTTCGGATGTTCGAGTGATCGAACGAACGCATCCCGGGTAGTCGATTTCCAACACTTATCAATATAGGTCACTTGACTAAGTCCAAACATCATTTTCGATCTGTTCCGACAGATCTTGATGCCCAATATGTACTGTGCTTCTCCAAGATCCTTCATTGAAAAACAATTCCCAAGCCATTCTTTAATAGAATTAAGCATAGAAACATTGTTTCCAATAAGGAGTATTTAACCGACATACAACACAATTAATACAACGTAACTCCCACTGATCTTCTTGTAAAACAAGACTCTACCGAGTTCCTCTGAAATCCAAATCCCAGTATGGATTCATTGAACTGAAGATTGCTACTCCGATATGCATTCTTTATTCAATAAATAGAACTATAAGCTTGCATAATTTCTCAGCCTTATTAAGATCGATAAAACTCTTTGGTTGTGTTAAAACACATTCTCTTCTAGAATCCAATTCAAGAAGTTAGTTTTAACATCCAATATTACCATAACTCATTATCAAGATGAGTCACAATGGCTAAGTTAATCCGAATGAATAAATCAAAACAACTGGTGAAAAAGATTGATCATAATCCACCTCGTGAATATAAAAATTTTACCACCAAAATTGCTTTGAAAACCCTAGGTTTTCCATTCATGTCTATATTGATCTTGAAGAACTATTTGCACTCAATAGGTCTAGCCTCTTGATGCAAATCTATCAAGTTCCAAACTTGATTACCAGACATTGAAATCATCTCGGATTATATGGCACCATGCCAATTTTTAGTAGTTGCACTCGTCATAGCTTGGATATAGTTCGAAGGTTCATCGCTTTTCAAAAGCATGACTTCATATCTCTCATTGATCACAATACTTAAGTATCTGGCTAAAAGAGATATATGCCTTCTGGACCTACAAGGGCTGGTATGGTTTCCAAAACCATAGGAATACTCTCAACCCAGTCTTGAGTATTCATCATTGGTTGTTCCACTTGAACCTCGTTCAAGATAACCGAGCTCCCACTGACTTTCTAGGAAAGATATCTCTTTTCAAGAAAATCACCATCTCGAGCAACAAAATATTGTTCTCAGATAGATCGTAGAATTTGTACCCTCGAGTTTCATATGGACATACCATTAGGAAACTTTTATCCCATTTGAGTTCAAGCCCTGTAGAGATAAATCTCTTCATAGAAGCTATAGAACCTCAAATCTTGATGAAAACAATTTAGGGACCCTCCCTTTCCATACCTAGTATGATGTCTTTATCAATAGCTTTTTTCAGTGTCCTATTCAGTGTATAGGTTGAAGTCAAGAATAGTGTGTTCCCAAAAGAGTTCAGTAGTTCAATTAGACTCATCATCGATAGATCGAACTCTATCTAATAGAGTTAGTTTTCTCTTTTCCGAAACATAACCTTCATGTGCTTGTGAACTAAAAGGTTCCACATACATCAGTATGGATCATCCCTAATTAATTACTCACATGTTCTCCTTTCTCCAAGAAAGATTACATTGTTATCTTTTCAATCACACATCATTCACATGTATCAAATGACTCCAAGTCAAATGATTCTAAAATTCCTTCTAAAAGAAGCTTCGTTACATGTTTAGATTTTGATTTGATCTAATCAAAAATGTTTCAGTTATGTCTCATTGAGACTTATTCGATTTGGCCTTTGGTCTTAATGATATATGTGATTTTGTCAAGTTAAAGTTGTTGGAATTCGATATCCCGGGCTATTAAAATTTGCGGAAACAATAACCCGATCAAAAACCATTCGCCGGAGATCACACGAATGACGACTCATCCGCCGGAGTCCGGCCTTTGGAGACCACGTGCGATCGGCCAAGCCCAAATCTATTAATCTCCCATTAATATTAATTAATTTATTTTCCACTATATAAATTAATTGCACTCCCAATATTAAACCATATTATATCAAATAATATTTCTCCGGTAGTATTATTTATTCCGTGTATTTAAGATTTAAATATCCATGAATAAAATTTATTTATTGCTTAATAAATTTATTCATCTCTTTTATCCGAGACTAGTACCACTCAACCTTATTTATTATGCGGAATTAAATCCACTCGCGAGGTTTACATAATAAATCCTTATGAGCTCATCTCGGGGATATTATCAACCCTTCCGGGATACACTGTCCGGTCAATCATTCACGGCATGCCATATATAAAATATAGTGACCCAACTTAACCGGTAATTAACCCAATAATTAAATCCGTTAATTCCTTTGGTAAATCAAAGTCACTTATATTGAATATACACACCCGCAACAATATCGGGGATTAAGAATATAATACACTGAGTCTCAAATCAATTATCGCCGAGCAAACCTAATTGATGAGTCTCAATCGATCCGCTCAATACACCAAGTGTACAAGTGTGATAAAATAATTAAGATAAATTATTTTCTCTCTCACACAACGACTATACCGATGGATTGGTCCGTGTCCATCTAGGTCGTGAGCATCTGTTCGATTAAATACGAGTAACCGATAGTATGATCTTCTGTGTGCCCATGCAACACCATACTAACTACAACGTATAAAATCCAGGACTATAATTTGCATATATTTAATTAACAATAATTAAAAGCAAATGAATGTTTGTATTTAATAAGTAAATGAAAGTGTACAGGGAGTTCACAATACTCAAATCTAGACATTAAGTATACTACTCCAACAATCTCCCACTTATACTAAGGTCTAGTCTTATCCTCCAAACTTCTGACTCCCAAACCCTCCAAGTGCTTGAAATATACTTCCTTTGGAAGTATCTTGGTGAAAGGGTCCGCTAGGTTGTCCTCCGAAGCTATCTTGGTGACTATCGCATCGCCCCTCTTGACGATGACTCGAATCAGGTGGTACTTGCGCTCTATGTGTTTCGTAGCACTATGGGACCGTGGTTCCTTACTGTTTGCCACTGCACCGCTATTATCACAATAAATTGTCATAGCCTTGGGCAAACTCGGAATCACATCTAAGTCCTGGAGGAAATTAAGGAACCAAACTGATTCTTTCGCTGCCTCTGAGGCTGCAACATATTCAGCTTCCATGGTAGAGTCTGAAATGCACTTTTGCTTAACACTCCTCCATGATACGGCTCCACCTCCCAAAGTGTACACATAGCCTGATGTCGACTTTCGCCGGTCCTTATCAACTTGGAAATCCGAATCCGTATAACCCAAAGGAATCAGATTGTCTGCCCTGTAACTTAGAATATAATCCCTAGTATTTCGCAAATACTTGAAAATGCTCTTTACGGCAGTCCAATGAGCCTTTCCAGGGTTACTCTGATATCTCGCTACTACGCCAACTGCATAGCAGATATCAGGCCTCGTGCATAACATTGCATACATCAAGCTTCCCACAGCCGAAGCGTAGGGAACTGCTTTCATTTCATCTTTCTCCTTTTGTGTCTGAGGACACATCTCCTTAGAAAGATAAGTTCCTTTACTGAAGGGTAGCTCACCCTTCTTGGAATCTTGCATGTTAAAACGAGCCAGAATCGTGTCTATGTAAGATTGCTGGGATAGGTACAATGTTCTATTCCGGCGATCCCTTATAACCTTGATCCCTAGAACATGCCCGACTTCTCCCAAATCTTTCATATCGAATTGTCTAGACAACCATCCCTTTATGTCTGATAACATTTTCACACTGTTGCCAATGAGAAGAATGTCGTCTACATAAAGCACGAGAAACACCACCTTCTTCCCATCACGTTTCCAATACACACACGATTCGTCCATGCTTTGACTGAATCCAAAAGATTGGACTACTTCGTCAAACCGCAGGTTCCACGATCTCGAGGCTTGTTTTAATCCATAAATGGATCGATTAAGCTTGCACACTAGATGATCTCGCCCCTTAGCAATGAATCCTTCTGGTTGATTCATATAAATCGTCTCGTCAAGACTTCCATTTAGGAAAGCTGTCTTGACATCCATTTGCCACACCTCATAATCCATATGAGCTGCTATGGATAAGAGAATCCGGATCGACTTTATCTTGGCTACCGGCGAGAAGGTCTCCTCATAATCGATTCCCTCTTTCTGAGTATATCCTTTCGCAACAAGCCTAGCTTTAAAGGTTTCAACCTTTCCGTCAGATCCTCTCTTTCTCTTGTAGACCCATTTACACCCAATTGGCTTTACGCCGTTTGGTGGTTATACAAGATCCCAGACTTTATTAGAATCCATGGATTCAATTTCGGATTTCATAGCTTTCTTCCAAGAAGGCGCATCTATATCTTGTACCGCCTCGTCATAGGTCCAGGGATCGATTTCATGAACTCCAGGTCCAGAGTCCGAAGACTCACCCAGTCCAATCCATCGGTCTGGTTGTTTAACAACCCTCCCACTACGACGGCGTTCCGATGTATTAACAGTGACAGTGTCAGGTGCAGATTCTAGTGGTGTATCTATACTCGGTTCGGTTGTGTCTAAGTCTTCCTTTTCACCTCTCAATTCATCAAGTATTACGTCACTTTTGGGCTTGTGGTCCATGATATAGTCTTCCTCTAAGAACCGAGCGTTAGTACTTATAACGATCTTCTGGTCCTTAGGACTATAGAACATGCCACCTTTAGTTCCTTTCGGGTATCCTACAAACAGCCGTAATTCTGATCTAGGTTCTAACTTATCGGCACCTTGTCGCAACACATGTGCTGGACAACCCCAGATCCGAATGTGTTTTAAGTTAGGCTTGCGCCCACTCCACAATTCCATGGGTGTGGTGGGTACCGTTTTGGTTGGAACCCTATTCAAGATATACGCCGCTGTTTCCAAGGCAAGTCCCCAGAACATAATAGGTAAGTCCGAGTAACTCATCATTGATCTCACCATTTCCATAAGAGTCCTATTCCTTCTTTCTGACACACCATTCTGCTGAGGAGTATATGGTGATGTCATTTGGGAATCAATCCCATTCTCTGCCAAGTATGCCTTGAATTCTCCAGACAGGTACTCGCCTCCGCGATCAGATCGCAGGCATTTAATAGATTTATTTTGAAGGTTCTCCACAAAAGCCTTGAACTCTTTGAACTTGTCAAAGGATTCGCTCTTGCGGCGCATCAAATAAATAAATCCATACCTTGAGTAATCATCAGTGAAAGTGATGAAATACTCGTACCCTCCCCTTGCCTGAGTAGACATAGGTCCGCATACATCAGAGTGAATCAAATCCAATACTTGTTCAGCCCTCCGTCCTTTACCAGAAAAAGAACGTTTGGTCATTTTACCCTCTAAACAGGATTCGCAGGTCGGAAGGTCCTCTCCTTCAACATCGCTGATTAAACCATCAGCTTTCAACCTTTGAAGCCTATTTTAGTTTATATTACCTAGCCTTAGATGCCACAAGTATAATTGATTCATTTTAGAAGGTTCCTTTCTCTTATTGGTGTTCGTAGATGTGTTATTACTCTCGGTTAGTTGCATCGTGTTAGACTCAGGATTTAGTATATACAAATCGTCCACCAATGTACCAGAACAGATAATTTCACTGTTTCTTCTTATGATCACAGAGTGGTCAAAAGAAACAGAATATCCATTCATAATAAGTTTAGAAACCGAAATTAAATTCTTTCTAAAGTTGGGTACATAAAGACAATTTTGTAAAACTAAAACCCTATCACTACTAAAGCGTAAGTGAACGTCTCCCACTGCAACAGCCGCCACCTTCGCGGCATTGCCCATGTAGACCACGATCTCTCCCTCTCTAAGTCTCCGGGTTTCCTGGAACCCCTGCAATGAATTGCAGACATGATCAGTGGCCCCCGTATCTACACACCAGGTGCTGGTAGATAACACCACTGATAATGTTTCAGTGACTAAGGAAAATTTCGTACCTTTGATGAGAGGACAATCAGACCTCCAGTGTCCAAACTGTTTGCATCGAAAGCATCTGCGAAACCGCTTGCTTTCCCCAATCCGTGGCTTTAAACCACTGGGTCTCTTTGCACGCTTTTCTTTTAGCCTAGGCACAAGAGCTCGTGTTTCTCTTAACTTACGCACAAAAATTGCCTTCGCCGAGCCATTTTTAAGGGACTCATTGAGGAACAATTCCGTGGGTATGTTAAACACCTCTTGCCTAGCTTCCACACCATGTCTCAACGTAGTTGGAACAACAGTGGATTCAGAAAGCTTGACAGTTTGAACAATGTCTAGATTTCTTTTCCAATCAGTACTATATGGAACCAGTGAGTTTTCATCTTTAAGTATATCACAAAGTGGGGTCACAGTCATTCTTAACCTATAAGCACATAAAACAAACAAACAATTTAATATCCGATATTATCTCCCTTTAATAATATCATTAAATCACTAATTACATCTAAAATCCCATCAGGTAAGGCAAGCCACGGTGTGTGGACGTTTACCCACCCAAACGACTTAGCAATTAGATTTCCTTCGGTCATACATCGCTTATAGCGGAACCTCGGTGTGAGGAATACTATAAGGCGTATCTAAGTGTAAACCATTACTCAGCACCAAAGTAAATCGTTTGGAATTGCTACATCACCGCAAGCCACGTTGTGTGGACGTTTACGATAACTTCACAACTCTTCACAATTTCTTACAACTGTCTACATCAATTAATCCAAAATCCGTCAGTACAGCAAGCCACGTTGTGTGGACGTTTACTGCACTAAGAGATCTTTATAATTGACTCCCAATTACTTGATCCATTCGATCTTGTAAATCAAGACGCGGAGAATCATAAGTGAAACTCGAAGTTTCTAACCAGTGATTCACCATGCGAACAACCCTATCTCTCATAAAATGAGGGAGCCGAGCAGACAATCGATCCATCTATCAAAGAATGGTACGACTGCCTCTAATTTGTGTCCTCGACATGACCAAGTGGCTTTGGCTCCATTCCACTCCCCGGGGTGAGAATGAGTCGACTTGAAATCAGCTTTGGAAAGACAAATTAGGCATTGTTTGACAAACTTAATCAATGTTTCTCGTAAGAGGAATTACAAGAACTCTCCTCCAATGACCTATCTATATAAACTTCAAAAGTTTATAAAAGTCACCAAGAGAGCAGCAATGGAGACCATGGGTATGTTTCCATACCCTCTCCCACTTAGCTTTTTACAATAAAGGGATACGCTATCTAGTGCATAAAAGTAAACACATATAGCATGCATACATGTAATAAAGCACATAGTATTATCACATAGTCAAAATAATTACTAGAATATTATTTTCCGACTATTATGGCTTTACTCCATCTCCGTACGCATCTTCTAGTCTTCAGTCTTCGTTCTTGAATGCTCCATGTGACGAGAATATTAATTTCCAATATTTAAATCTATTTATTTTTAATAAATCCAAAAGATACTTAATTAATAATAATTAAGTCAATCGAATAAATCAAAAATAAAATTAAATATTATTAATATTTTTATTTATTTTATTTTCCCTTTCTACTTCATTAAATCTCTAGAATAATCTATCCAAGACCCACTTGGAATATTCTAGATGATTTCCATAATGAAATAAGGAAATAAAATAATTTAGGACTCTTCTACTTTCCAAGATTAATTAATTTCCATTACTATGAAAATTTCCATAAAATAGGAATAATCAATTAGGAAATAAATCAATCCTAAATTAATTTTTATTCCTTTCCAATTCTATTAAATCTCTAGGATCCTATTCCAAGTAGAACTCGGAATACTCTAGAAGACTTCCATAATAGAATAAGGAAATAAAATTAATTCCAATTAATTCTTTTCCTAATCCATGAGAATTCCCAAAAATAGGAATACTCAAATAGGAAAAACCCGAATCAATTAGGAAAGTGAATTTCCGGACCGGGATAGCACGGGGTGGGGATCCCCGCGCCACCCTCGACCGCCACCTAGGAGGTGGCCGGCCACCATCGCCGGCGGCTCCTCCATGTAGGGGTCGATCGATCCTCATGGATCGATCATGGGGATTGATCGATCCTTGTCCCGTTCACCCTCTCGATCATCTCCTTCGTCACGTGTCTTCTCCGGCGGTCGTTTCGGCATCGATCCAACGCAAAATAAATTACAAAATAAATTTTACACTATCCGGTATCGATTCTATACATGAAATCGACCCTATACATTTTCCGGAAAAAAGTATAACGTAATAATAAATCCTAAATTCGGTCAACCCCCGAATTTTTACTATTACAAGCATTCACCACCAAAAACGAATCTCGACATGTCCGAAAGTTTAATCAATCCAACATACATGACAAAATAAATTAAACGAATAATAAATGAAGCCATAATAGTCGGAACCCTGCAAGGTAGAACAATTTCATCGAAAATACAGCGAACGTAAACCACGCTCTGATACCAATTGTTGGAATTCGATATCCCGGGCTATTCAAATTTGCGGAAACCAATAACCCGATCAAAACCATCCGCCGGAGATCACGCGAACACCACGTACGAGCCGGAGCACGAGCCGAACGCACGACGAGGCCGAAGCCGCGCGCACGCCCAGCCCGAGCCCCCGCACGCGGGGCTCGATGCGATCACCGATCGCACGCCGGCGATCGGTTGGGGTGGGGCTGCTCCGATAGCCCCCGCGGCGAGTCCGGCGACTCGCCGCCGCCTGGAGGCCCCCGCCTTCACGGCGGGGTTGGGCACGGCACCAGCCCGTGCCCAGCGATCGACCCTTCGCGGTCGATCGCACACCCTCGGCCAAGCCGAGGGTTCGGCCTCCTTGCCCCGTCGAACCCTAGGGGCGATCACCCGTGGTCCGGTGGCTTCGCCACCACCACGCGATCGTCCTCTACTCCGGGTTCGATCTTCGGATCTTGTTCTACGGTATTCTCGATAAATCCAAAATCGAATAAATCAAGGGCGTTTAGATTTTTACCTTTCGATTCGTTGTTCGGAGAAACGAAATCAAGATGACCTTTGAATCTTCCCACGTATTCCTTGCACTAGCTTGAACGTCGGGTGGGCGACGATCCTCCAAGCTCTATGGATCTACTTCTCTCTCTACTTTCTCTCTCTAGAAGAATTATGATCTTCAACTTATGAGAATAGAGAAGACCATGTAGTGCTTTTATAGGCTACGTAGGGGATCTAAAGGAGGTGGAATATTGGGCTTCCAATATTAATGATTAAATTGAGCCCAAGCCCAAATCTATTAATCTCCCATTAATATTAATTAATTTATTTTCCACTATATAAATTAATTGCACTCCCAATATTAAACCATATTATATCCAAATAATATTTCTCCGGTAGTATTATTTATTCCGTGTATTTAAGATATAAATATCCATGAATAAAATTTATTTATTGCTTAATAAATTTATTCATCTCTTTTATCCGAGACTAGTACCACTCAACCTTATTTATTATGCGGAATTAAATCCACTCGCGAGGTTTACATAATAAATTAATCCTTATGAGCTCATCTCGGGGATATTATCAACCCTTCCGGGATACACTGTCCGGTCAATCATTCACGGCATGCCATATATAAAATATAGTGACCCAACTTAACCGGTAATTAACCCAATAATTAAATCGGTTAATTCCTTTGGTAAATCAAAGTCACTTATATTGAATATACACACCCGCAACAATATCGGGGATTAAGAATATAATACACTGAGTCTCAAATCAATTATCGCCGAGCAAACCTAATTGATGAGTCTCAATCGATCCGCTCAATACACCAAGTGTACAAGTGTGATAAAATAATTAAGATAAATTATTTTCTCTCTCACACAACGACTATACCGATGGATTGGTCCGTGTCCATCTAGGTCGTGAGCATCTGTTCGATTAAATACGAGTAACCGATAGTATGATCTTCTGTGTGCCCATGCAACACCATACTAACTACAACGTATAAAATCCAGGACTATAATTTGCATATATTTAATTAACAATAATTAAAAGCAAATGAATGTTTGTATTTAATAAGTAAATGAAAGTGTACATGGAGTTCACAATACTCAAATCTAGACATTAAGTATACTACTCCAACATTAGCAATAATCCTCATTGCTCTCCAAGAAGGCACATTTAGATCTAGTACGGCCTTCATGTAGATCTAGGGATCGATTTCATGTAATCTAGGTCCAGAGTCCGAAGACTCTCCTAGTCTTATGAATATCTCCGGTTGTCCCAAAACCTCCCACTACAATGGCATTCCGGTGTATAAACAGTGATAACAGTAGGTGCAGTTAGTGGTGTACCGCTACTCGGTTCGGCTGGTTCTAAGTCTTAATCTTTCTCTCTCATTTCAAAGTATCATGTCACTTTGGGCTTGTGGTTCATCGTATAGTCTTTCTCTAAGAACCGGGCGTTAGAACTTATAACGTCCTTCTGGTTCATAGTACTATTGAACACACATCCTTTGTTCTTCTAGGATATTCTACAACCGCATTTGAATGCGCCGTTGTTTCCAGATATATCCATAGAACATAGGTAGTTCCGTATAACTCATCTTTTACTATCTCTATAAGAGTTCCATTTCTTATTTACGACACACCATTTCTTACACAAAAGTGTATGGTGTAGTCATTTGGGATCAAATCCCAATCTCTGATCAGTATGCCATGCATTCCTCAGACAGGTACTTGCCTCCGCGATCAAATCGCAGGCTACAAATGGATATACCTTGATGGCTCTTCCACAATTGCTTAGTGTCCATTGACTTGTCAAAACACTTGCTTTTGTGGCACATCAGGTATTCTAATCCATTTTTCGAGTAATCATAAAATGACGTACTCGTACCTTATTGTCTGAGTAGACATAGGTCTGCATACATCAGAGTCAATCAATTCTTATACTTGTCCGGATCTTACATCTTATATCCTTAAAGGATTGCTTAGTCACATTATCTTCCAAATTAGATTCTTAGGTCGGAAGGTCCACTCCCTCAACTTAATTGATCAAAAATCAATTTTCGACCTTTGAACTTCTTATTTGAATAAACATGACTCAGCATAAGAATCCACAAGTATAATTGATAAAGAAATCTCTTATTAGTAAAACGAGTTTCATACTACGGTTCGTTGCATCGTGGTGGACTCAGGATTCATCATTTATATATTGCTAGCCAATGTACCAAAATAGATAATATCATTATTTCTTCTTATAACCATCAAATGATTAAAAGAAATAAAATATCCATTTATTAGAAATCCAGAACAAAGTTCTTTTCTAATATGAAAGGTACATAAAAGCAATAACTCAAAATGAAATCCTATAAAATGTCCTCCACTGCAACTGGTGCCTCCTCTACAGCATTGCCCATGTAGACTACGATTTCTTCTTTTCCAAGTCGTTAGGTTTCCTGGAACCTTTGCATTTAAAATGCACATACCGTCAGTGGTTCCATATCTACACACCAGGTTCCGGTAGATAATACCACTGACTATGTTTTACGACTAAAGAAGAATTTCGTACTTTCTTTGAGAGGATAATCAGACTTCCAGTACCCAGACTGTTTGCATCGAGAACTCTTGCCTCATGGCTTTCTCGTCCCATCTCGTGGTCCAAGAAACCTAGGACCACTGGGTTTCTTTGCTTGCTTTTCCTTTCCCCGGATTTTTCCCTTAGGTTCGAAACCTTTGGCATTTGCTACAAGAGCTTGCGATTTCCGTCTCAACTCGTCTAAAAGGTCAATCATCTCAAAAACGTGTTTAAGCGTTTCCTCGAAGCGACTGGCCTTTATGAGTATCCTCATCGCTTCTTGTCTAGCCGCCTATGTCAATAGGCTCGGGAGGACAAAGCTTACTGAGTACTAACCAGTACTCTTCAACAGTCTGGACAATGTCTAGATCTCTATTCCAATCATTACATTTAGGGACCAATGAGTTTAAAATCCTTAAGTATCACATAAAGTGGGTTCAAAGCCATATCCTAATCTATGAGCACATATAACAACAAACAATCGATTTAATCTCCGATATTATCTCCCTCAAATAATATCATTAAACCACTAATCGCATCTAAAATCACATCAGATATGGCAAGCCACGATAGTGTGGACGTTTACCTATCCAAATGATTTAGCAATTAGATTTCCTTCGGTCGTACATTATCATTAGCGTTACTTCGATGGGAAGAATACTAAGAAGCGTACCTAAGTGTTAACCATTACTCAGTATCTAAGAAGATTGTTTGGGACACGCATATTCACCGCAAGCCACGATAGTGTGGACGTTTACGTTAACATACGCTCCTTTACTCCCTTCTATAACAGTCTACATCAATCGTTCCAAAATCCCATTCAATGTAGCAAGCCACGATAGTGTGGACGTTTACTACACCAAAAGACTTTTACAATTGACTCCCAATTACTTGAATCATTTAATCTTGTAAATCAAGACGCGGAGAATCATAAGTGAAACTAAAAGTTTCTAACCAGTGATTCACCATGCGAACAACCCTATCTCTCATAAATGAGGGAGCCGAGCAGACAATCGATCCACCTTCAAAAGATGGTACGACTGCCTCTAATTTGTGTCCTTGACATGACCAAGTGGCTTTGGCTCCATTCCACTCCCCGGGGTGAGAATGAGTCGACTTGAAATCAGTTTTGGAAAGACAAATTAGGCATTGTTTGATAGACTTAATCAATGTTTCTCGTAAGAGGAATTACAAGAATTCTCCTCCAATGACTTGTCTATACGAACTTCAAAAGTCCATAAAAGTCACCAAGAGAACAGCAATGGAGACCATGGATATGTTTCCATACCCTCTCCCACTTAGCTTTTTACAATAAAGGGATACGCTATCTAATGCATAATTAAATACACATAAGCATGCATACATGAAATAAAGCACATAGAATATTATCACATAGTCAAAATAATACTAGAATATTATTTTCCCGACTATTATGGCTTTATCGCATCTCCGTACGCATCTTCTAGTCTTCAGTCTTCGTTCTTGAATGCTCCATGTGACGAGAATATTAATCCCAATATTTAAATCTATTTATTTTTAATAAATCCAAAAGTTACTTAATTCGAAAATTAAGTCAATCGAATAAATCAAAAATAAAATTAAATATTATTAATATTTTTATTTATTTATTTTCCTATCTAATTCTATTAAATCTCTAGAATAATCTATCCAAGACCCACTTGGAATATTCTAGAAGACTTCCATAATAAAATAAGGAAATAAATTAAATTAGGACTCTTAATCCTTCCAAATTAATTCCTTTCCTAATCTATTAAAAATTCCATAAAGGAATAATTAAATAGGAAAAATTAATTAAGGATTTTTCTACTTTCCAAAATTAACTAATTTCCATGTCCATGAAAATTCCCATAAAATAGGAATAATCAAATAGGAAATAAATTAATTTAATAATTAATTATTTTCCTTTCTAATTCTATTAAATCTCTAGAATCCTATTCCAAGTAGAACTTAGAATATTCTAGAAGACTTCCATAATAGAATAAGGAAATAAATTAATTTCAATTAATTCTTTTCCTAATCTATGAGAGTTTCCATAAAGAAAAACACTCAATAAGGAAAAACCGAATTAATTCTAAATTTATTCCTTCCTTATCCATGAAAATTCCCATAAAATAGGAATAATCAATAAGGAAATAAATTTATTCTAAATTTATTCTTTTCCTATTCCATGAGAGTTCCTAAGAATAGGAATACTCAAAATAGGAAAACCGAATAATTTAGGAAAGTAAATCTCGGTAGGAGTAGCACGAGATCACGAGGACCCCGCGCTATCACCACCATCGACCGGCCACCGGAGAGGGCAACCGCCGCCACCACTCAGCCAGCCGGCCACCATCAAGCCGGCGGCAGCCCCAGCCGAGGGGTGCGATCGCCGCCCCTCTCACTTGCCATCGATCTCATGGGGATCGATCTCCATGATCGATACTTGAGCCCTTCGTCTTCTTCGTCACACGTCTTCTCCGGCGGTCGTTTCGGCATCGAACCAACGTAAATAAATTAAAAGAATTTAAATTACAATTATCCGGTATCGATTATATACATGAAATCGACCCTATACAATTTCCGGAAAAAAGTAGAACGCAATAATAAATCCTAAATTCGGTCAACCCCCGAATTTTTACTATTACAAGCATTCACCACACATAAAACGAATCTCGACATGTCCGAGAGTTTAATCAAAACATATTATGACAATAATTAACGAATAAATTATATCTAGCCATAATAGTCGGAAACCCTGCAAGGTAGAACAATTTTATCGAAAATACCGCGAACGTAAACCACGCTCTGATACCAATTGTTGGAATTCGATATCCCGGGCTATTAAAATTTGCGGAAACAATAACCCGATCAAAAACCATTCGCCGGAGATCACACGAATGACGACTCATCCGCCGGAGTCCGGCCTTTGGAGACCACGCACCCGAAGGCACGCGGCCCGCCCCCAGCCGAACCCCCGCGAGCCGGGGTTCATGCGATCGCATGGATCGATCGCATCGTGCGATCGATCAGCTGGGGCTGCAGCGGCAGCCCCGCGGTGAGTCCGGCGACTCACCGCCGTCGGGGAGGGGGGCAGCTCGTCCAGCGAGCCGCGGCGGCACCAGCCGCCACCCCGCGATCGAACCTAGGGTTCGATCGCACCCCGGCGTCCAGCCGGGGTTCTCCTCGATCGCGCACCCCCGGCGTCCAGCCGGGGTGCTCTTGGTTCGATCCCCACGGGGTCCTCGAGCCGCGGCGGTCCGGTGGCTTCGCCACCACCGCCCGGTTCGACCTCGTTCCGGGGTTCGTCCTCGGATCTTGGTTCTACGGTATTTTCAATAAATAATCGATTAAAATCATAAAGGGTGTTTACGATTTTACCTTCGATTCGTTGTTCGGAGAAACGAGATCAATCGATGACCTTGAGATCTTCCGACGTATTCCTGCACTAGCCCGGACGTCGTGTGGGCGACGATCTACCGAACTCCATGGATCTCCTTCACGAACTCTCTAGACTAATCAAGTATGATTATCTTGTCTTGTCTAATTGTGAAGACCATGTAGTGCTTTTATAGGCTACGTAGGGGATCTTAAGGAGGTGGAATATTGGGCTTCCAATAATAGTGATTAAATTGAGCCCAAGCCCAAATCTATTAATCCTTACTATTATTAATTAATTCTATTTTCCACTATATAAAATTAATTGCACTCCCAATATTAAACCATATTATATCAAATAATATTTCTCCGGTAGTATTATTTATTCCGTGTATTTAAGATATAAATATCCATGAATAAAATTAATTTATTGCTAATTAATTTATTCATCTCTTATATCCGAGACTAGTACCATTCAACCTTAATTATTATGCGGATTAAATCCACCTGCAGGGTTTACATAATAATTCCTTATGAACTCATCTCGGGGATATTATCAACCCTTCCGGGATACACTTTCCCGTCAAGTATTCACGGCATGTCATATATAAAATATAGTGACCCAACTTAACCGGTAATTAACCCAATAATTAAATCGGTTAATTCCTTTGGTAAATCAAATTCACTTATATTAAATATACACACCCGCAATAATATCGGGGATTAAGAATAAAATACACTGAGACTCGAATCGATTATCGCCGGCAATCCTAATCGATGAATCTCAAGCAGATCCGCTCAATACACCAAGTGTACAAGTGTGATAAAATAATCAAGACAGATTATTTTCTCTCTCACACAACGACTATACCGATGGATTGGTCCGTGTCCATCTAGGTCGTGAGCAACTGTTCGATTAAATACGAGTAACCGATAGTATGATCTTCTGTGTGGGCCCGACACACCATACTAACTACAACGTATAGAATCCAGGACTATAATTTGCATATATTTTATTATAAGTAATTAAATGCAAATAATTGTTTATTTAATTAAATAGATTAATCGCAATGGATCGTGAGTTTCCTTTACTTAAATCTAGACATTAAGTACACAACTCCAACAAAAGTATACATAAACCATATAATAATCGTGTGAAAACAAAGAATAATTCACAATTAAAATAGTTACCAAACTATTTAATAGTGAAAAACGAATCCATCAGTATCCAATACTGAACCAATATTCATTGTTTATTGAAGGTACGAAATTACATAGTTATAATACTAAAACAAAGCCCTAAGGCAAAACAATATCATATGATCATACGGCTAATGCAGCGACATTCGCTCCATTTATCGCCATAGATCGACAACTCTATTCACCAAACTTATACTTCTATGTAGTTCCTTCACATGCAAATGTGAGAACCACATTTGGCATCCAATACCCAAGAAGTAGAATTTGTGAAGTTTAATGTCTATAACATTAATACCTGAAGATGAAGCAATCCCGTTCTTCACATCTTCATTGAACTTTGGGCAAATTCAATTATTCCCAATAATTGAGTTTCATTCAAATTTCCCATTCAAAATTATCTCAATGTCAAAACGTGATAAATCGTAAGTGAAAAATCGAAGTTTTCTAACCAGCGATATTATCATGCAATTGAAGCCCTATCTCTCATAAAATATGAGGGAGCCAACCAGACAATCGATTCATGCCATCCAATGGCTCGAAAGTCTCAAATTTGTGTCATTGATGAACTTGTGTTTTGGATTAAATCACTCCCCGAGGTGTAAATAATCATAACCTTATAATCCATCAAATGAAAGACAAATTAGGCATTTGTTTTGAAATTGAATAAAATATGAACTTTTATATGTTTGCAAGTAGTGTCCAACACTTTTGCAGTAGACGCGTTGAGATTCCCTAGGAACCCTAGTAGCCTTCTTGCCCATGCTCTTTTGACTACCCTATCCCATATCATAAGAATTTCCCTCTTAGGGTCCTTTTCTATCGCCGGCTCAGCAGCCTTGAGCATCCCGTGGAGCTCACGAAGCGATTTCTTCAAACCATTCATATGGAAAATTTAGCCTAAAGGCATTATAACCATCATGAAATTGAAGTATGAAATCGGTTGCCAAATAATCATCATAGGAAAAATCTAGGCGGTCACTTGAAACAAATAATCCAATCATTTGTTGTACATGTGATTCCATAGATTTCCATTTTTCCAGCCTAGCTGAAGCGATGACCCTGGTCATACCGAACCGCTCAATCATAGTATGTTCCCCGAACATGCTATTGAGTTGTTCAATGATATCATAGGAATTGGTAATCTAACACATTCTCTTTGTATTCGTATTTGAGGACCATCCTCAAATTACGTTTTCAATCAAGAAAATTTGTGTTGTTCTATTTTTCACAATCAAGAATTGAACCAAACTTGAATTGAGTTGATATTTAACATGATAAACTACAAAAGAAAGATAACTAAAGTATGTAAACATCCACAAAGCGGTAAACAAATAAGGTTGTCTATCAAAATTACTTATTTGTTACATTTTGTTCAATCGATATCTAATATCGTTGTTCCCTTAAACAAAACAATCCCAAGACCCTCATCTTGCGAATCCTTAAGCCGACTGAGTCCGCACTTAAGAAACTCCAAGATAGGTAGACATCCCATGTCAATGACATCTAATGTCACTCTCGGTCGATGAGAGTCCCATTCTCATCTCATGTCTCGATAGCCACGCCTGCAGTGGATCTATCGATGAGAAAACCAAACTCACTTGTAAGGGTCTAACCCTTACTCCCACTTATCCCAAGATAACAAGTAGTACCCCGCTGAGGCGGACCTACCAACTTATGATCGAGGGCTTCATGAGTGTGACGTTTTGGACAAGACATTATACTCATTATTTTTTTGGGAACTTGTATGCATAGGTTTGTTTATATGTAAGTTGAACATTTATAACATAAAACAACCTATAACTAGCAAAGCATATAAATACGAAATCGAAAGGCCCCTAGAACCTCACAACTCTCAAACGAAAAATTAAAAACAACAAAATAGGCCTTGAACATCTTCTGGACTGATCCTCGCCCTCCGTTTTAGTTCCGTGCCCTCCGATTTTGGTCAAATCTATTCCGTACCCATAAAACCACGAACGGCGCCCGCCGTTTCACAATCAGCGGTCGCCGAACACCACCGGCGGTCGCCGTTTCCAAAACGGCGCCCGCCGAAAGGATCGGAAACAATCTGCCAAGAAATAAGCCTTTCGACGGTCGCCGGAGCTCAAACGGCGCCCGCCGAATCAAAACGGCGCCCGCCGGAGCTCAAACGGCGACCGCCGTTTGGCTCCAGGAGCCCGGTTTTGCCCGCTTTGCTTCGTTTCGCTTCGTTTCGCTACGTTTCTTGTCGTTTTCGCCGGAGAGCCAAGATCCTCCATCGAACCATGGACCAAGTCCATCGCTTACAAGTTTGAACAATATATATTGAAATAGAAAACCTATCTATTACAAATGATTCCAAAGGACGCAGCCCTCCAAAACTATGGCCAATCGTACGTAAAAAACGACAATTTCATTCACCCGACTGTTGGAGTTGTGTACTTAATGTCTAGATTTAAGTAACGGTAAACTCCCGATCATAGCATTTAATCTATTTAATTAATAAACAATTGTTTGCTTTTAATTATTATTAATTAAATATATGCAAATCATAGTCCTAGATTCTATACGTTGTAGTTAGTATGGTGTTGCATGGGCACACAGAAGATCATACTATCGGTTACTCGTATTTAATCAAACAGTGGCTCACGACCTAGATGGACCCGGACCAATCCATCGGTATAGTCGTTGTGTGAGAGAGAAAATAATTTATCTTAATTATTTTATCACACTTGTACACTTGGTGTATTGAGCGGATCGTTGAGATTCATCGATTAGGATTGGCGGCGATAATCGATTCGAGTCTCAGTGTATTTTATTCTTAATCCCCGATATTGTTGCGGGTGTGTATATTTAATATAAGTGACTTTGATTTACCAAAGGAATTAACCGATTTAATTATTGGGTTAATTACCGGTTAAGTTGGGTCACTATATTTTATATATGGCATGCCGTGAATGATTGACCGGACAGTGTATCCCGGAAGGGTTGATAATATCCCCGAGATGAGTTCATAAGGAATTATTGTGTAAACCTCATGAGTGGATTCGTTCCGCACAATAATTAAGGTTGAATGGTACTAGTCTCGGATTAAAGAGATGAATAAATTAATTAGCAATAAATTAATTTTATTCATGGATATTTAAATCTTAAATACACGGAATAAATAATACTACCGGAGAAATATTATTTGATATAATATGGTTTAATATTTGGAGTGCAATTAAATTTATATAGTGGAAAATAAATTTAATTAATATTGATAAGGATTAATGGACTTGGGCAGTGGGCTCAATTTAATCTTCAATATTGGAAGCCCAATATTCCACCTCCTTTAGATCCCCTACGTAGCCTATAAAAGCACTACATGTCCTTCATAATTCATAACTTGAATAAGACAAGATTATCATACTTGATATTCTAGAGAGTTGAAGGAGATCCATAGGAGTTCGATAGATCGTCGCCCACCCGACGTTCGAACGGAGTGCAAGGAATACGTGGGAAGATCGTAAGGTCATCAACTTAGATTCGTTTCTCCGCACAACGAATTAAAAGGTAAAATCATATACTCCCTTCTATGATTTTATGTGAATTGATTGTGATACATACATGAACGCACGATCCGGGTAAACGACGAACTCCGGGGACGAGGATTCGAGATCCTCGGCGGAGCTCGAGTAGAACCCTCGGCTGGGCGCCGAGGGAGCGATCGAACCTAGGGTTCGATCGCATGCACACGCGAGGAACCCCGACTGGGAGCCGGGGTGGGCGATCGACCGCGGTGGTCGATCGCCGGGCAGCCGCGGCTGGAGCCGCGGCGGGTTCGCCGCTGGGCGAACCGCCCTCCTCGGGCGGTGGCGGTGAGTCGCCAGACTCACCGCCCGGGGCTGCCGGAGCAGCCCCAGCGATCGCCTCGTGCGCGATCGCGAGCCCCACGGTGGGGCTCGGCTAGGGTTTAGCCGCGGGTTTATCCCGCGGCGATGCTCTTGTCGAGCCCGGTTCTTCGTGGTGTTCGTGATCGGTTTCCGGCGACGGGATTTTCGGTCGGGGTTATCGGTTTCGCAATTTTTGATACCCCGGGATATCGAATTCCAGCAATTGGTATCAGAGCGTTTGGTTTCGTGTTCATGTATGTGTTCAATTGTGTTCTACCTTGCAGGGATTCCGACTATCATGGTTGAAATTAATTGTTAATTATTCGTTTAATTAATTGCTATTTAATTTTGCCATGATTATTCGTTATTAAACTCTCGGACATGTCGAGATTCGTTTTGTGTGGATGAATGCTTGTAATAGTAAAAATTCGGGGGTTGACCGAATTTAGATTTATTATTATTGTTCTATGTTTTCTGGAAAGTGTATAGGGTCGATTTCATGTATAGAATCGATACCGGAATTGTAAATTTATTTCTTGTAATTTATTTACGTTGGATCGATGCCGAGACGACCGCCGGAGAACTCGTGTGACGAAGAAGACGAAGAGGACGAAGGACCGAAGGGGTCGATCACCCCATGATCGACCCATGATCGACCAAAAGGGGAAGGGGGCGTCGCGCCCCTTCGGCCGTGGGCTGTCGCCGGCGACGGTGGCGGCTGGCCGGCTGGAGCGGCGGCGGCGGGTGCTCCCTTCCGGTGGCCGATCGGTGGTGGTGGTGGTGGTGCGGGGATCCCCAACCCGTGCTACTCCTACTCCTACCAAGATACTACTTACCTAATTAATTCAAGTTTTCCTATTTTGAGTATTCCTAACTTTGGGAACTCTCATGGAAATAGGAAAAGAATTAATTGGAATTAATTTTATTCCTTATTCTATTATGGAAGTCTTCTAGAGTATTCCGAGTTCTACTTGGAATAGGATCCTAGAGATTTAATAGAATTGGAAAGGAATAAATGTTAATTTAGGATTGATTTATTTCCTAATTGATTATTCCTATTTTATGGGAATTTTCATAGTAATGGAAATTAATTAATCTTGGAAAGTAGAAGAGTCCTAATTTATTTTATTTCCTTATTCTATTATAGAAGTCTTCTAGAATATTCCAAGTTTGACTTGGATAGATTATTCTAGAGATTTAATAGAATTAGATAGGAAAATAGATAAATAAAAATATTAATAATATTTAATTTTATTTTTGATTTATTCGATTGACTTAATTTTCGAATTAAGTATCTTTTGGATTTATTGAAAATAAATAGATTTAAATATTGGGATTAATATTCTCGTCACATGGAGCATTCAAGAACGAAGACTGAAGACTAGAAGATGCATACGGAGATGGAATAAAGCCATGATAGTCGGAAAATAATTTTTTCTAGCATTATTTTGACTATGTGCTATATGCTTTATTGCTTGTATGCATGCTTATGTGTTTAATTATGCATTAGATAGCGTATCCCTTTGTTATAAAAAGCTAAGTGGGAGCGGGGATGGAAACATTCCCATGGTCTCCATTACTGTTCTCTTGGTGACATTTATGAGCTTTCGAAGTTCATATAGATATGTCATTGGAGGAGAATTCTTGTAATTCCTTTTACGAGAAACATTGATTAAGTTTATCAAACAATGCCTAATTTGTCTTTCTGAAACTGACTTCAAGTCGACTCATTCTCACCCCGGGGAGTGGAATGGAGCCAAAGCCACTTGGTCATGTCGAGGACACAAATTAGAGGCAGTCGTACCATTCTTTGATAGATGGATCGATTGTCTGCTCGGCTCCCTCATCTAATGAGAGATAGGGTTGTTCGCATGGTGAATAACTGGTTAGAAACTTCGAGTTTCACTTATGATTCTCCGCGTCCTGATTTACGAAATCGAATGGATCTTGTAACTGGGAGTCAATTATAAAAGTCTCTTAGTGTAGTAAACGTCCACACAACGTGGCTTGCTTCACTGACGGATTTTGGATTAATTGATGTAGACAGTTGTAAGAAATTGTGAAGAGTTGTGAAGTTGTCGTAAACGTCCACACAACGTGGCTTGCGGTGATCTAGCAATTCCAAACGATTTACTTTGGTGCTGAGTAATGGTTTACACTTAGATACGCCTTGTAGTATTCCTCCCACCGAGGTTCCGCTATAAGCGATGTATGACCGAAGAAAATCTAATTGCTAAATCATTTGGGTGGGTAAACGTCCACACAACGTGGCTTGCCTTACCTGATGGGATTTTAGATGTGATTAGTAATTTAATGATATTATTTAAGGGAGATAATATCGGATATTAAATTGATTGTTTGTTTAAATGTGCTTATAGGTTTAGAGAATAGCTATGAACCCACTTTCTATGATACTCAAGGAATTCAACGCACTAGTTCCATACTGTGTTGGATGGAATAACGAGTTAGACATTTCCCAGACTGTTGCTGAGTACAAGTTTGTACTCAGTGAACTTTGTCCTCCTGAACCAACTCGTGTCTCAACTATTGAGGAAAAAGATGATTTTGAGAAGTGGAACAGTGCTTTTGCATTAACCACCAATCATGATATCATGCTAAAACTCAAGCTTATGTTTAGAGACAACGAGAAGGTTAGAAAAGAGGCGATGAGGATACTCATAAAGGTCAGTCGCTTCGAGGAAACGCTTGAACACGTTTTCGAGATGTTGGACCTTTTGGATGAGTTGAGACAATCGCAAGCTCTTATAGCCAAAGCCAAAGGTTTCGAACCTAAGGGCATAAACCAAGGAATGGAGAAGCAGACAAAGAAGCCCTGTAGTCCTGCGCTTGGACCACGGAATAGGGTGAGAAAGCCTTCGAGCAGTTATTCTCAAAGAAAACTTTCTGGGGACTGGAAGTCTTTATTTTCTCCTGGAGAAGGTATGAGATTTTCTCCTTAGTCTTTAAAACATAGTCAGCTGTGTTATCTACCAGAAACCTGGTTGGTAGATATAGATCCACTGACGGTATGTATGCATTTAAAATGCAGGGACACCAGGAAATCCAAAGACTTGGAAATGGAGGAATAGTCAAGGCAAAGCTGTAGAGGAGGCAGCGGTTGCGGTGGAAGACATTTATCTGCTTTAGTAGTTAAATAAGGATTTCATTTCAAGTTATTGCTTTATGTACCCCTTTACTTTAGAAAGAACGTTTTGTTCTGGATTTCTATTATTTATGAATGGATATTTTATTTCTTTAATCATTGGATGATTTTGATAAGAAATAATGGCATTATCTATTCTGGTACATTAGATAGCAATATATGAATGATAGATCCTAAGTCTACCCCAATGCAACGAACCGTTCTATAACTTGTTTTACTTATTAGATATTTCTTAATCATTATACTTGTGAAATCTTATACTTAGTAGTATTTTCAAATGAGATTCAAATGGTCGAAATTGATTTGATCAATTATAGTTGAAGGGATGGACCTTCCGACCTAGGGATTGAATTTGGAGGATAATACGTCTAAACAAACCTTTCTAGAAAAAGGATAGAATTCAAACAAGTATTGGAAATGATTAGATATGCAGACATATGTGTATATTAGAAAGGTACGAGTAATTCTTTCAAGAATACTCAAGTGATGGATTAGAATGCTTGATGTGCCATAAAAGCAAAGTGTTTTGACTAGTCAATAGACACAAAGCTATTATGGGGAACCATCAAAGTATATCCATTAGGAGCCTGCGACTCGGTCGCGGAGGCCATCACCTATCTGAATAACACATAGCATAATCAAAGATTGGGATTCAATCCCAAAGGGGCGCGTCATACACTTACGTGTAGAGATGGTGCGCTGTAAATAAAGAAATGGAAATCTGATGGTAAAAGGACAAGTTGTTCGGAACTACCTATGTTCTATGGATATTCCTAGATACAACGGCATATTGAATATGGTTGTAGGATATCCTAGATGAACGAAGTATTGTGTGTTCTATAGTACTACGAACCAGAGGGACGTCTATCGTCCGGTTCATAGAGGAAGACTATCAGATGAACCACAAAGCCTAAAAATTGACGAAATACCTTGAAATGAGAAGATGGATAAAAGACTGGGAACCAGCCAAACCGAGTAGAAGTACACCACATACTGCACCTATTGTTATTACTGTTATACACCGGGACGCCATTGCAGTGGGAGGTTGTTGGACAACCAGGGATATTCATAAGACTAGAGGAGTTCGGACTCTGGATCTAGTAAAGATGAAATCGACCCCTAGATCTGCATAAAGGCAGTACTAGACCTAAATGTGCCTGCTTGGAACAATAAGGATTATTGTTAAGAGGCTAGATCATTTAGAGTACAAGCTTAGTAAATCCATTTATGGATTAAAATAAAGCTATGAGTCGTAGAGCTTGCGAATTGATGGGATAATCCATTTGATGGATTCATCAAAAGGCATAGACGAAAGGTGTATTGAGACGTAATGGAAACAAGGTGGTGTTTCTCGGAGATTTTATGTAGATAACATTTCATCATTGGCAACAATGTAAGAATGTTGTCAGGCATAAAATAATGGTTGTCTAAATAAATCGAGATATAAGATTAAGAAGAAGTTAGAGCATGTTCTTAAGATCTTATGATCTAGAGATAAGAACATTGTACTTCTCCTAGACATCTTATACGATTAAGGTTTGTTTTAAACATGCATACTTCTGAGAAAGGTTGTTGCCTTTCATAGACAGAATATACATCTATCTAAAGGGTTTGTGTTTATACACATGAAGGGGATAGACAAAGCAGTTTCCTATACTTCAAGTATGGAAAGCTTTATAGATGCAATGTTATAAAACAAGAACCTGATATCAACTATGCGGTTTGCGTAGTGGGAGGATATCAAGGTAATCTAGAAAAGAATTTTTTCGAATGCTGTAAGCAAGACGAAATCTTCTTTGATTACAAATTCTCAGATCCTAAAAATCAAAGAAAGGACCAGTGAAAGTCGATATCAGGCTATGTGTTCACTTTTAGAAAGAGGTGGAACCATAAAAGAGTGATAAGCAGGATGCTTCTAAGACTCTCTCATAACCGAATAGCAGCCTCAGAGGCAGCGGAAGTTTTGGTTAGGTTCCGGGATAACCTCTTGACTTGGATATGACTCTTAGTTTACCAAAGGCTATTGGATAGCGGTGCACAGTGAACTGGAAGAGGTCATAAGTCAAAAGTGATGTTAACACATAGAGCAAGTACCACCTGATACGAGTCATCGTCGAGGGAGACGACATAGTAGTCACCAAGATAACATCAGAGCGGCAACCTAGATTGCTCACTCACATAGTACTTCTCGCAAGTACACCTTTAAGCGCGTGATGAGTATGGGAACCGGGAGTTTGGAGGAAATGACTAGACCTTAGTACAAGTGGGAGATTGTTGGAGTTGTGTACTTAATGTCTAGATTTAAGTAACGGTAAACTCCCGATCATAGCATTTAATCTATTTAATTAATAAACAATTGTTTGCTTTTAATTATTATTAATTAAATATATGCAAATCATAGTCCTAGATTATATACGTTGTAGTTAGTATGGTGTTGCATGGGCACACAGAAGATCATACTATCGGTTACTCGTATTTAATCAAACAGTGGCTCACGACCTAGATGGACCCGGACCAATCCATCGGTATAGTCGTTGTGTGAGAGAGAAAATAATTTATCTTAATTATTTTATCACACTTGTACACTTGGTGTATTGAGCGGATCGTTGAGATTCATCGATTAGGATTGCCGGCGATAATCGATTCGAGTCTCAGTGTATTTTATTCTTAATCCCCGATATTGTTGCGGGTGTGTATATTTAATATAAGTGACTTTGATTTACCAAAGGAATTAACCGATTTAATTATTGGGTTAATTACCGGTTAAGTTGGGTCACTATATTTTATATATGGCATGCCGTGAATGATTGACCGGACAGTGTATCCCGGAAGGGTTGATAATATCCCCGAGATTAGTTCATAAGGAATTATTGTGTAAACCTCATGAGTGGATTCGTTCCGCACAATAATTAAGGTTGAATGGTACTAGTCTCGGATTAAAGAGATGAATAAATTAATTAGCAATAAATTAATTTTATTCATGGATATTTAAATCTTAAATACACGGAATAAATAATACTACCGGAGAAATATTATTTGATATAATATGGTTTAATATTGGGAGTGCAATTAAATTTATATAGTGGAAAATAAATTTAATTAATATTGATAAGGATTAATGGACTTGGGCAGTGGGCTCAATTTAATCTTCAATATTGGAAGCCCAATATTCCACCTCCTTTAGATCCCCTACGTAGCCTATAAAAGCACTACATGGCCTTCATAATTCATAACTTGAATAAGACAAGATTATCATACTTGATATTCTAGAGAGTTGAAGGAGATCCATAGGAGTTCGATAGATCGTCGCCCACCCGACGTTCGAACGGAGTGCAAGGAATACGTGGGAAGATCGTAAGGTCATCAACTTAGATTCGTTTCTCCGCACAACAAATTAAAAGGTAAAATCATATACTCCCTTCTATGATTTTATGTGAATTGATTGTGATACATACATGAACGCACGATCCGGGTAAACGACGAACTCCGGGGACGAGGATTCGAGATCCTCGGCGGAGCTCGAGTAGAACCCTCGGCTGGGCGCCGAGGGAGCGATCGAACCTAGGGTTCGATCGCATGCACACGCGAGGAACCCCGGCTGGGAGCCGGGGTGGGCGATCGACCGCGGTGGTCGATCGCCGGGCAGCCGCGGCTGGAGCCGCGGCGGGTTCGCCGCTGGGCGAACCGCCCTCCTCGGGCGGTGGCGGTGAGTCGCCGGACTCACCGCCCGGGGCTGCCGGAGCAGCCCCAGCGATCGCCTCGTGCGCGATCGCGAGCCCCACGGTGGGGCTCAGCTAGGGTTTAGCCGCGGGTTTATCCCGCGGCGATGCTCTTGTCGAGCCCGGTTCTTCGTGGTGTTCGTGATCGGTTTCCGGCGACGGGATTTTCGGTCGGGGTTATCGGTTCCGCAATTTTTGATACCCCGGGATATCGAATTCCAGCACCGACCACTAACGGTGGCCGGCCTTACATCTAATCACATAAGCACAATTAAACATATAATCCAATTATGTTGATTTAACCTTCGTGTCCAACACAAAAGTGTGCACGAGCCCTAGTCTCTGATACCAATTGAAGGTACCGGTATACCGATCCAATCGATATACCGTGTGTGCGGAAGCGTGTAAAGCAATAGATCTACTATGCCATGATCTTAGTGCACACTTAATGTGTATAAGAACACATATAAACATATATATATACACATCCACTATATATATATATATATATATATATATATATATATATATATATAAAAGGTTCAACGATTACTTACTTTTGGTGATCGTTGAATGTGATTAATGTCGATGAGGTGGTGTTGAGTCGATTGAACCACCTCAATTGGATCAGCCTCGAAATGTACACCTTTGGTATGACCTTGTCACGCCTTTGGATCGCCCGGATGTTGAATCTGCACAAATGGCCCGGCCTCTACGTGTTGCACACGAACCCGGATGATGAATTGCTTGCTTGATCGAGTTTATTCTCCAAGAACAACCTCTTTTCTCTCTTTCTCTTGTGAATTTCGTGGGTGGTGATTTAAAGTGTAAGAATGAGAGTTGAAAATCTGATTTTCCTACTCATTATATCCACTTCAATTCACCTTTGTAACCCCCATATCAATGTGTGTCTTAACCACACATAATGGGTGTTTATGGTGAATTTGAATGGATTTCATAACCCCCATGCCACATGGCATGTGTTATGACTCCAAATCACCAGCTTGTGTGGCATGCCATGTCACACCATGTGACATGCATCCCATGCAAGCCATGCATCCCATGCATGCGAAGTTCCACGTAAGTATTGATTCTAAATCAATATATTTATCAAGCAATGTATATCAATATCGAGCTCGTGTGTGACCCTGTAGGTATGATTTTATCGATCAATATTATATTGTTCCCAACAATTAATATTATCTAATAATCATTTAACATCCATAGACGACCTTATGACTTTATCGATTGCACACGTAGGATCGAAGGACACATCCTAACACAGCTGGGGCGTGCCCAGCGAGCTGTGCAAAGGGCTGAACCCTAGCGCTCGCATGGTGCGAGTGCACGCCTCCATCGGGCAGTAGCGGCTTGTCCGCGGCTAGGGCTCGATGCAGGCTGTTCCGCATGGGTTTAGGGCACGGCTAAGGGGCTGCTACGAGCAGCCCTAGGCGGCTGTCGTGTACAGCCGCGAACCCTCGCGAGGGCTCGATCGAACAAGCCGCGGGTTCACCCGCGGTAAGGGTTTGGTCGAATCCGGATTCGTGGTGGTTCGTGGCGGGATGTTCCGGCAACCGGGAGTCGATTGGAGTTGTCGTTCCGCAATTTGACAACTCCGGATATTCGATCTCAAAAGGATTTCGGTCGGAATTAATTAGATAATTAATTTTAATTAATTTATTAATTCCGGGATATCGATTTCCAAAAGAGTTAACCAAATATGAAAACCATGCATGGACGAATAAGTTCAGAGTTGTATGCATGCAAAACAAAAACAAGAAATCTAGTTCATGAGTTAAACAAAAACAGAAATGAAAAACTTGATCATTGAACTTGAACTTCAGTCTTGTGGCGAAGCTGCAGGAGAAGGATCACGTTCTGGACTTCCGATCAACTCTTCTTCGTCGTCTTCATAACTGAAGCCATCGTCAGAGCTAGAGTCATCGCTTTCGTCCGAGTCAGTTTCCGGATCCCCGAAGATCTCTTGTTCGCCCAGCCCATCACCAGCTTCGTCGTCAACATCCACAACGTTGACTTCATCTTCGTCTCTCAGCCCATCAGACGGCATCGTGAGCGACGCCCCTGGATTTGTAGTATCATCCATCTTCCCTTTCCCTTTGTCACGGTAGTTCAGAATACCTTCAAAAATATCTCCATCAGTTTTCTCTCCGTCATCGCTCACAACTTCAATCAGCTTGCTTTTGGACAGCTGCGCATGAGCTTCCTGAATTGCGTCCCTAACCATCTTCAGAATAAAAGTATCCTTCAAACTAGCATCTGGGGCTCCAACCTCTCCAAGTCCTCCCCCTTGTTGGATCTCCCGTTGCAGTTTCTTGAATGATTGTTTCTGTTTTTCCTGCGCCTCAACCATCCTGTTGTACGCAACAACATGTTCAGCTTGTCTTTTTTCAACCAACTGCGAGTCGGCATAAAATTCTTGGACCACAGCTGATGGAACCACAGCACGGTGGCTATGAATCGGATGATGAGGGTTAAGGTAAGAAGGGATACTCGAAGTCGGGCCAAAACCTTGAGGCACAACTCTTGGAGACTTAGCACCCTCAGCTGCAGTTTCATTGGCAGCAACAGCTGACTGAGTTTTCTGACGTTTCACAGCTGGGGACTTAGTTTTTGGAGTATCCGGCTTTCGCTTTCTCAAAGACTTAGGCGTTGGCGGCGGAGTCAAGATTTCTGGAAGCGCATTTCGGTTGACGAGTTCGTGCCAAGGTAAGTCAATCACACGCTTCGCAGGGTTCAGATATTTTCCAGTAATTTTTACAGCCCCATTTTTCTTCATCTTTTTCTCGGGTCCTGCGTTCGGTAAAAAATCTTGAGCATGGAGCATGCCATATATCAGACAGGGATGAGTGAGATGGATTCTCTTTTCTTCTGGCAAGTCAGCTTGCCTAATGATTTGTTCATCCGAAGTCTTGGCAATTTTGCATAAGTCATTAAAAATGATTTGGCCAAGGTCAACCTGTTCGCCGCGGCCGAGGCGAAAGATCAGATGCATCAATTCAGGGGTCATGACCGAGGAATCCCTGTTAGCTATCCAGTTAGACATCCCCAACCGATGAAGGATGCCATAAAAAGCAGACAGCTTGGAGGGCGGTGGCAGTTCAGACTTGACTTTCTTTTGGGTGATGAAAGTCCCAATCTTCAAGTCATCATCTCTCTCAGCAGCTGATGGTGTCGTCCAAAAACCATCAATGTCAAGTCGTTTCAAAAAATGATTAATAGTGAAGGTACGGAACTTGTAAAGTTTGTTGCGAAAGACAAAGCAACCATACAACCGATTCTTCGGATCGGCAAATTTTGGAGTCAAGCTGGCGTAAAATTTGTAGATGATAGGAATCGAGTAACGGTAGGTTAGATGAACAGAATCAAACAGCTTCATCTTAGTAAGAAAGTCCATGATTCCATGTTTTTCGTAATCCTCTTTCAGGATAGTTCGGTCAGTGTGGATTGGAAGTTTGGCAATCAATTTATGACGAGGTTCAGCAGTCGCCGTGAAAAAATCGTCAGAGTGAGCTTTGGGAAACTCTTCAATCCTTCGAATATACTTGAAGGCATCAGTCGATTTTTGGGATCCAGCTGATCCCGAGGATGGAGGCGCCAAAGGCGGTTTCTGAGAGCTGTGGGTTTTGGATTTTGCAACAGACCCACCAGCCGAATTTTTTGAAGTTGTAGGTTGCACTCCACTGCCACTGACAACAGGTTTCTTTCCAGTGAGACTTCCAGATGAAGTCTTAGGTTTCACAGTTTTTGGGTCCTTACCCTCAGTCACAGTCACAATCGATGGAATTTTGACCACTTTCTTTCCATCCTTAGTTATCTCGCCAGCTGCGAGTAACCGATTGTATTCAGCCCTTGAAACGGTTCCCTTGTAGATGCGAAGGGAAGTATCTCTCTCTTTTGTTTTCCCAGACTTAGGCTCTTTTCCCGGCTGACGGGCAGTTGAGAGTTCGGGAGTAGCTGATCTTGTCAAATCAAGTGAAGTTTCAGCAGATGACGCCTTGCGACGATCAACTTTGTCAAGGTGAGCTTTGAGTTCTTCGTACGCCGCTTTCTTGGATTCAGGAGAAGGGGCCTTTTCGAACTGCTCATTCAGATACGCAGTCATATCAGCCATCATGTCGTCGAAGTTTTTGGTTGCCATTTGAAGTTAAGACAAGTAACTGACAGTTAGCAGCTGTGAGAATGGTAACCACGAAAATGAACTTGAACCACGGAAACAAAGACAGGGCGCCGGATGCGCAAAGCTAGAGTTGCCGGATGCAACGAAAAAACAAGAACTTAGAACTAAGGAATTCCGAACACTGAACTTGCAGTTGGATAGCTGAGAGATCGAGAGCTTGAGAGTTAGAGGATTCGATGTAAGCGTGAATGAAATCGATTCTCAACAGGACCTATATATAGGAGAAATTTTGGGCCGCCCGTCGGAATGAAAAAGCCCAGTCCAAGACCTGCAAAAAACTCATCTCAAGAAGAAAAATTAGGTCTAAAAGACGAACAAAAATTTTATTAATTTGAAAATATTATTAAAATAATAATTTTCAAAATTAATAAATAATAAAATAAATAAAAACAAGAAATATTAATGAAAATCAAACCAAGGCATGAAAACCGAAGTTGAGAACCATTGGTTGAGAAACTTGAGTTGTCAATTTTTCGTTGACACTGAAATTCGGCTAAGGAAAAAAAATGAGAGTCGCCGGTTTGAGTTGCAAAGTCCAAGTCTCCGGATTTTGGAACATGGGTTGAGTCTCCGTTTTTGTGGCATAGGTTGAGTCGCCACTTTTTCGGCGACTGGAGTCTCCGGAATTTTGCACAGCCTGGGTTGTCAAGAAAATGGAGACACGAGTCTCCGGATTTGTGTCATCTGATGAGAGTCGCCGTTTTTGTGGCATTTGAAGTTTGCTGAAGAAACGGCGACAAGATTCTCCGGTTTTGGAGTCTCCGTTTTTTAGTCCCCGATTTTGAGTCTCCGTTTTTGGAGTGAGTCGCCGGTTTTTGGCGTAGTCTCCGTTTTGAGAATTTCTCCATATTTGAAGTTCTCCGGATTTTGGTGTTGTCTTCATTTTTGTCATTCTCCGAAATTTTGACAAGTCTCCAGAATTTGAGTTTCCAAAAAAACATTGTCACTTGAATTTTGCAAGTTGGCCTTCGCTACACTCAAAATTTAGACTTCAGAGATGGTAAACCACGTAGCGCTGGATATGAACTACAAAATGCAAAACCAAAAACAACACATCCCGAGTTAGTCATTCAAGTGTTCAACACACTACAAACATTCAAAACCATTTTAGTGGAGATTCGAGGGGTGATAGTAGGCAATGAAGAGCAAATATTTTCCCAGAAAAGAACCCACATTTCATCATTTTCCAAAAACCAAAAATTTTCAAACAAGGTGATAGCGACTTTGAGGTAATAATGAAAATCTCCCATATTAAAACCGGTGGAATGGACCGAAGTATTTGATAGATATTGAACTTGTACTTCATCACAATCACAAGAATACATGCCGTGTTTCGTCGGAACACATTTGATGAGTTTGCACCGCACAAGAGATTTTAATTCATAAGTGCAAGGTGAACTTTTAAGGCACTCCACTTGGGACTAGCTTTTTACTTCAATCAGAGGGGAGCCGGGGGAACCGGCGTCCTCCAGACGAGTTTATAGCTTTAAATGAAATGCAACAGACACTCATTACAGCAGTCAGAGGGGAGCAAGGTTCACTTGCGTCCTCTAAAGTGTGAGGGAGAGTGTCTTAAAGATCAGCGTCCATGTGCTACCTTTCGAAGAGGGGAGCCGGGGGAACCGGCGTCCTCCGTTACTTGGTATTATGGATCTATGCAAATGATAGCTTATGCGAGTTATATGCCAAGTTTACATGTTCGCACTCAGAGGAATAAATGCACTTGGGTCCGAAGACTAAAGCGGCCTCGAATCCATGTTCAACTTTATTAGACTAATCCACGACGATTCGGCGTGCATATTCAGAAGTAAAGAAAATAATCTTTCAGACTTCAAAATTTTCGTGAACTCTTAAAGAGAACACATGCAGAGATAATTTCTTAGAGTTTGAAATCTCTCAAAGTCAAGAGGTTTGGTAAAGATGTCAGCGAGCTGTTTTTCTGTTGAAATATGCTGTAGACTGACTATATCACGATCAACCAAATCTCTAATGAAATGATGTCGAATGTCGATGTGTTTAGTTCTTGAATGCTGGACAGGATTTTCGCTGATTTTGATAGCACTCTGATTATCACAAAACAACACCAATGGAGCACTCTCGAAAGATAGTCATTCAACATTTGCTTCAACCATATGGTGGGAACAACCACTATCAAAATACCAACTTCCTTTGATTTCAGTCTCAGATGCATTGAGTGCAACATTGCAGAAAATGAGTTCTCTGGGTTGCCAACTGATTTTTGAGGAGTTAGAGTTAAGTTCAACTTCACTCTTCCGGGACTTAGGCACCCACTTCTTCTTCTCATCAAAATTTTGACCGTTTCTTTCAGTCACAGCTTTCAGAGTTTTCTTAGCTTTCGGATTTGAAGAAATGGGTTTCTTCATTTTCTTAACTACCTCATCCTTTTTCTTCACAGTCATTAGATCTTTGTTCATGTCTTCTTTCATCTTATAACAAAATGGTAGAATGTGTCCAGGTTGGTCACAGTAGTGACACACATATTTTCGCTGTTGACGAGTTTCAACCTTTCTAGAAGTTTTGACCAAAACAGTTTTAGAGAGAGGAGTTTTTCTGTTCAGCTTCACGTTCTGAGGTTCATTCAACTTTTTCAGCAACGTCTTCTCATATGGTAAAATGCCACGAGGATGTTTGATAATATTTTTCGGAAATTGATATGTCTCAGGTTCAGAATTAGTAATTGAGACCAATTTTTCAGTTTTAGCTTCAGGGGACTTAGCAATCTTCTTTCCTTCAGCAATATCCTTTCGTTTCGATGATTCAGCGTCATCTTTACATTTGTCCTCTGGCTGGTCATTAGATGCTTTCACAAAAGTCACTTCTTTCTTCTCTGGTGTAGAATAAATAGACTCAAAAACTTTTTGAAATCCCAGACCATAACGATTAGGTTTCATATACGAAGCAGCATTGTCAAACACCGACGAATTCGTGTTCATCTTTTTTAACAGCTCATCAGTCATCTGAAGTTTTTCTTTCGAAACATAACACTCCTTGTCAGTCATGGCAAGGTCAGATTGAGTTTTCAAAAGGGATGACTTTAGTTCATCATTCTCAGTGTCAGAGTTTTTGAACAGAGTTTGTAGTTTCTTAACTTCAGTTGTTTCCTTTTTCAGTGAAGTCTTCAGTTTTGAGTTTTCAGAGCTCAATCTCTCACACATTTCTCTCAGTTCGACAACTTCTTTGAAATACTTATGTTTCTCTTCGAAAAGATCATCAAACTTGATTTTATGTATTGTTAGAGAATTGTTCAACCTCTCTTTCTCGTCCTTCGTCTTCTCAACTGAGTTTTTCAACTCAACAGCCTCATCATACATCTTACGGTTAGCATCCGAGAGTTCATTACAAGATTCTGTAAGGACTTTCAGAGACACTTCAAGTGCACCATTTTCAGTGATAACTAAATCATAGGAATTTGAGAGTTCAGAGTGACTCTCGTTCAGTGCAATCAGCCCCGCACTCACATATTCAGTTTGTGGTGTCAACCCGTTTTCCACAGACTCAGTCACGGATTCATCATCCGAAAAAATATCATCACAGAAATTTTGGTTTGCAGAAGTTCCACGAAAAATGTTGTCTGCAGTTGCAGTGTCCTTCAGAAAACCATCAAAAACAAAGTTTTCAACCTCCACATTTTCAAGATCAAAACTTTCACCAAAAGTGACAACTAGAGCGTTGTCCTCATCATCATCAGAATTTTTGTCCTCAGATTCCTCGCTTTCTGAGATAACATTTTCATCATCAAAAACTACGTAGCTCACTGGCAGTTTCTTTTTGCGATGCAAATTGGGACACTCGTTTTTGACATGTCCAAATCCTTTTCATTCATAGAACTGTGTTTTAGAAACATCCTTGCTAGTAGATGAGTATGGAGATAGTTTTGTCCCCTTAAATTTCTTGTCAGAGATAGAAGTTTGATTTCGGTAATCTGAGTTGCTCTGAAATGAGTTAGACTTTTTCTGAAATTTTTGAGAATTTCGAGCAAGATTCTTTCTCTTTAACTCTTGCTTCACAAGATACGTGACTATTTCAGTCAGTGCAGCAAGTTTGTCAGGATTATTTGAGTTCATCAACCGTTCAATATCCTCTGCTTCCTCGTCATCAGACTCATTAACATTAGCTGAGAAACTACATTCAGATTTTTCATTTTTCAAAAGAGTATTCTGAGGTTTCGAACTTCTTGAACTCTTTCCCTTCTCAGAAATTTTTAGAGCAGTCATCGGCTCATAAACAAGAGACATTTCGGGGTTGCTACGCACTTTCTGAGTCAATTCATAGTTTCTCAGATCAGCCATTAAATCTGCATAGTCCCATGTCTGATCCCTTTCTTCTCGTGCTTCAAGAGTTAGCACTTTACTTTCGAACCGAGAACTTAGACTATGAAGAGTTTTCTCGTAAATCATGACGGCAGGAAAAGTTTCTCCAAGTTCATGAACTTCGTTCACATATCTCATGATTTTGTCTAAGTACTCATTTATGTCTTCATCTTCTCTCATACGGAGTTGATGGAACTGAGCAGTGATAGTTCGAATTTTAGAGCGTTTCACGGCCTTACTTCCTTCGCACGTTCTCTGAAGAGTTTCCCATGCGTCTTTTGCTGAAGTGCAATTCTTCACCAGTTGGTACATACTTAGTTCCAACCATTCGCAAATAAGAAGTAGAACCTTGCTATTCGCAGTAGACAAGTCATGTTCTTCTCTAGTCCAGTTACGTTCAGGTTTGGGAGTTCTCATTCCATCGGCATCTTCAGTATACGGACAGACCCAACCTTCCAAGACAGCCATCCATGCACGAGAGTCATGGCCTTTAATTCTAGCAGAAACTTTAGCTTTCCAGTTAGAGTAGTTCTGATGAGTAAGCATAATCGGTTTCTGGACAAACATTGGCGACTCCATTTTAGCGGAAATATGAAGTCAAGTTACGGATCACGTCTTGTACGTATGACGTCCCGCTCTGATACCAAATTGAAATTACGTCTTCGACGTAAGATACCAACTTTTCGCGAAGTTGGTCTTAAACACACAGACAGCAGCTTCAGTCTGTCAAAACACTCGCACAATTCATAGAACAAAAAGTGGAGACAAAGTTATGTAATAGTTTTCATTTCATTGAACAACAAAACTAAACTATTACACTTGTAGAGTATGGTAGGCAAAACGATTACAAGAAGTTTCCCGAGTGTCGCAACAACTCCCACTAACTTGCAATCTAGCACACGAGTACCTAAAGCTAAATCTCCTAGCTCTAATCTTGGCACACGGCGCAAAAGCTACTACACAAACTCGAAGCTCGACTACGATTCTAAAAATCAGATTTCGTTCTCTCAAAATCGTCAAATGATGAAACTAAAATCCATGGGTATTTATAGTAGAGCCGCACATGTGAGAGTGATGACGTGGCACGTTCTCATTCGTCGCATGCTTGGCCTATGTCACTTTTCCATTGATGACATCATTATTGTAGAACTTGGATTCTTGAATCTTGGAATCTTGAATCTTTGATTTTTGAATCCTTTAATCTTGAATCTTCAATTTCAAAATCAAACTTCAATTTCAATCTTGACTCCATCGATCTCAATTCTTCATCTTCAATTTCTTGTGAAAAACTCTAAGTGTTGAAGCTTCAGAATTTCATCGTCTTCATGGTCGTCGATATTGTTGAAGTTGCAAACTTGGAACAATTCTTTATTTCCTTGAACCGAGTACCTGGTGAAAGAAAACACGTTGAAAGTACTTAGTCTTAGAATCAAAACACAAAAACTAGTGTCGCCGTTTTTCAAGTAAAACCAAAAAACCGGCGACTGCATTCTCCGGAAATGTGACAAGGGCACGAGTCGCCGTTTCCATAGTCATGTCCCAAAATCGGCGACTGCATTCTCCATTTCCTCAAACCAGCGACTCCAGTCGCTGGAAATAATTCATGCACCAAAAGTGGCGACTGGAGTCGCCGTTTTTGTGCAACAACAAAAAGCGGCGACAACAGTCGCCGTTTCTTCAAATCTCCAAAACCAGCGACTCGGGTCGCCGTTTCCACGCAACAACAAAAGTGGCGACTAAAGTCGCCGTTTTCATGCGCATTCATTTTCGGCGACTCCTGTCGCCGTTTCTGTGCATCACCAAAGTGGCGACTTGAGTCGCTGTTTCTCATGCATTCCATGCATTACAAAAACGGCGACTCCGTTATCCGTTTTCATGCATGACCAAAAGTGGAGACTCAAGTCTCCATTTCCATGCGCAAGGTTGACTTCGGATTCCTAACCTGTAATCCTGAAATCAAAAACACAAGGACAAAAACACAAGTACAAAAACACGTTGTCGCCAAAACTAACATTTACACCCATTTACTTGAGTCATCACACGTAACCGCCTCTTCATATGAGGAAGGCTTCTCATACGAATCAACTTCATCGGCTACGTTTAACGCATAAGCATATGAAAAAAATCAAAAGACCGGACCAATTTCCACAATTACATTCAATATCTTCCCCTTCTTCCGTAGAGAATTTCTCATTCTCCATACTCGACGCTTTTCATCTCCTTCGTCGGCTTCCATCTCACAGGTTTTTCTTCCCTCCACTCATTTATAATTTATGTTTTAATCGAATTTTTTCCAAATTTCAGTACGTAATTCAGGCTCTTTCGATCAAGGTTTTTATCCCTTACCCTATTAGATTCGTTATTCCCTTTTGATAAAGTTTCAGACTCTAAAATTGCAATTTCGATTCCTTGATTTCTTTTATTTATTTGCAGATAAACTCTCATCGGTCATCTTGTCCGAATTTAAGGTATTCCCAATTTCCCATCTCTATTCTCATTCTCACTCCTCCTGAAATTTCCTCATCAAAGATCCAAAAAAAATTTTGCAGTCTGAGAATTACAAGCGCTGATCGTCGCTAGGTATTTTGTTTTTCTCAGTTTTTTTTCAACTGATTTTTGATTATCTAATAGTAATTTTTGTTTTTTGCAGATTCACAATTGAAAGTTCCATTCGTCCTTAAGTATTTCTCATTCTCATTCGATCCTTCATTCTTCCTCTCCCCCTCTCATAAGTTCATGTAAGTAATCAATTTTTCCTGTATTATTTCAACTTTAATATTCTTTTGTAGTTTTAATCTTTATTACTTATTTCTCAGTTGAATGTTTGTATATGAACCCATTTTGATTCCATCCAGATTGTTTAATCCTTTCATTATTCACAGCTTATCTCTATGGTTGTTTAACCGTCTTCAATAATATTTTTGATGCAGATGAAATCATGGCCCTCTATGGTTCTGTCAGCAACCTTAACAACAACAAGAAAACATGGAGAATTTGCGTTCGAATTTGTCGTAAATGGACAAAGAAGGGATATGCTAAGTTTCCTTTGTCTTTGGAATTAGTTATGGTTAATCATTAGGTTAACTTTTCCATGATTTTTCTAACATCATTATTCAGTTGTTTTTTGTTGTTCATATGATTTGTTTGCTCATTTCAATTTTTGTATTGTTGTCATTTGCTTTGGGTGCATTTATTCATGGCACTGTAAAGTCCCGATTGATAAGACAATTTAATGATTTAATTCTTGAGAATGAAATTTATGAATTATCCTATTTCAAAGTTGAATCGGTAGAGTTCAAGAATGCGATTTGTCATAATCCATTCAAGATTAAGTTCAGAGATCAGACTTCCATTGTGCGTCCAACATTTGAAGTTTTTTCCAGTTGCATTTACAATTTCAAAGGTTTTATTGACATATTGACTGATGGAGAAAATGAGGAGTCTTGCTCTTTGTTTGGTAAGTTATTTCTTAATTTTATTTCATTTCGTAATGTTTTCTATTTTAATTTTTTCATCTACCTTGATCCATGTTCATTTGTATTCTTTTTCGACCGAATGTCTCATATGTGATTGGACATGTTGTGTCTGTTTCCAGAGATGCCGACAATGAGGATGTTCAGTTTATTTTGCAGGATTTGGAGAATGAAATCTATTTGTGTTGTGTACAACTTCAAAAATATATGCATTTGATTAAACTGTTCACCTACTTCCATTAACCTTCTCCCATCTTCCAGCTATATCAGTGTTGGTTTTTTGATAAAGCCCACATTTATCGAGAAGGAGAGTGTATTTGTTGAAAAGGGTATGAGTGGTATATTAAATCAGCAGGTTGTTATCATCCAACTTTGTAAAGCAAAATTCTATAAAGGTCTGATTGATTCTTCTAAATATAAACATGTCCCAGATATTTGTTGCTTCTCCATCTTTTAAATTTCCTGTTTCTTTGTTTATTTAATTTCAGTGTTAAAAAATGTTCATGTATTGCATGTTTAATTTATCGGACCTATTTAATTATTTTTTTGTAGGTCGTGTTGTTATATATTCATTTGGTAATGCGACAAAGATAATTTTCAATTCTGATTGTGATTATACTCAGAATTACAGAATGAGGTTATTATACTTTTATTCTTATAATTCAATCTTTTAATTTCTTTATAACAGCCCTTACCTTAAACTGAGCGTGACAATCGTATTAAGATTTCTTTTTTTTTATTCTTAGGTTGAACTGTCGAAATTATTGCCCCGTTTCCAGATTTTCATCTCATGGGTTACAGTCTACTCCGAATAATGTTGTAAGCATATCCAAATTGTTACGAGCTAAAGAGGTAATATAAGTTGTCACTTTATCTCTTTCCCTGTCATTCCAATTCCTCAAATGATACAAATAGAAAAGGTCCAACAAATAAAAAGGCCATTTTGTGCAATGCTCAGTCCAGCAGATGGTCCATATTCAATTAAAAAACTGCTTTGTTTGGAAAGGAATTAAAATGCATGCGACACATGGTTTCGAAGCCCAGACAGTCTAGAATATTTTGGAACAGACGAGAGGTCATTTGGAGTTGTGTACGAAAAGTTATACCATTAATGGTGAAGAGTGGCAGTTTCGGGCAGATTCATTGAGGAAGTGCAAAATTGCTTAGTTTACTTATTTTAATGTCTTTTTAATTCTTGTTTTTAATATTAGTATTTGTCTAAGTTTAGAGTCTAAATAAGTAATGTAATAAATGCATGTTAATGCATGAAGTGTCTTGGCTAGGATATAAAGATCAATCGATCGTAATGTGAGAGTATCACATATTGAATAATAATCATCCTTGAAGTCTTTCGACTTGTTTTTTTTTCTCTTATCCTTTTGGTGGATTCCATAAGGTGGCGAGCCATTTCGATCTCTTTGGTGAATTCCTTAGAGAAAGAAATATCATTTGAGTGTGTTCTCGTGTTACTCCTCATTTCTCATAATTTACCGGTATCATCAAATGTATAACCTTTCCTTATGCCACTGTTTGTATTCTCTTTTTCCTAGCCTATGAATATTTGGAGTATTGGATGGATTTGTGACATTATGAGTAAGAAAGATTGGTTCATCTCTGTTTGTGAAAACTGCAAATTTAAACGTCAAGACGATCGTGGAAATGTTATTTGTCCTTGGTGTAATGATAATTTAACTAAAAACTCTAAATATAAAATCATTGTGTCTATTTCAAAGGACATCTCAAACGTGCTGCTGCTTTGCTTACTTGATGACGTAGTTGAAATGGTTGGAATTTTTTGCCTCTGACGCTATGATGTTACGTACACAGGTTGTGTTTCTTAGTTCTTACTTTTCTGCTATTATTTTTTACTCAACGACAAAAGTATTTTGATACTTTTTCATAGAAACTCCTGATCTTTTTCCATTACGTATAATTTTATGTTCTTGGTTTTGCAAGAACCTGAAATTGTGTTTGAGGCACTACAGTGTTAAGAACTGCAGTACTTGGTAGACCCGTAGTATAACCTGCGTTGGGTCTATGAACTATAATAATATGTTAACACAATAAAGAGGTTCTTGAATGAAAGCTTTGTATTCAACACTTCAATCAAACATCTATAAGTCCTTACGAACTTATAGAAAGGTCACACGACCAAAAACAAACGTCTATTAGTTCAAAGTACTAGCGTCCTATGAACCACAGACTAAACAGATACACTATGAACTCCTTCTAGCGAACTCGTTCTAAGTGAATCACGGTAGAGTGAACCGGAGCTTTCTAGCGAATACTCTCGGATTACAATATTTCTCTCTCTAGGAAATTCCAGATAAAAGTGTTAAGTTCTACAAATAATCTAGCGACTATTTATAGACCTCGTGAATGAAACCCTAATGGGCTTCCGGGATTTACGCTTAATGGGCCGAGCCCAAAGCATCTTCTATGGAATCTCGAATATTCCAACACTGACTTGTTCTCAGTCCTTTGTCTCTGATGAGCCTTCGAACTTCGAACGGGGAGTGCGTAGATGTTGCTTGATGTTTTTACTTCAGCGAGTTCGAATTCCCTTAGCAGGACCTTCTCACTCTTCGCGCTTCTGGCTTCATAGACCTAGCGGGATGAACTCCAGAGCTATGAACTTCTACAGCACTCCTTTGGTGAATCAGTGAAGAGGGAGTTCGAACCCTTTGCAGCTTCGAACTCCAGGGACTTATCAGCACCAGTGCTTCCAAGACCCACAGTGTAATTTGTACTTGCATAAGGCTAAGTCTTCCAAGCACTAGCATACTTAGAATTACTCAACCTGTACAAATAACAAAAACACATAAGAATGAAGTTCATTCAAAAACCAAAGTGTGAAGTTCAAGCTAGTTCACAAGAGTCTGAAGACTCTCTATGGACTAGAGCGAACTTACACACTAACAATCTCCCCCTTTTTGAGTCAACTTCATAATCGGGGATTCGAACTGAATCTCCCCCTCAAATTAGTATCACACTCAAAAAGTTGTAAGGATAAACAAGTGCAAGAGTAAAAAAGAAAGAATCATAGAAAAACGGCACAGAGGTTCGAACACAAAAAGAAAGGAGATAGAGTAAATAAGAGAATATATAATAGAAATTCATTGTTCAAACAAGAAACAGAATCAAAAAAAAAAAATTAAACAGTTTAAACTTAGTTCGAACGAGCAGAGAGATAACAATTAATCACAGTAAAAAGTTTAATCAGATCCAGTGGCTGAATCATCAATCGGGGTATCAGGTCTTCGTAGATCTGTTTCATCCAAATCCTCGTCGCCACTAAAAGTGATATCACAGTCACCATCATCACTTCCTTGATCTTGGTCTTCGTCCTCATCTTCCTCATCATCTTCATTCTCTTCTTCTTCGGAGTCTGGAGTTGGGGAAGGCAGCTTGACAGATTTCTTCTTCGTAGGCCCTTTGTTAGCCACTTGCTTTCTAGGCACCTTTCTCACCGACACTCCAGTCTTTTGATTTACCACGAGCTTTATATCTTTTGACTTCGAACCTGCAAAAGGTTTGTCAGTAGACTTTAAAAGACCTTTTCCTGTTCCTTCAGTAGGGACAGAGCTCGAAGGCTTGAGGTTTGACTTCGATCCAGTAGTGTCTTCTGAACAAGGGAGCCCTTCAGCATCATACTTAGTGAATTTAGTCTTCGCTCTTTTGGCAAGAGGAATTTCATCCACATCCAGTTCTTGAACATCATCATCATACTTCACTTCGTCATCGAACTGTACCTTCCTCTTTTTTTCTTTTGACTTCTAAGCCCTGGCCTCCTCAACAGCAGCCGCATCCGCCTTTTCTTTTTCGATCCTGATAGTCTCTGCAACTTCGAGGATCTGCTTGTACATTTTTCCCATTCGTTCGGAGTCCTTGGATGATGACCCATCTCCCCCTCGACGGCTCGCTCTTCGAACTTTGCGCTCCATATGTCTATTGATATCCAATGCAAGTTTGATATAATATCTCTCATTTCGGATATCACGGAGAAGAGTGGTCGGCGCAACTAAGTATAAGTCATCGTCCGAGGAGTCTGAATCAGTAGAGTCCGAAGGAGAAAGTTGAGGCTTGCGCTTCGAAGACTTCTTTTGAGAAGTGAGCTGTGAAGCGGCTGAAGTAACTACAATTTTTGTTTTACCAAACGTTTTTAAATCCATACTTCGATCCCCAAAGTTCTCCCAAGGAAGATCATTCACTCTTTTGGAACTCAAGTATGATCCATTCCATACAAAGTTTGAGATCTTGATGGGATCACCATCCGAAGGTAGGGGGACGAAACCTTGTTCGTACATCAACGAAGCCACTAGGTGAGGGAATGGGAGTCGTTCAGCAGCGATTGAGTTGTCCGTCTTCGAAGCATAGGAACACATCTTTTCAAATACAACATGTCCCAAATCAACTTGTATGCCACGGCTCAATCTATAAATTAGATGGAGCGAACCAGAATGGACTTGAGCCGTGCTTGTAGTAGGAATCCAATTACTTGACACCATTTTGTGCAACACACAGAAGAATTGTGTAAGTTTTGGGAACGCAGGCTGGGCCGAAGGATCACGTCCACCAGTTAGCACGAAGCCAAGCATCTCAGAGTCAGGATGTGTGGTCTTCGGAGAGTCCCAAGAAGCTTCGATCCTATCCCTTTTGAAAAACTTGTTGATAACAGAGGGAGTGAAGGTGTAAACAGTGCCGCGAAAGACAAACTTTCCATAGAAAGGAGAGGTGACGTCTGCGAAGTCCTTAGTCACGTGTGCAAAGAAAATCTTGTGCACCTTCGAATAACACGGATAGTCATAGTTGAGTGCACAGTTGAGCTTCATTTTGGCAAGGAACTCAATGATCCCAAGTTTCTTGAGTCTTGAGTTGTAAATTTTCTAATAGGTAAAAAGGGTGTTGGCCATAGCGTTGAAACGAGTCTCCGCAGTCTCGGTGTAGAAGTCATCTGAGTAACCCATCAGTGGCATTGTGGGAGAGCGAACCACAATGGTGGATTTGACGTCAGGTGCCGCGGAGCCCTCACCCTGCGAAGTACCAATGATAACAGGCGAATCTGGAGATTCAGAGAACACTTCATTAGTAATAAAATTTGAAGTGCGAGCTAGAGAGCCTGCGAACTCGGGAGAACATTTCTGAGAGGCGTCTGTAATATTCTCCAGTGAGGCTTTGAGCTTTTCTTCTTCTGCTGCCTGTTTCAATTTTAATTTACGAAGTTCAAGGGTAGAAAGATTCGAACCTTGCGACAGAGTAGGACTAGGTAAAAATTTCGGTCCCACATCAGAGACAGACCTAGGGATCTCAACAGACAGTCCCTTCGAACCAGACTTCTTAGGTTCAGTAGGCTTCTTCGAAACATGTGTAGATTGTATTTGTTGTGCCCTTTTTGCGTCCTCAGAGCTCTTTTTCTTCGCAGCCTCTTCGGCTGCCTTCTTTTTCTTCTCATTCTCAGAGCGAATTCTCTCTGCCTCCTCATCATCTTGCTGTTTCTTGAGTAGCTCAGTGCGAACCCTCTCAGCCTCCTCTTCATCTTTTCTCTTCTTCTCTTCTTCAGCAATTCGAAGTTTCTCAGCTGCTTCGAATTTCTCTTTTTCAATCCTCTGTCTTTCCTCTTCAGCCCTTCGATCTTCCTCTTCCTTTGTCTTTGTAACAATCTCTTTTTCTGCCAATTCTTTTTGAGATTTGAGTTTGAGTAAGACTGTCTTTTGTGAAGTTAGTTCATGTAGGATAGTATCAGTGTCATCCATCGCAGCCTCTGCAAACTTCATAGAACAGGCTGTGACAACAGCAGTTTGATCCACTATTTGATTCGTGAGAAGAGCTACTCTATCCTGGAGTTCGGAGATTGTCATATCAGTGAATTGGGAGTTCGAAGTAGTCATGCTAGTAGTGCGATCTCTGAATGTGTAGTGACTGAGGCAGAAATGTAGTAGTAGTTCGAACTTTGTAGAGAGAGAAATTTTGCAAGGGTTTTGCTCTGAAAAACACACAGTGAAAACGTGAACTATGTGTTTCGCGGAGGGGGTATTTATAGGCGACAGTGAAACCTTTTCACATTCAACCGCTGGGATCGTGCCACGTGTAGTACCAGGCAGGGCGAGTTCGAATAATTCATTGAGTTGGTATACCAGTAGATCGAACTTCAAAAACAGAGTGAGTGCATGCCTGGTAGGGTAGGAGTTCAAAGATTTGGAATTGGAGATGGGAGAGATACTTCGAAGTTCCTGTTAAGATATTTATACGAAGAACAAGCAAGGCAGTGTAATATAAAACATATACAATGTTAAAAAAACAAGTTCGAAGCAGAGGTTAGTTTAAACAAGACAATAGAACAAGTGAGTCCAGTGACAAAGCAAATTCCAATTCTCAGAGATCAAAACACGAGGTAAAACAAGTTTCCAAGTTCGAAGTCTCAAAGAGAGAGAGACGACTACTACTGTTAACATGTGGCTTCGAAGGCAGAGAAGCAATAAAATTAAATTAGAGAGGAATAAGGAGTTCGAACCTCCACACTTCTGTGTGTCCCATTTTTGATGCGCCCACGAGGTAGAGATAGAGAGACATCGAACTCTTAGAGTCAAGGGAAATGAGTGAGTTCGAAGCAGCAGGCAAGCAAGTGTGAATATGTGGTATTACAATGATACGTTTTTTAAAGAAATTTACTTTTCAATCGTCACAATCACAAAGTCGAGTTCGTGTTTCGTCGGAACATATTGATGAGTTAGCACTGCACAAGAGATTTTAATTCATGAGTGTGAGGTGAACTTTTAAAGGCACTCCACTTGGGACTAGCAATACTACAATCAGAGAGGAGCCGGCGGACAGTTGATCCGGCGTTCTCCAGACGAGTTTATAGCTTTTAAATGAAATGCAACAGATGCTCATTACAGCAGTCAGAGGGGAGCGAGGATCATCCCGCATCTCCGAAGTGTGATTGAAGAGCATCTTAAACGTTGGCGTCCATGTGCTACCTTTCGAAGAGGGGAGCCGGCGGACAATTGATCCGGCGTCCTCCGTTACTTAGTATTATGGATCTATGCAAGTGATAGCTTGTGGGAGTTATAAGCCAAGTTCACACGTTCACACTCAGAGGAATAAATACTCTTGGGTCCGAAGACTAAAACGGCCTCGAATCCATGTTCAACTGACAAGACTAATCCACGAAAAGTTCAAAGTGCATATTCAGAGAGTAAGAAAATGAACTTTCAAATTTATCATAGTTATATGTATAAGAAGTATATGTATATTGCAAATACCAAAGTTCAAACATTTTCAACATCCAAGCAAAGTGAGTCATACTCTCTTGTCAATCTACCTGTGGGGCTTCCTGCAAGGTGACACACAAAAGACAGAAGTCGTAGCCTGTGCCTCTCCAACTAAGTCATATAGCACACATGCATAAGGATTTTCTGAGAGAAATGAATCTCTCCGAAGCCAAAGGTTTAGTAAAGAAATCTGAGAGTTGTTTTTCAGTAGGCACATGTTCCATGAGAATTTCACCTTTTTCAACTAAGTCACGAATGAAATGGTGTCGAATGCCAATATGTTTAGTTTTAGAATGTTGTACCGGATTTTGACTGATTTTTATGGCACTTTCATTATCACAAAGAAGAGTTAGAGGGGTACTTGTGATTTGGTAGTCTGCCAACATTTGTTGAAGCCAAAGGAGTTGAGTGCAACAGCTTCCCGCGGCTACATACTCCGATTCTGCAGTTGAGAGAGCTATGCAATTTTGTTTCTTACTATGCCAGGAGACCAAGTTATTTCCAAGAAAACAACACCCTCCACTCGTGATCTTCCTATCATCGGCATCACCAGCCCAATCAGCATCCGCATACCCAACAAGAGAGGCTGTGGTGTCTTTGGTATACCATAGTCCCAGCTCAGTAGTCCCAGCAATATAGCGAAGAATTCGCTTAACAGCTGTAAGATGTTCTTCCTTTGGGTGAGCTTGATAACGGGCACATAGGCAAACACTAAACATGATGTCGGGCCTAGTAGCAGTGAGATACAACAAACTTCCTATGAGAGAGCGATAGTTGGTAATGTCTGTGTCCTTACTCTTGGAAGCCCGAGAGAGTTTATCAGTAGTGGCCATGGGGGTCTTCATAGGCTTAGCCTCTGCCATATCAAATTTTTGAAGCATATTTAGAGCATACTTGGTTTGTGAGACAAAAATTCCATCTTTTCGTTGAGAAATTTGGAGTCCAAGAAAATAATTGAGTTCCCCCTCAAGGCTCATTTGGAAGGAGGATGACATAGCCGCAGAGAATTCCTTTACCAACTTTGGATTGGTGGCACCAAATACAATGTCATCAACGTATATTTGTGCAATGAGCATATCTTTCCCAACCATTTTAATGAAGAGGGTAGTGTCAGCATTTCCTCTTATGAACCCATAAGCAATCAAGAACTCTGTCAGACAAGAGTACCAAGCTCGGGGTGCCTGCTTTAGACCATAGAGAGCTTTATGAAGACGGTAGACATGGTCTGGCTTCTTTGGATCTATGAATCCTTTTGGTTGTTCAACGTAAGCTTCTTCATCCAACACACCATTCAAGAATGCAGCCTTAACATCCATTTGTCTTAATGGGATATTCCTATAGCAAGCTATGGCAATAAGAAGACGTATAGACTCAATTCGAGCTACAGGTGCGAAGGTTTCATCAAAATCTACACCCTCAACTTGAGTGTACCCTTGAGCAACAAGGCGAGCCTTGTTTCTGACAATTTGATTGTGTTCATTTGTTTTGTTTTTATAGATCCATTTTGTTCCAATAATGTTGACATTTTTAGGTCGGGGTACTAAGGACCAAACTTTGTTTCGTTCAAATTCGTTTAACTCCTCATGCATAGCAGCAACCCAGAATTCATCCAAAATGGCCTCCTTTATATTCTTCGGTTCAATTTCCGAGACAAAACTCATAATTCCAATGTCTGGTGACATGAAGGCCAAGTTTGAAGTCTCAGTCCAGGAGTTCAAAGGCCTGGATGAGCGAGTTGTCCTTTGATCAAAAGTTCCAATAATCAGTTGAGTTTGATGTCTTTTTCGTATATGAGCAGGGGGTCCTGAGTTCGGAACACCAGTAGAGTTCGAAGTAGTGAGAGGGGAGTTTGAAGTCTCTGGGACAGATTCACCATCTGAGGATTCTGTACTGGAGCTCGACTTCGAACCTTCAACAGCGTGTTCATCAAAAGCCTCAGAGTTCGAAGCTGCAGAGTTCGAACTTCCAGGCTCTTCCCCTTCACATGTTCCATTTGCGTCTCGAATTTTAGTAACAACTTCAGTGGGTTTTCCTTTGAAGTCATGTTCATCAAAAGTTATGTTTGTTGATTCTTGAACGGTACGAGTTCGAAGGTTGAAGACACGATATGCATGACTATTTAGAGCATAACCAATAAAGATAGCTCTGTCTGATTTGGAATCAAATTTCTTTAAGGGCTCACGATCATTCAATATATAACATAGACACCCAAAGACTCGTAGATGAGCAACATTTGGCTTTTTGCCAGTAAGAAGTTCATAGGCAGTCTTCTCTGTTTGGCTTCGAAGGGTGATCCTGTTGATCACATAACAAGCTGTGCTGATAGCCTCCGCCCAAAAGCCTTTAGGCATTTTCTTAGACACCAACATAACAGTGGCCATCTCCTTTAAGGTTCTATTTTTCCGTTCAACGATGCCATTTTGTTGAGGTGTTTTTGGTGACGAGAATTCATGATGAATACCTTTTCGAGTGCAATATTCTAGGAAAGCTTGATTTTGAAACTCCCCACCGTGATCACTACGAATCCTTTGAATTCGTGCCCCATGCATGTTTCGCACCTTTCTAGCCAAATTATGAAAGGCTTCAAAGGCCTCATCCTTGGTAGCCAAAAAATTTACCCATGTGTATCTTGAAAAGTCATCAACAATTACAAGAGTGTACCATTTGTGTCCCAAGCTATGAACTTCCATTGGTCCCATAAGGTCCATATGCATAAGTTCAAAACAGTTGGAAGTTCTAAAGTTCAAGGTTAGAGCAGGGTGTGAGCTTCTGGTTTGTTTTCCCATTTGGCACTCGCCGCACACTCTTTTCTCAATTTTTGGTAAAGAATCAATGCCTCTCACAGCTTTGAGACGAACGAGATTTTCCAAGTTTCGAAGGCTGGTGTGGCCCAATCTTTGATGCCATAAGTCTATCTCATCAGCGGACTTTGTGGATAGACATGTCTCTTCAATAGCATAACAGTTATTCTTAGCACGAACTCCAGTCAATATGCATTTCCCTTTTGAATTGTAGACTTCACACTTGTCTTTGTTGAACTTTACATCAAGTTCATCATCACACAACTGGCTTATACTAATCAGATTGGCACACAACCCTTCCACATGAAGGACATTCTTTAGAGATGGAAGACCCTTCACACTCAAAGTGCCACAACCAACTATGTTACCCTTTGCACCTCCTCCATAGGTAACTGGTCCCCCAGAATGTGGTACATAGTCAATGAGACTCTCTTTCACACCAGTCATATGTCTGGAGCAACCGCTGTCAAAGTACCAAGTTTCTTTGTTTCCAATTTTGGCAGCTGTGAATGCAACATTGCATACAATATCTTCTTGGCGCTTCCACACTCTTTTCACAGTAGACTTCAAAGGGGCAGAAGCGTTTAGCTTCTCTTTCCAGATTTTCTTTACACAAAAATTGGAGAATGCAGAGCTTTGAACTTCTTCCGTCCATACCTTTCTGACACCTGATGCCTGATTTTTCTTCACCCAAGTTTGTTTAAGAATATGAGATTGTGACATTTTCAGATCTTCCATTTTCTTGTAGCAATAGGGTCTTATATGTCCAGCTATGCCACAGTAATGACAAATATATCTTTTTACAAAGTTTTTCCGAGGCTCAGTAGGTCGAAGAGTCATTTTTGTCAATTTCACAGGCTGGTCTGTTTTAGCCTTCATAGACCTGGGAACATTACTCTGTGTCTTTGAACTCTTTAGGTCAGAAGGCTTAGACCTATCTGACACATTGTGTGTTTTGATGAATTTTGAGACATCACTCTTGGTTTTTGAGATAGAAGTAGTAGATTTGGATGTGGAAGCCTGATTTGTTATAGACTTTGGAGAGTCCTCTGGCTTAGTTTCAACAGATTCTAAGATCCTTTTATCCTTTGGTCGAATGAATTTCGGAGGAAATTTTATCGGCTCAGTGTAAACTGTCTCAAGAGTCTCTTTAAATCCCAGTCCATACCTCTTAGGGTTAACACAGCTTATGAGATAGTCAAGTTTGGAAGTTCCAGTATTCAATTTTTTGAATAAGGAATCTGTTACATCCATTTTGTCTTTTAACTCATAGAGTTCTTTTGTTCTCATAGCAAAAGCTTCTTCTACTTGAGTTAATGACTTTCTAAGGAAGTCCTTCTCAGAGTCATCTTTCTTCACAATCTCTCTCAGTTCATTGACTTCTTTTAGAGCCCTTTCAAGTTCATTCTTGACAATCTTGAACTCTCTCAAACTAACAGTTTCAGGCTTTGAAGTCAACACAGTTTTGTAGGAAGGTGGGTTCGAACAATCAGAGAGCACAGAGTTCGAACCTTCTGTAGTGTTTGAGGAGAAGCAGAAAATATTATCATAGGTAGCAACATCCTCCATTGCTATTTCATACTCACCTTCATACTCATTGTCAGCAAAGCCTATGAAAGCATTCACATTCTTTCCATCCTCCCGGACATTATCTCTCTCGTCCTCAGAAGAGAATAACGGATTTTCCTCATCAAGGACAAGATAGCTCACATCTACATTGTTCTTGCGGTGTAGATTAGGACACTCATTTTTTACATGACCCATTCCTTTGCATTCAAAACACTTGATTTTGGACATATCCTTTCCAGAAGTATTGGGTATGAACTTCCGGAAGTTCGAAGTGCGATTTCCAGAAGAGCTAGCATAGGGAGAGTTCGAGCTCCCAGAGGGTCTTTGATTCCGAAATTTCTTGAATCTCCTTTTTCTTCTAATATCTTGACGAATAAGATAATTCACAGTGTCTTGAAGAGCAATGAGTTTGTCAGGATTTGGAGAGCTTAGAAGTGCCATGGCCTCAGACTCATCATCAGAATCTTCAGCATAGTAGGCACTTACGTCCATGCTTGAATTGGTGTTCGAACTTTGATGTGTAGAAGAGTTCGGACTCACTTTTAATGCCCTCACAGAGTTCTCAAGTGGAGACATGTAGTTATCATCTTTGAGCTTCTTGTTCAGTTCATAGTCCTTGAAAACACACATCAGTTCATTGTAGTTCGTAGTATTGGCCAACTTAGTGCTTTCCACGGCAACCACTTTTGGTTCGAAAGAATCATTCAGAGTCCGCAGTACTTTGGTGCATATGTACGAAGGAGGAATAGGATCTCCTAGTTCATGACACTCACTCACAATGGACATGATTTTGTTGTAGTAGGTGTCCAAGTTCTCATCATCACGCATGTGAAGTTTTTGAAAAGCCGTGTTTAGTCCTCTGATCTTGGACTTTTTGATACTCTCACTTCCTTCACATATGTTCTCAAGAGTATCCCAAACTTGTTTAGCAGAAGTAAGATGTTTGATGAGTTGGAACATGTGTATGTCAATGTACTCAGTAATAATGTGTATAGCTCGATCATTAAAGGTTGCAGCTTCATGCTCAGCCTGAGTCCATGTAGATTCATCTTTAGGGAGGATGTCATGGTCATTATCTCTGTATTTAGGAATCTCCCATCCTTTAACTACTGAGCCCCACACTCTAGAGTCAGCTTGTTTAAGTCTCATTCGGGTTTTACTTTTCCAGTAGGAGTAGTTATCAGTATTGAGAATGACGGGTTTCATAACTGTATATGTCTCCATAGTTCGAACCTCTAGCTAGGATCTCACCTAAGAAGCAAGGTGAACTGCTCTGATACCAATTGAAATTGTGTTTGAGGCACTACAGTGTTAAGAACTGCAGTACTTGGTAGACCCGTAGTATAACCTGCGTTGGGTCTATGAACTATAATAATATGTTAACACAATAAAGAGGTTCTTGAAGGAAAGCTTTGTATTCAACACTTCAATCAAACATCTATAAGTCCTTACGAACTTATAGAAAGGTCACACGACCAAAAACAAACGTCTATTAGTTCAAAGTACTAGCGTCCTATGAACCACAGACTAAACAGATACACTATGAACTCCTTCTAGCGAACTCGTTCTAAGTGAATCACGGTAGAGTGAACCGGAGCTTTCTAGCGAATACTCTCGGATTACAATATTTCTCTCTCTAGGAAATTCCAGATAAAAGTGTTAAGTTCTACAAATAATCTAGCGACTATTTATAGACCTCGTGAATGAAACCCTAATGGGCTTCCGGGATTTACGCTTAATGGGCCGAGCCCAAAGCATCTTCTATGGAATCTCGAATATTCCAACACTGACTTGTTCTCAGTCCTTTGTCTCTGATGAGCCTTCGAACTTCGAACGGGGAGTGCGTAGATGTTGCTTGATGTTTTTACTTCAGCGAGTTCGAATTCCCTTAGCAGGACCTTCTCACTCTTCGCGCTTCTGGCTTCATAGACCTAGCGGGATGAACTCCAGAGCTATGAACTTCTACAGCACTCCTTTGGTGAATCAGTGAAGAGGGAGTTCGAACCCTTTGCAGCTTCGAACTCCAGGGACTTATCAGCACCAGTGCTTCCAAGACCCACAGTGTAATTTGTACTTGCATAAGGCTAAGTCTTCCAAGCACTAGCATACTTAGAATTACTCAACCTGTACAAATAACAAAAACACATAAGAATGAAGTTCATTCAAAAACCAAAGTGTGAAGTTCAAGCTAGTTCACAAGAGTCCGAAGACTCTCTATGGACTAGAGCGAACTTACACACTAACAGAACCATCTCCAATTCTAAATCTAATTGGTAAGGAGTTCCTATTCAAAGTTAGGATTACGTCGTGTCATGTCGATGGTCGTGAAAAGGTTTATGATGTAGAAGACTATACTGACGATGGAGAATTGCTCAAGCTTCATAAGACCCTTCTGCACAAAGATCATCCTCTACTTTCAGATTGCTCATCTAGCAACCCTGTCGTTAATAATCTATGCACAAATGTTTTTTCCTTTATTTTATTTTATTTTGATGTTACTTGAACAGCCATTGTGTTTATGTTCCTCTACATTGATTAATTTTGGATATTTAACTATTAATATCAGCCTGTCTTCTTTTTGAAATATATTAGTAGATTTCATAACTGGTTTTTTATCGTATTGTAACTTCCCCCTTCCAACTAATTTGCCCAAATTCAATGCTTTGTTTTTATCGTTTTGTTCATTGGATTTTCAATTAAATTTATATTAATTTTAATATTTTTATAAATACCATTTTTATAATTAAAAAATTGGAAATTGTTTATTTATTAGGTTAACCCTAATAACAGGGATTAAACTCTTCAATATATCTTTCCGTCAATTTCTCTTTCTTGCAGATTTTGTAATTCTGGGCTTCTTGAACTGACCTGCGAAGATTACAACGATGTACAATTCTGTGTCTAAACTTTCTCCTATTTCTGATGATCCAATTCTTTGTGTCAGGCTTCGCAGGGCGTGGCGTTCATTCGGCCCTGACATGCAACCGGATTCCTTAGAACTCTTTTTGGTCGATATCCAAGTGAGTTTATGTGTTGTTAATTGTTTCTCTGATAACAAGCATGATTCGGATTGTTATTCTCATATGTATTCTTTATACCTATCTATGTTTAATTTGCACGGAGACACCATACAAGCCTCTATTAATAGTTTTTTGGTATCAAATTATGAAGGTACTGTATGTTTCTAGAAGGGAATATCTTTGACCTTCGTGGTTTTCATGTTGTTGAAAAGGAAAAATCCAACGAGATGACTGCGAGTCCTTATATGATAATTTTTTTGGATGAAACTTTCATTGCCATCAGTGATTATCCATTTTAGAATGAATCATTATTCATATTTAAGCCATTTCTTGATATTCTTGGGAAACCATAGGATGATTACACATGTTAGCAGATTACACATACTAACATAAGTCAAGAAATGTAAAATATAAAGAAAAATAATATGAGAAAGCTGGAACTTTTATTTATCACGTTGTGATTTTCTCATATAGACATCACAGCTAGTTCAACTATTTATTCTACTTGCTTCACATGAAATTTAAAGCAAATAAATAGTAATACTAAATACATGTGACTTTTGATTTAGCTAGAACTTAGAAAGACATTATTAGAAACTTAAGGGACTATTTTGGTTTACTCCAACATTGCCTCCCTTAAACCAAAACTTTTCCAACTCCCATTGCAGCAACATTTTTCTTGAACACCTGTGCACCAAGGGCCTTTGTGAAGATATCAGCGACTTGTTCTTCACTTCGACAATACTCAAGATTAATCTCTCCTTCATGAACAAGTTCTCTTAGAAAATGGAATCGCAAACGAATATGTTTTGTTCTTCCATGTAAGACTGGATCTTTTGAGACAGAGATTGTAGAACTATTGTCACAATAAACGATCGTAGGATCATTTTGTTTGAAACTCAAGTTTTCCAGAATTCCCCTTAGCCACAAAGTTTGGCTTCCGGCCAAAGACGCCGCAATGTATTCTGCTTCGGTAGTAGAAAGCGCCACAACCGGTTGCTTCTTTGAACACCATGATATTATTCCACTTCCTAAGCTAAAAGCATAGCCCGAAGTGCTTCGTGAATCATCCATGCTACCACCATGATCACTATCAGTATATCCAACAAGTTTCACGGGTACTCGAGCTTCGTAAAAAATACCATAATCAATGGTCCCTTTTATGTACCTCAAAATTCTTTTAGCAGCTTCCCAATGGTTTGAAAAAGGCTTCTCCATAAATCTGCTAACTAAACTTACCGCATACATGATATCGGGCCTCGTTGCGGTGAGATACATCAAATTTCCGACAAGGCTACGAAACAAAGTTGGATCAACCATTTTTCCTTCACCTTCCTTGCATAATTTCACTCCCGTGACACAAGGAGTTGAAACCGAATTTGCATTTTGCATGTTGAACTTCTCCAAAATTTGACTTGCATATTGCTCTTGAGAAATAAAAGTGCCATTTTTTGATTGCTGGACTTTTATTCCCAAAAAATGATGCAATTCTCCCAAGTCGGTCATCTCGAACTCATTCATCATTGAATTCTTGAATTCGGATAGCATTTCTTCATCATCTCCGGTGAAGACAAGATCATCAACATATAAGCTTACTATCATGAAACCTCCATTTGATTTTTTTGACATAAAGAGTGTGTTCGTAAGGACACCTTAAAAACCCTTTTGCCAAGAAAAAATTATTGATCCGATCATACCATGCTCGAGGCGATTGTTTCAGCCCGTATAACGCCTTTCGCAATTTATACACCTTTTCTTCTTCTCCATTTTTCACAAAACCAGGAGGTTGCTCAAGATAAATTTCATCTTGAAGAAGACCATTCAAGAAAGCAGACTTTACGTCCATTTGCAATAATTTCCAATTGTTTTGAGCAGCAAGAGAAATTACCAAACGAACCGTATCGAGTCGGGAGACAGGAGCAAAAACTTCATTAAAGTCCTCCCCTTCTTTTTGCTTGTATCCCTTTGCGACTAATCGCGCTTTGTGCTTGTTGATCGAACCATCGAGATTGTTTTTTGTTTTAAATACCCACTTCACACCAATGGCTGTTTTGTGTGAAGGAAGTGACGTGAGCTCCCACGTATTATTTTTCTCAATAGCTTTCATTTCTTCATACATTGCATTCACCCATTTTTTTTCTTTTGACGCTTCCTCAAAAGTAATAGGATCTTCTCCTGCAAAAAATGCAAAGTATACAAAATCCGTTACTTCTTCGGTTGTATTGTAAAGATCCCTCAAAGACCTCGATCGTCTTAACGCCGTTGGAGGTGAATTTTGTTGTGGTTCTTCTTCATTATGAACAGGATCTGGTTGTTCATTAATATCATCTTCTTGTTCCACGGAAAAATCTTCTTCAAAAATAAGAGTATTCCAACCCGGCAATTTATCATAAAATTCCGAAAAATTGTAGCATCCATTTTCGTCAAAGCGAACATCTCTACTAAGCACGACCTTTTTTGTGCTTGGATTATAAAGCTTGTAAGCTTTAGTTCTTTGGCTGTAACCGATGAAGATGCATTTTTCAGATTTGAAGTCGAGTTTTGATCTCAAAGCATTCGGAATATGAGAGAAAGCAAGACACCCGAACGTTTTCAAGTGAGAAACATTTGGCTTTTTACCATACCACAGCTCATTTGGAGTAGTATTCTCCAATTTCTTTGTCGGCGACCGGTTCATCAAGTAGACGGCACAAGACACCGCTTCAGCCCAAAAACATGCAGGCATATTTTTTTTCTTTAACATGCATCTGACCATGTTCATTATTGTCCGATTCTTGCGCTCCGCAACTCCATTTTGTTGAGGTGAATACCTCACTGTTAATTCATGACGTATTCCATGATCCCGACAAAACTCTTCAAATAAAGAAGACAAGAATTCTCCCCCACGATCACTTCTTAGATTCTTTATGGAATTTCCAGAAAATTTTTCAACCCCAGATTTGTACTCTTTAAAGCACGAGAAAGCTTCGGATTTTTCTTTTATGCAATAGACCCATATTTTTCTTGTATAATCATCAACAAATAACAAGAAATATTGGGTACCTCCAAGAGACGGTACTTGCATCGGTCCACAAATATCCGTGTGCACAAGCTCTAAAGGGGACTGAAAAATCCACTTAGACTTCGATGGAAAAGATTCACGATGTTGTTTACCAAATTGGCATTCCTCGCACACTTCTTTAATCACCTCTAAATGAGGTAATCCATGAACAATATTTTTGCTGGACAATTCTTTTAGACTCCGAAAATTTATATGCCCAAACCTATCATGCCACAACTTGGAAACATCGATATCATTTGAGGTAGCAACCAAGCACGTACCATGTATAACATCGAGTTTGATCGGAAATAATTTGTTGAAGCCCATGGTAATTTTAGCCACTTGTAGGTTGTTCTTTTTCATGGTGCATGTATCTCCAAGGAATTGAAAATCAAATCCCTTTTGAAGTAGGTGACCAATGCTGAGAAGATTACTCCGCAACCCCGGTACATATAGAACCTCCGACATCTTTTCGACACTCCCTGTCTTTGTTGTGAAAGAAATTTCCCCAATACCTTGAATTTTGTACGACTTAGCATCTCCAATCGTCACTTGACCTTCGTTAGTCTCCACAAATGAAGAAAATAAAATTTTATTACCCGTCATATGTCGACTCGCTCCGCTGTCCAAATACCAAATATTTTCGATTCTTCCATCGGCCTTGATCAACAAAGTTTCTGACTTTTCTCCATCGTTGTGTATCAAACCAGCCACGGGTTTTTTTTCGGGGTGTTTCTCCCAACAAAAATTTTCTTTGTGTCCAGGCTTGTGGTAAAAATTACACTCAAAGTAAGGTTTTTTACCTTTGTAAGTGCTCCTTCCTTTACCTTTCTCGGATGATGAATTTTGTTGCTTTTTTGATTCATCATTTTTTTCACCGCTTCCACTTTGCCATTTGTTTTGTCCTCGATTTTTCTCATGCTTGCCTTGAGCTTTCGTCGGAGTAAAGTGAGATTTTAAGGCTTGATCTTGAGAGAAATTTGATTGACTTCTTCTCTGAAGAATTCTAGCCTCGTGAGCCTCCAATCTTCCTTGTAAACTTTCAAGAGACATCGAAGAAATATCATTAGATTCTTCAATAGCAACGACAATATGGTCGAATTTAATTGGCATGCTCCGTAGAACTTTTTCAACGGCTCTTTGAATCTCCAGAACTTCTCCGTTGGACGCCATTTGATTAACAATGGAAGTGAGACGAGTAAAATACTCCGAGATCTTTTCATCTTCTTTCATCTCCAATTTTTCAAACTCCGCCCGCAACGATTGCAAACGAACCTTCTTTACTTGATCTTGTCCAGAATATGTTGTATTCAAAATCCTCCAGGCCTCTTGAGCGTTTTCGGCCTTAGAGATTCTTTCATAAACCGGAATTTCAAGTGTTTGATAAATTTGAAAAAGAGCTTTCCTATCCTTTTGCCTCTTTGCCTTCAAAAGATCTTTTTGGGCTGCTGTAAGTTGAGTTTCATCTTGTGGTGCTCCAACACCTTCTTCAACTACAATCCACAAGTCTTGAGATTCAAGGCACAACTTCATTAGATTACTCCAATAATCAAATCTTTCGCCATTGAAACGAGGGACAAGAGAAACGAGATTGTTTGCCATTTTTTTTATTAACCGGCTCTGATACCAGTTTGTAAAATATAAAGAAAAATAATATGAGAAAGCTGGAACTTTTATTTATCACGTTGTGATTTTCTCATATAGACATCACAGCTAGTTCAACTATTTATTCTACTTGCTTCACATGAAATTTAAAGCAAATAAATAGTAATACTAAATACATGTGACTTTTGATTTAGCTAGAACTTAGAAAGACATTATTAGAAACTTAAGGGACTATTTTGGTTTACTCCAACAAGAAAAACATAGAACTTTATAAGTTGTAATATTGTAAAATTAAAGTTATATTAAAAAGGTTTATTTAATTTATTCAACTAATTTAATTTTCTATAGTTTTCTTCACTTTTAATGAAGTAGTTTAGGTAGTTTCTTGTTGGCAAGAAATTGTTCAATGAGAGCAAGAGCTTCGCGGGGTTTATAACTTGGTACCATATGCCCAGCTCCTCTAACGGTTGCAAATGTGAGGTTGCCTTCATAATCTTGCGTGAATCCAGCTACCTGAAGATATAATCGATCGATGCAACAATATGATAATTTAATCGATGCCAGCATGCATAATATCATTAATATGCATTGATATATATTTTCATATAATTAAAAAACTTAGTTACCTGGTTAGGTATTTTAACATGGGACGACCAAGGGCGCCAGGGTATTTGAACTTTGACTTTCATCTTCTTGAGTGCTAGTTGTGTTGATTTAACTGGTATCCTTGCATCTACATCTCCACTGCAGTTTCATATTCAAACATACGGAGTATATTATATATTTATATATTACACTCTATTTTTAGTTAATAATAATTAGTTACCTAAACAGCCAAGTTCGAATATCGTTTTTCATGAGCACTTTGATTTGAGGAAGGTTGGATTCTGTCGTATAATTCCAATTATAGAAGAGCTCGTCCCTGTATGCAATATTAATTAATGTTTTCGAATCATCGTGTACGTGTAATCATAGTTGTCGCAGTTTTACCTGCACACTTCCCAAGCATAAGGAATCATCTTGGTGACATTAGCATGGAGTGCTTTCTGAACGTCGGCCCTATTCATGTATGCTTTCACGTAATAATCACTACATGGATCGAACTTAAATATCTGCAGATCGAATTATAAGACTTAATTTTAGTAAATATACATGGATATATATTGATGAATACGATCAACCGAGAACACTTAATTAGGATTACTTACCGAAGTCTTCTTGGGATCCTGAGTGACATTAGGATTAGAACATAGATGGTAATAAATGTTATAAATATTGAACAACTTATTAACGATGCGATTTTCTTCTACAAGAAGATTAAAGCATTTTTCCGTTTGATTTAATTTTGCGAAATTGCAGTATTTCCTAAGTGCGTCTCCTATATCATCCGAAATCAAAGCATGGCTTGCGTAATTTTCGACCATCCCAGTCAATACGGCCTCATCGTCAATTTCAGCATTTCCAAGCTGCAATATAACATAACATTATTTAATACATCACTTTAATTTGTACTATATTAAATTATAGAAAAATAAAGTACTCTCACAAAGACTCCTTTGAGATTGACAATGGTCCTGGGCTTCTTCTTCTTATTATTTTTATAAAGAATGATTTCAGCTAACATGGGCACGTAACGTCCGGCATAACTCTCACCACAGATGTACAAATCCCTTGTCTTAAATTCTGGAAACCTGTCTAACCAATTTATTAAAAAGACATAATTGTCGACCGCTGTAGTATCATCGTCTCCCAATTGGTTTTCATCCGTTTTGTTTGAATACGAGAACCCAACACCAGCCGGAGATTCCAAAAACAAAACATTTGCAACTGCCAAAACAGAACGAACTAATCTCAATGGATTGATTTCGATCGAGTTTGTGATGTGTCTATTGATAAACATATATATATATATATATATACTCCTAACCTTTGTTCCATGCATATTCGTTCTTGAAGAGTGTTTTGCCATCACTCTTAACACGGAACGGGCCAAGTTCCGTGAATGCACCATAACCGAGAGAGGAACAACCAGGCCCTTTTAAAAAGATTCACAAATAAGTTAGTATTAGAACAAAAATAAAGGAAAATCAACAAGCATTAATTTATATTTTATAATAGAAACTAGAAACCTCCATTGAGCCAGAGAATAAGAGGCAATGTGTCGGGAGATTTCTCAGCCTCAACAAAGTAATAATAGAATGCTCGACCGACTGTTGAATTTACGGTAACATATCCGCCGTACTGCTTGAATACAACATCGTCATTCGGTTGTCCAGGCAATCGTGTGATCTCGTCGGCCTTTTTCATCATAACGGAATCCGTTTCAGAGTGCTCTAATATTTCTTCAGAAAGTAATTCCATTTTTGCATTAAATTCACGACTCGATTTGGCTACTCGAAAGCGCGAAAATGCTGCAGTTTTATTTTCTGCAATAAAACATAATATTAAAACAATAATGAAGATATTTTTTTCCATTTTTTTTCTCTTATTGGAGTACTATTAGATTTTGTTAAGTATCCCACATCGGTTGGATATCGATCCTAAAGCTCAAATATAAGTTGGACAACCTTAATACCTTAACAAGGCCTTTTAAGGTGTTATTGGCCCAACGTTGACATGGTATCAGAGCAGGCCCAACACGATGATGGGTGCCCCAGCCGATGAAATTTCCGGCTTGCCCAAAGATGGCACTATGTCCACGAGTAGAGCCGACAAAACCGAGCCTACTCGTGAGGGGGCGTGTTAAGTATCCCACATCGGTTGGATATCGATCCTAAAGCTCAAATATAAGGTTGGATATCGATCCTAAAGCTTACCTTAACAAGGCACGTTGACAGATTTGAATAATATTTAAAGAGATGTGAATTCATTCGACTAGCTTCCATGTACGCTCAAATATAAGTTGGACAACCTTAATACCTTAACAAGGCACGTTGACAGATTTGAATAATATTTAAAGAGATGTGAATTCATTCGACTAGCTTCCATGTACTTATATATTAGGTGTTCAAATTTAATATAATTTATTTTTTATTCTCAGAAATACTATATAATATGTTGTCGTTGCACCATACGTAATCTTATTAAAAATAAATAAATAAATAAAATAAAAATAATTAAAAGGAAAATCTTAGAGATCAAAATAAATGATGAAAGAAGAACTTTAGAGGAAAATATTTAGTCAACGAAATTGATAATCCAAATAGAGTGATCCACTTTTGACTATGGATTGCGCCTTTTTTTTTGTTATACGTCACTATATGCATCATTTTTGGTTATACGTCAGTATGTAAATCATTTTTGAGTTTGCTCCTTTATTAATAAACTTCGAAACTATGAAAATTAATTTAATAAAAAAAAAAACTAAATACTCAATAATACATAGCACAGTATTGTTATTTCATCAAATGCATTATATAATGTATTTAAATTGTCTACTTATAACTTTTCTTTCCGGTTTATATCTCCACTACAAAAAAGAAAGGTTTGTGAAGTATAGTGCAAACCAGTTGAGTGAGCTCGACGGAGCAGGTACTGATATATCGAAGCACATCGGCGGCTCTCGATCTACGATTGATCACGCGATTGATGCTGGACGCGAGACGACCAAGTAATTGGTAAGATAAAGGTATGTGATATATCGTTTTAGTACTCGTCAAAATCAATTAAATTTGTATCGAACTAATTGTCTAGGCAACTCGTCCGAATCGATCTCGAAAAAACACTACTATCGACTCGTAAAAGTGTATAATCGTTTGCAAGGGAGAAATAGAAAAGAAATAGGTAGCATAATGCATGGTTTGAGTTAGTTTTTGTTTTAAACTAAAATACTAATTAAAATTTTTTGAAAAGCAAACAAAAGAGAGAACAACTAAAACAATAAGAAGAAACAACTAGGGAGTCGGGATCCTCAATTCTCAATTTTGGAGTTCGATTAAAATTCACATAAATCACACAAGAACGTCCGTTACCGATTAAGTCACGTGTGGTTCGATTAATCTCAATCACGTAATTGTCTAACAACCTCAAACGTTAATTTTAATTTAAAATATATTGAACATTTAATCAAACACTTTATGTGCCAATAAAAATTTTAATCATAATTTCGAGAATTGATTCACCTAACCCTAGTAAACGATTTAGCTACTCATGAAAATTGTCGAAATCAAGCATATAAAATTCATAGGATTCATACTTCACCAAGCAAATTTAATCATCAAAGAACATCATCAAAGAACACTAAAGTGAAAAAGAAATAAACTTACTATTTAATCAAGTGTTGAAGAAAATTGAAGGAATACATAAGCAATTCGATAAAATTAAATTAGAAGACTTACTTGTCTTCGATGTAGAAATGTAAATCGAACAGATCGAATTCTCCTGTTGCGTGTTGTTTCTCGGGTGCTACGCAGTGTCTACAACACTCTCCCAATTGAAGTGTTGAATTGTTCTTCACGAACTAAAAACCCCAACAATATTGTTTATTGTATTATACAGAAATGTCTTACACATTGTGCAAGTTTTTCTTCGAAATTAAAACACTATAATTTTATTATTATTTCTTCTCCTGTCTGTTTTCTCTATTTTACAATGGTATAGAAAAATGAATAGAAAAGATAATATTAGAAAAACCGTATTTTAATTCTTAAATTAAAATACTACACATTAGTAGTTATAGAATTTTATATTCTATTTCATAAATAAAATAAATATTAAAACACTTATATTTTAATTAATACGAGTCGGGTCGGATCGAGCCCACTCTAATCCTAACAAAAATAAAAAACCGAAAGCTAACCCTAGAAGAAGTTGTCTAAATCTCTCCCGTTCAATTATCACATGGGGATATATATATTGTGGTCGACGCAGAAGGATGGGACCTCATGCTGTTCCGGACCGGCAGGCGGCAACTCCGGTTATTCAAAGTCGATCGGTTGTTATTTTATTTTTTTTAATTAATTGAAGTTGAGAGTTTATTTTTTCATTTTTTTTTTTTCTAATCATATTGTTTACTACTAGTCTACTACTTCATTTAGAACTCAAAAATGATCAATCACACACCAAAAAACGCACATTTCAATCAACCAGTGGAAACACTCGAAGAGACCTCAGCATATACACTAGACTCGAAATGTGGAGAGGACGATGAAACAGACGAAGAATCCGTCGTATCACTCAAGAAATAATCACAACTCGTTTGCTTATCGCGATTCTCATCATCCTCTCTTGCACTATTCATCATCTTCTTCAGAAATACATGGCACAAACTCCAATTTCCTATTCGAACCAACGAGCCCTGCGAATCAAGATTAATAATTAATTAGCCATCACAAACGCAATATACTAATTAACTAACACACGAATATTGAGGCATATTATATAACCTGATCAGAAGTAGTATTACTTCTCGGCTGGAAGTTGTTGCATGCTGAATTTTCCGAGAGGGCAACGCAGTACTCGTGCATGACATACTCTGTTCTCAAAGCGCGACTATTAATTTTGTCGCCCTCGTAGAAAACAAGAGTCCTTTTTATACCCACGATCGGCATGCTCTCCGAACAAATTATTCTCTTTGTAGAACCGGTGGCCTTCCAATAACCGGAGCAAGTGTTTCGGCTGCCATTCCCATGGCTGAAAAAGTACTTGTCCTGCTCCGGGTTACCTACGTACGCATGCATGCATGCAAACCTCGTTCGATTAAAACGAAATCAATTACATTAATCAATTACATTAAGGGAGATTTTGGAAAAAAATGTATATTTAAATAACGGTTTATAATTCAGTATATTAATTTTTGTTAATTATAAATTAGTTTAACATGTCGAAATTACATTTACTTATTATACATGAATGAATGGTTATTTTTTAACTTCTAAGGGTATTATAATAATTAATATTAGTTTTTTTTTATAGTTATAAGATTAATAATACTCCAATTAAAAAATTTATCTTTTAATTAGAAATTATATTTTATAGGTATATATTTTAGGGTAATTTTGATTAAAGGGTAATTTCAATAGTTTGTATATAATTTAAGATATTAATTTTTTTAATTATAATTTTAAGCAGATTACCTAAATTAACCTTTTATTAAATAAAGTAAAATATCAAAACACTTAATTAAAAAGTAAATTTTATAAAGTATATAATCTAAATACATAAACCAAAATACCCTTTATCGAAAATAATTCTATATTTTATAGGCATAACTTATAATTTTATAAACCGTATTTACCTTTTTCTTAAATATTCCTTACATTAAATACGAACCTCCTTCCTTCGATATGGAACTAACCTGGAAGATCCCAAGGATCGAAGCTGAAAATGCTGATTTCGGGGATGACTTGAGCGGGCAAAGGATGGGAAAACGTTTTACGCACCAAGTACTGGAACACGATCTCCTCATCCGTCGGCTGGAACCGGAATCCCGGCGGCAATTTTTTGTTCCCTCCGTCTAGGAGGAAGTTCAGATCGTCCATTGTCGATTATGAACAATGAACAGAACAAAACGCTATAATTTATAGAGATGGAATGAGAATGATGGTGACGATGAGATAGTGACTCTCGTGGGGCCTTCGACCGAAGAACGGTCGACCACGAACGTCGAATTAAAATAGATAGCATTAGATCTAGAATCAAATATATGAGGCTTTATTTAGGAGGAATGAGAATATAGAGGAATATACATTCCTTAATGCTACAAGTTATTATATGATGATAGTATTATAATGATCACATACACATGCCTTATTAGCTTTCTTATGAATGAATCAGTACTTTATATTGTATGGAATTCTGACATCTAAAGTTACTGAAATCTGATACCTTCTCTTTTATTTGGTTGAATATGAGTATAATTTTGGGGGTTGAAGGCTAAAGAAAAGGGAATGGAAAAGATTACTACTTTTTGGAAAGGGAAAAAAATGATGGAGTTGGAGGGAGAGAATTGACTTGGAATGGCATTGAAATTTGAATAGGTTCTTTACTTCATGGAGAAGAAGTTGCTTTTTCTTGCTCACTTGTAATTTTTTTATAAACCACACATACACACATACACTGTGTTAAGTTTCAAGAGAATTTTTTTATTGAGAATGAAGTGGAGTTACTTTATCATGAACACAATGTGTAGTGTAGCAGAGGGTTTGATTTGATTTTTATGGGAATTGGATTTCAACTTAAATATCAAATCCTACTTTTAACATAGTTTTAAAAAATAATTTTGAACCTCAAATTTTTATCTACTACTCCCCCCTATTTTTAATATATGACACCTAAGGCTTAGACACATTATTTAAGAAATTAATTTATTGTAATAATTAATATGCATTTGAAAAATGAATCTTTAAAAAATAATGAAAAACGATGTGGTTGAAAAATAAATTTAGATAGAAAATTGATGAATTTTTCCATGAATTAATTGCAAAATAATTGAAAAACCAAAACAACAAATATTAAAAATGAGAGGGAGTACTATACTATTTTCTTAACTTTAGTTTTAATTAGTATTCCATCTATCCAAAGCAATATGACCATTTCTTTGCAAAATACGGAGAATGATGTTTTAAATCTATGCAACCAAAGGACTACTTCATGTCTCATAGAATCAGGGATATTTTCTTTGTACAATACTCTCTTTGTTTTAGAGAAATTGACTAACTTCCATATTGTAGAAATATTTACACCTCCATTATTGATTTAAACACCCCTATTTTTTTTCTTTTTTTTTTTTTTTTTTTTGTATAAATGTGTAAAATATTCAAATTGTCCCTTTGTTTAGATATTTTACACATTTAAACAAAAAAAGTGTAAATCAAAAGTTGAAGTGTAAATATCCGTACATATCTTTAATTATAGATACTATTTAAACGATTTAAAATGTACGTACAAAGGGGTTATCAGAGTATCCATCGGCGGATTCGAGGTAAAAAAAATTATGTCAAGTGGTTAATCCTACGCAATCCCTACAATCAAAAGAATAGCACTACAACAAAACACGCAAACGCCAACTGAAATCACTGACTATCCTAAAATTTTGTGGTAGTCGAAAATACCGATTGTAGAAATAGTCGACGTCAATATTGCACCAACTACAAGGTGACAGTCAATCTTTTCCCCGGCAATCTCCGATTGTTAGAACGAGCAACTCGTCCGGACTGCAGACCAGTCGACTGCAGTAGGTGTTATTATTGACTGCACAAAAAAATAGTCAATTCTAAATAACGAGGATGACTTTATCAACTACAGTAAACAGTCGGTATTGCAGTCATGCAACACCGACTCAATCCAAAGCAATTTCACAAAAAAGAAAATTAAACAGCTCAAAAATTAACAGTGTAATATAAATTTTAGTTGCAAAAAAAAACATCATCTTCATATTCCACCAAATGATCAAATGCTCATAGACAAGGAACTCGTATCATTTAAGAAAATTTCACCAAACATCATCTATGCAATCAAATAGAGGTAAACGAATTTGTGCTATCATATTAACAGCATCACACGAATTTTTGGGCATCATAATTTGAGTGACCAACAAACGCTGAGACAGAGAGCTTCCATTGTAATTTTTGTGTCAGATATGATGTCTAGTTTGCCATGGCCAGAAGATAGCTTCAGGGCCACACTATCAAATCAACTGATACACGCAATACAAGAAACAGGTTGACATCTTGTTCACTAGGGTTCCGAGACATGATACAATTTAATGTTCGAGTTGATTGGTCGAGCAGCGTGGAATCTTAAATGTGAAATTCCGATTTTAATTTTCTTTCCTGCCCAAGTCCATATGTTGCTGAATCTCTTACAAGCAAGAGAAAGAGAGCTATGATTAATGGAATGATTGGAAAGGTTACTGAGACAAATGTGTTACCTGAACTCTAGGTATAGCAAAAGTTCAGTTCTAGGGAATCAACTTGTCTTGCCCACTGCGCCCAGCGCTATATAGACATGTCCCTTGTCCATTTATCATGAAACATTTACTCGTTTTAAAACAAGGTTACAAACTTACCAAGTGATGCAGAATAAAGATTGAAGATCAAACTTAAAATCAAAAGGCGCACTCGGATTTTCTGAAGAATCAAACAAAAGTGAATTATGTATATATACACATGTCCATAGGACTTCCATTTTTCTTGCTCTTCACTCAGTCTTAACTTTATTTACATCACTCAATTTCCATTGGCGATATTTGTCATGTTATTACCATTCTCAAGAGTGATCCGATTTGACCCCATTGCAACGACTCTGTCAATCTGCTCGTCCCAAATTTCGCTCCTTTGGTCCCTTTTTATGTTGTCCAGGTTTGAGTCAACTAAGCTAGGGCCCACGGATTGAGATGGCATCACAGCTTTTCTTTGCACATTAGCTCGGAAATCGGTTTTGGATGCAGGAATACTAGTGCAAAATATCTCCATGAAGTTCTGAATCATTCCTTTGTTATAAGGGTTTTCGCGCATGCTGTATTGGTATCTAAAGTTCTCGTAAGTTGACTGCAATGAAGAAAAACTCATATCAACATGTCCAGAATATCATCTTATTATATCGAATTAGCTGCTATGTGAAATGAATGTGGATTGCTTGTGATGAGTAATAGAAATCAAGTATAAAAGTTATGCAGGGCCTTTTTGTACAAAATATTATTAATTAATGATGATGTAGATTACTGCAAAAACCCAAATACCCTTATCATAATTCTCGCCTAATTCCTTTACCCATTCTGTTTCACAATATATTTTTCTAATAATGCATCGGATACATACCTCTTAATACCTCCATAAGGGTAAACAATATTACAATAAAATTAAGAAATAAAACATTTTTTATTATGTAAATATCAAGTTTTATGAGATGTTTCAGTTCAGACATTCAAAATAAGTGTCGGAGAAAATGATGTTTTAGATTATCCTCAATAGATCACCAATAAACTTCTTCTAGCTTTCCAGACTTAAATGCAAATAATAATAATAAAAAGAAAAAGAAAAGAAAAATAATACCTGGTTTGTGCCAATGAGATAGAGATGGAAGACAGAAAGCCCGCCCACGAACCATAGAGCGAGAAATGTGTAGATAATAAGAACAATGGAGGCAGGTGTTTTAGCAATAGCTCTCCATACAGAGGTATTCTCACCATCCATTATCCTTCTAATGTAGACCCAGCAAAACCCATGAACATATACGCAAAGAAGCATAGTTGAAAAGACAAACATGAAAAAGAACCGATAGTTTCTCTGCATAAGAAACCAAGAAGATGGTTAAATGAAAACAAATGATAACGACTTTGTTGAACAATGTAGGTTTGTTCAGCAGTAGATAGATTAATTTGAATAATTATTAAAGAACCATGCATCTCAAAACCAAGGCTGCATGTAAGTTTCTATTCCACATGGTACTCAATAAAGAATTGTACAAGGGAAATTCAATGAAGTTTTGAAGTTATAAATTTGAAATTTAGGATAATCCAAAACTACCGTTGAGGTTTGTTATTTGTTCTAATTACCAAAAGCCTAATTGTCCTTGAAAATTACTAAAAGCCATCCTTGAGGTATATTAATTTGCACTTGGCCACTTGCCTATTTAGGGGAGTCAAAGAAAAACGTTAACGTCACCAAATGTTTTTACAATTGCTTCTTTCAACTTTTCATCTTTCATTTTACATTTACATTGCTCAAAATTTTCTAATATACCTAACAAATATTCAGAAAAAAATGTTGACCCAACTGTAATAAATAAAAAAAGCTGTAGGAGACAGTTATAAGAATGCATCCTAAGGTGGAAAAAATCTCAATAGCAGTTTTTGTAAAAAATCATAGTTAGTTGAGGTTCTTGTACCGAAATCAGTGGTAGGCTTTGTAATAAAGCCTTTGATTTTTATTTTTTTTGTTATATTTGTGTTTATCAAAATCAAGAGCCACGTATGACTTTGAAACCATTGGTCCATTACAAAAGAAAATAATTCATCTAGGGATAGAATTCTCCGTCCACGTTCTCATATTGCTAAAATGTAACACAGAGTGTTGTTCTCTCAATGCACTTCTAGTGCCTAGCCATTAAAGAACAGATAAGTGTATACCTCTAAATTTCCAAAAGTAAATTAGAATTAACACTTCATGCATGGATGATCTAGATTCAATATGCAGAACAAGTGTTGCAATTCAAATGCACTTCTTACCAGTCCAATACACTGTCCAACCCAGGGGCAATGATGGTCAAATCGTTCCACACAATTATCACAAATCGAACAATGCGAACAACGCGGAGGCCTGTAGAGCTTACAGGTTTCACAGTATTTGACTTTCACAGTTACTCCATTAATTATAACATCCCTCGTCCGAGGCAAACGAGGTGTTGATTCCATGTTATTGTCTTGTCTTTCTGGTTCTGGAGGGTGAGCATTGCGGGGAATAATACCAGGGTCCCTCCCAGAAGTCAATAGAAGAAGCAATAACACCTGGAAAAGAAACAAAACGGATTATTACAAAACTACCACCAGATTTTGGGGTATTTACATTAAAAAAAAACAGATTGAATATTACAAAAATCAATTTTCAAGTTTCATTTCACTGACATTTATCCCAAACAGTGGAATTTACCGACATCATCAAATATTTTACACTTTAACCCCTTGACTTTCTAAATATTACAAATAGCCTCATGTTTTCAAATATTTGTAGTAGTTGAAATATTGAGAATGTATGACTGAAGTTTGGGATATATGTATTATAGGTGTTGAGGGGTGCAACTGTACATATATTCTATGCTGATTTCTTTAATTTGACCAAACATCAAGGCTAGTTTTTGTAAGTATCCATCACATAATGCAGAAAGTAATCCTACTCGAGTACATTTTATCAAAGCACAATGCAACTAGGTTTTCACATTGCTAGGACTCACAATTTCCAGAATGGGGTCCTTTTCTCCTTAACTTTTGTTTCTCAATGGGATACAGTACTACATGACAAACATATCCAGACACTGAGTAATTTTAATAAAAACTTGTGTATATTTAGACAATGTTTTCCCATCCAATGCCGACACGATTTCCCTGTCCTTAAGAAGTAGTCAAATTTCATTTCACCAAAACATTAATTCTTTAGTCGTGTGACAACCTCCTTCTACCCAGTTTATTATGTTTATATGCTTTCATTAGGCATGACAAATACCTAAACAATGCTAATGGTCAGTTTTCTTCAACATTAATGAGCTCATGGAACACTGATGGTGCGACATTTAATACAAAAATCGATTGATAGTGGACAAGACCCTGACACCCCATTGGCCTGATTTGTAATTATAGGATTAAGGGAATGTGAATTAACATATAAATAAACATACTTAAACCCCTTCCACATATAAAGTGGTTAAAAAAGTTTAAAGAGGTTGTTAAGTCGAATTCTAATTTTCACCATTCTCAAGGATAAATTTGCTGAAAATGAAACAATCATAATAATATATGTAGATTTGGCGACAGATATCATTCACTTCGGAGATGCAAGCAATCAACGAATTAAGTTTCATTGATAATTAAAATGCAAACCATATCCCACTGCAATATATCATATGTAAACATCACAAACAGAGTAAATGAAGCCGATTTCGTAAATAATTCAAATAACAGCTAGGCAGACGTTTTCCAGAATAAATCGCTAAAATCAAACTAGGGAATAGCATATCAACAGTTTCCATAATTACTGCTACGCCTGAACACCAACCCACTACTTGTTTAGACTTTAGACTCATAGTATTTAACTGTGATTCTATTCTGAGGAAATAAAAATGAGATGAATAGAAACCAAACATATATAAACCATAACATCAAACATCAGCAAGAAACTCAAACTAGTAAAGTGAGTAAGAACAATGGGAGCTTCAACCAAATTCAATAACTGGATGACCTGGTCACTAAAATGTTCAAACGGACATAAGATACTTCGAATTAGGAAATAGAGAACTCACATATAGTGTGAAGATGATAAATACAATCATTATTGCGATGCCCCAATCACCAGAAAAATCATCCATCAGTTTTCTTGCAACAAACACGCAGAAAACGGCAGCAGGACCAATTATAAGAAATAATGTCAGAAAGATTGATCGCACATCAGGCCCGAAAATGAACCTTCCCCCAAGGCAAAACTTCTGCAGAAAGACAAATTACCATCCTTACATGGAGTAATGACAATGCATGATGACATTTGCAAGAAGACACAAGGACGGTTAAGACTTTGACATAAAAGAAAAAGGAAAGTTTTAATCAGCCGTTTCTGGAAACTCAATCGAAAAAGGTTATGTTTAGAAGACACGGGTTAATAGAACATAAGTAAGCATCCTCTAAGAGAAATACTAACAAGCCGAAAATTCGTTCCAACCTTTGCCAGAATTTCTTTCAGATTTCTTAAAACAAAATAGCCGAAATATTCCATTGATCTTGAGAATTGCTCAAGCTAATTCAGAAGTCAATACCAAATTACCAGATAATAATTTCCCCCATAAACCTTCACTGGTAAATCAAAATTAAGAAACCTAATCCAGAAATCTTATCCCTCAAATTTCCCCAAATTACAAAACCCTAATCATATCTCTTTCGAAAGCAGAATAGAAAAACAAACGAGTCATCAGACTTACATTACTGCCCTCCCAAGCCCTGTATGTCCGGATTAGCTCCGCCCGACCCTCAACGGCGCCACCCTGAGACTCCGGCAGCGCCACTGAATTCATCCCTCTCTATCCGCACGTAAAATTCTCCAATCCAACAAAATATATTCCGAATCTCTCTGCTTCTGTAGAAAGGAGAATGCAAAAAATGATTGCGTTGAATAATCAATCGCCAGCAGAGGACAAAAATGGAATCGAAAATATATTTATGTAGGAATGAATACTTTATTCAGTATAGAAAAGTCGTTTGTTAACCCCAAGTGGAAGTTCTGCGGAGTCGGATTTGACTTTGACGGAAACGCCGGTTTGGTGGCGTCATATCCCGGAGATCAGCAACGCCGCCGCTTTGCGTAAAGAGGACTGTAAAATCTTTTTTAATGGAGTGTGTTTCATCATTTACTATTAAAAGTCAATGCTAAATTTTGATAGATCAAAATGTGTGTACAGTAATTTTATTTTAATTAATTAAATTGATTCTTACCAATTTACCAAATTTTAATGGTGGAGTACTTTATTTCAATTAATAAAATTATTTTATTTTCAAATAAATTCACCAGATACTTATAATAATTAATATTATTACTACCACCGTATATTATAAATTTCTTATATTAGCAATTACTATAAATAAACATAATAACTAAAATGATATTAGAAACTTTGTATGTGATAGTAATAATAAGATTTGTATCCAAAAAGTTATCTAAAAGAATAAGATAAGTACTAATTTATTTTTCAATTTCAAACAAGATTTTATCGATTATTAACTTATATTGAAAATACATAATACTCTTTCTAGTTACAAAAAAATACAATATTTTTTTGGATAGAGGTTAGGAAAAATGTTGTTTTTTTTACTTTTTGAACAAAAAATAATAAATTTAATGTATTTTTAAATTGGAAAATAAAGCAGTTGTGAGTGAAGTTTAAAATGTAGGTGGATAAAGTATGGTCTATGAGATGATAGAGCATTACTCCCTGTGATTAAAGATGCATACACTATACATGTTATGTGTGTGATTGTGTGTGTAATTAATATAATGATATTACTACTGTCAAGATGTACATTGTGTACTCTTGCTCCACCAAATATTACTATTGTCAAAATGTACATTGTGTACTCCTACTTAGGGATGTCAATTCAACCCGAAACGGTGGGTTAGCCCGAAACCCGCCCGAAAAAATGTAGGGTTAGGGCCGAATATTTTCGACCCGAAAAAGTTTCAGCCCGATCAGCCCGAACCGAAATAACCCGATAGCCCGAGTGAGCTAGCCCGATAAACCGTGGGCTAGCCCGAAAACCCGATATATTTAAATATATTATAATTCATTTTATTTATTTATAAAAATATTTTAAATAAATAAAATAATATATTCAAATCAAAGAAAATTGTCAACTAAAATTACAATTTTAAATATTATTGAATAAATATTTGATATTTTGGGCAATTTAAATATTAAAATTATAATAATTATTATTAAATATTAATATTTTATTAATATTAAATTTAATTTGATATTAAAATTAATTTTTTTATTATATAATATTATTTTTTCCAGCCCGACGGGCTAGCCCGAAACCGAAGATTTTAGGGTTAGGGCTACAAATTTACAGCCCGAAAAAATTTCAGCCCGATCAGCCCGAACCGAAATAACCCGATAGCCCGAGTGGGCTGACCCGATTGACATCCCTACTCCTACTCCACCAGATGTACCAAAGATAAAACCAATAGAGTATAAATATATAATTGTATTTTATAATGAAAAAGTAAGAATTTTTTTTAGTGTATCAATATTTTGGGGATATTTCAAAAAGGAAAATGTTGCAACTTTTATATAAGGGTAACTTTTATGGATTATGGAAGAGAGTGAATATATTATGATTGTAGACTCAAATAGGAAGATATGCATTATGGTAACCTATTTTAAGAGGTGCCCTAGATTATAAATAAAAATATGCCACTGCCTTACTTCATAAACCATTGAAGTAAAAACCAATAGAGGAAAAAAAATCAAAGTGCCTTACTCCAATCCATAATAATTTTTATTTATATATTTATTTTGCTCGAAAATTAATTTATTTATAATTATTTTGAGAGATATTATTTTATGAAATAAAGTGAACCAATAGAGAAAAAAACACTACTCATTAGTATTTGTAGCATTAATTCTTTTTTACCTACAATTGAGTAAGATTACATAGAATATTCACTCACTGAAGTTTTTTTATAAGGAGTAGAGATGAGAAACTTTACTTTCATTTGATCGTTGGCTCTTCGATCGGGTAGGATATAAATTTAAATTGAGGGAGAGATGTTCGGGTAGAATATAAATCGAGGGATGTGCTCGAGTAATAAACACATGTGAAAGAGAACCAACAAATCTCATCTCAAAACAAACTTCATAATATTTTAATGAAAAATTGTCTCACTTGAGGTTCGAATTCTGGATCGTCAGAGAATTACACTCACATCATCACAGGCAAAGCTCTTACCACTTGGATATGCCGGCAGTTGTTTAAAAATTAAACATATTTTCACAATTTTATTATATATATATATATATATATATATATATATATATATATATATATATATATATTGGGATTTATATATGGAGCACACTTCAAATAAATATGTGACGTACAAGAAGAGAAAGTCAGCAAGGTGGATGATACTTCCAATACTAAATTAAGAAAAAGTCGAAAACAATAATTGGTCATATCCTTGTCAAGATGATCACAACAACTTAGGGGTTCACAAATAGTCACGTTTCATTTTTATGAGATGCTTCATCACTATATATTACAGATGTGGAAATAATATTTCCCCTTCAACTAATTTGACTAATTAATCCCATATGATAATCACTATATGTACACTAAATACTCATTTACAATCCAAGCTATTAATCGATTATGTTCAATCTATATTTGTGTGTTTTTTGTTTTTCTATGTTTGTTAATTAATTGATATCATGCATGTTGCATTAATGATTCAAACAAGTTGGTGTTTTGATTTAGAAATAATGTATTTTATGTGTTAAAGTAAAACAATTGTGGTTGTTTTATTGTTATATTTATTTAAGTAATTAAAAGAAGAAAGTTAAACATTTTCAAATAGAACATACGATAAAAAAAAATGAGACAAATGGAATTATTATTATATGTAAATATATTAAATAAAATTAAGATAAAAAAATTACATTCACATGTTTTTCTGCAAATATTTTTTTTAATTTTCAATTCAATTAAATCAATCTCATTTTTTAAACAAAATATCATTCATTTTTTAATAAAAAAATATTTGAAAATCAAATTGATTAACTGACAAAAATAAATGCATATTTTATAACAAGAAAAAAATTATCAAAGAACTTAAAATTTACAAATTTACATTATTAAAATTTAGTATTTTATTAATTTTTTATGTTTTACCATGCCAAATTTCTATGTTTTAATAGAAAAGTAGGGTACTCAATAATAAAAATATATTAAAATTAATAAAATTGTGACAAGTAGCTAGGGTACTCTATATTTTCTATGTTTTAATAGAAAAGTAGGGTAATCTATATATATTTTCTCTGTTTTATAGTAATCTCATTACAAATACTATAGTTTACATGTTCTAAAAACATTATGACACTTTCGGAGCACTAAAATTAATAAAGCTAGAATGTACTCGCCATGCGCACAAATAAATTTTTTTGTTATTTAAACATTTGAAAAAAATATTTGTGTTATTATTCAAAGAAATTATTCATAATTAATAATTCATTCAAAATAAAATAATATTCCCTCACTCTCATCAAAAATGCAATATTTTTTTTGTAAATTACAAAGTAAGTATTGCATCGAGACCGAATAAGTATATCGATATAAAAAATAAAATATTAATAAATTAAAAATATGAAACAAATAAATAAACGATAATTTTCTTAATATTTTTTATGTTATAAAAAAACTTATTGATTATTTTGTAAATATATATTTTAGGTACAATAAATATTGAAAATATTTATATAATTTTTTAATTAATTTGAATATATTCAAATCTAAAAAATATTATATGAACCATAAATATTATTTTATCTTATAGGGTAATTAATATTGTAAAGATTTTTTCAAATTATATTGAGATTTAAAGGAATAGTTTTGATCGGTCCATGTGTCAAAATTGTTTCTCGTTTTAATAGATTATAGATTATTACTTTTTAATTTTTTAATAAAAAAGTAAAATGTAAAAATACACTTGTAAGTTGAAAAGTGAAAATAATTGTGAGTAATTAAAAGACAACACAAAATTGTATCTATGTACACTGTTGAGAGATGAAGTAGTGCAATTGAGAATACATAAATTTGAATATCAAAGTTTTGATATTAAGTGCAATTTTAAAATGTTACAAAGTGTTGGAGGTGGAAAAATCAAATACAAAAACATATATCCAAAGCTGGGACACTGAGCAGGGGCCCACCCAAGGCTAATCTTGCGAAGGGAAGCACATGACACAAATCTCGGCACGCGACTCGGGTCACGAATCGGGTCACGGGTCCATCAGGAGAGCCATGCGAGGATATGACGCGAGATGCGTGCTCATCCCGAGGCCCGGGTCACAGATTCATCATGCATGCCATGCAGGAGTGTAGGACCCGGGTTACGCTCCCGACTCGCTGCGCAAGACCGCCATGCTGCCCATACATAGAGGCGACGAAAGGCTCAAATTCAGCCCACAGCCCGAGCCACGCAATCAGTATCTGGGGAAGGATTCATCCCAGGAAGAACAGAGACATCTCCCACGTGAATCCACATGCCCCGTGTGCATACCGAATCACGGGCCTCGGGTCGCTACTAGCCTCGTTTAATGCTATAGACTTAGTACGTGGTCTATATGTAATCATTCCATAACACCCGCACAAATAAGTGAATAAACTCGATATTAAAAGTCTGGATAATAGAAATCCCTCAGAAGAAGCTTCGAGCTCAAAACCTCTGTTCTTTTCCAGATCTAGCTCAACCCCTACTCCCAAATATAAATTTACATGTATTAGTATCGTTTCAAACCCTCTATACACAGCCCAGCCCCGTATCATACTACCCGACTAAAACGTGCTAAAACAGTGTGAAGGTCGAATTCACGCCGAGAAGACGAGGAGGATGATCCAGGCCATCGCGCGACCGCCGTTTGTGAACCAGCGGTGGCTGACATCGAGCAGCGGGCGCTGTTAAGGGTTCAACAGGCGCTGAACCAGGTGAAAATTGGATCGACGTTCTAGTAGATTTTGGCCCTTTCAGCGGGCGCGGGAAGGCCACCAGCGGGCGCTGCTCTTCAGCAGCGGGCGCTGCCAGTCAAACAGCGGGCGCTGTTTGCTGATTTCTGGCAGCGCGGAATTTTCTTGTCCCCTAAGTTTCTCCCCCCTATATAAACCCTATGTGCGTGTAAAATATGGTTAACACCTCCATAAGCCTAGAAATGAATTATACCCTTACAAAGCATTGTAATCGAGCGTGATAATTGTTCTAGTGAATTATTGCATCGGCACAAATAAGTGAATAAACTCGATATTAAAAGTCTGGATAATAGAAATCCCTCAGAAGAAGCTTCGAGCTCAAAACCTCTGTTCTTTTCCAGATCTAGCTCAACCCCTACTCCCAAATATAAATTTACATGTATTAGTATCGTTTCAAACCCTCTATACACAGCCCAGCCCCGTATCATACTACCCGACTAAAACGTGCTAAAACACAAAGTAAAGTAATTTAAAATATAAAAATATGTATATTTGTGAGACCTACAAAATATAATATTACACATCTTGTATTTTTGGAAAAGGTAAGTAAATTGATATTTACAAATTATTTTTGTGATTGATATGATACAAATTGTAGGTGATATGATACAAATTGTACCGTATAGGTACATACATCATTAAAAATACTCTAAAAAATAGGTTGTTAAAGTAATAAAATTGTATTTCAAAAAAAATTACTCTTTATTTTAATTTTTTTTGGATGTATCAATTATTATTTTATATTCTAATATAAAAAAATGTTTCAACTTTATTGAGACAAATGAAGTACTATATTACATAAGAAATATTGTGGTTGTTGGTAATGAAATATAAAATAAATCTAACATTTTATATTTATTTTTATTATATTTTCTCATTTTTTTCCTAAATAAAAAACTTGTCCACCCCCTTGGCAAGTTGCATCAATAAGCACCCACTCCCCACTTAGATCTGGCCCAATACCCTCACTTCATCTATTGAGGTTGGATTTGAACTTGTATTTGGATCAAGACTATTGGAGTTAAAATACAAGATTAATTCGAAAGCATCTTGAGATGATCTTAAGTAAGCTAAGGTTTTTGAGTGATTCTAAATCTATAGTTTTTATGAATCAATTTCAAGTATTGATTAATTAACTATTATCATGTGAATGGATCTCATCACATAATATATTCCATTTTGAATATTAATTACTATTTGCAATCACAGTAAGCTCGATCTCATAATCTTCCATCATATATTGTGTTGCACATGTTCTCTCTTCTAAAAAAACAACTTCTCCTAAGACGCGCTCGATTATGTGTAATCGAGCGTGTCTTACATGTCTCGATCGATAATATATATAATTAATTATATATATGATGTGTGCATGCATCTTTAAGTTGAGCCACCGCAATAATTTACGCGGTACATTTGGAATGGACCTTACTTAAATATGATCAAGAAACTTTTCATATACTACAAAAAAGAGAAGAGAAAAAGGAATTAAAAGGAGACACAATATATACGCACACACACTTTTCTTTTATCTCTAACGAAATAATTATATATATATGCACGGGAAGGAAAAGGAAATCATGCATATTCACCACGAACAAAACAATTTTTAATTATATATATACTAATTTATTAAATTTGAAATTGATGGGGAACAGATATATAGGTCGAAAAGAGAGAGAGAAAAAAGGAGTATTGAAAACTCAATCAATCAACCAGCAATATCATTTGGGAAGTAAAGCTGATTCAAACCACCACAACAAGATAAGCCTAGTATATCATATCATATCCTCGTGCATTTTTTAGCCTCACTTCATCTTCAAGATGAGCCAATATATATTATGGTCCCGCTCTATAATTATTGATGCCAATTTGCAAATATTGCCGTTCTAAGACCATGAAATAAGTTGTGTACGTGGCCTATTTTGAAATTCACCAGAAAAAAAATAAAAAAAACAATATGGGGCTATTTTGTAATGTGAAAACATGTTCAAATTTTAACATATGTGCTCTGGACGCATGATATATAGTTAGTTTTTAGAACGCAAAAGATAATAGGTGCGGTAACTAGCAACTAAAAAGACCGTTTCCCTAACATCAAACGAAATCTGACAATTCAAAATTATTTGGAAGACAATAAACTTATTTCTACAATAATTAAGACTCTTAATCCTCTATAAAGGCGCTGATCCGAAGACAATCATAGTAAAGGAAGCGACCTTTTGAGACGGGTGTGTCACAATAGATTAGACGAAGTACTAATGATAGATTAAATTAATAGAACAATTAGAGAGCAACAATGATTATCTAGATAGATTAGACGAAATACTAATGATAGATTAAATTAATAGAGTGATAGTAATCTTTTTATAATTTTAATTTTAATAAAAAAAACACAACTCTCTTTCTCTAAGCAATAGTACCAAAACTCGTAAAATTCATATCTTGTGTGTTATCTTGTGTGTTTTAATCATTTCTTGATGTTCTTGTGAATTCAAATTAATTATTCAGTTGATTGGATCTTGTTATTCAAATTCAAACATATAAATATTTTTAAATTTTGTTCTTATGTAAATTTTTGTACTCCCAAATCCTAAAACTCTTACCTATATATATAAATATCATGAGAGTTTGTCTACATGATGAACAAGTAAGGAGACCACCAATTTTAATACTCTTTTGGTCCATACCAAATTTTACATTACTCTTTTGGTCCATACCAAATTTTACATATTCAACGTCTCACCACAAAATTTATAAATTCCAAAATGTAGTAAATAAGTAATATTCTCTCCGTTTCTTTAACTCTCTAATTTTTATTTTTTGAATAAATTGGTCATTAATTATGTTTCTTTGAAACAGATAGAGTATTAACTTTTCATTATCATATTTAGTCGACTCAAATTACACGACTTTAAATTATAAATAAATAATAATAAAATACTCCAACAACTTTTATTATAGTTCCTCTATACATATATTATACGGATAGTATTATTTATTTTTAATTTTTATAGCCGTCAAATTTATTAGTAGATCGAATTAAAAAAAAAAAACCAATATTAATATATGTTTATCGGTCGCCTATCTCTTACTGTACGCAACTTGCTTTATGATTTCGTGACTGCTTTTGATCCTCGTGATTGCATGGTAAGAAGACATCGTTATCCCAATGTATAAGAATTTATAGTTTTGGTTTTATATTGTAAGAGTGCAATTATTTTGTGAGCCCCCACAAATGCATGGTATAGCCCTCGTACGTATGCATGGGGTAGATTTTGGTTTTGTCAAAAAATACTACTCTTCATATTAAACATATATTTTATTCATATTTAATTTCATTATTTTTTAAGTAGATATTCATTTTATTAAATAAAAATATATAGATTGATGTTCATTTTGTACATATATTTTAATAAAAATAGAAGATTTTTTTTAGTTCAAAATATAATTTGACAGGTAAAATCTATAAACTCAATTTTACAATAACGAGTTGAGCATGGGTCGCAATGGAGATCATGTGTAAGTACACCGAGATGAGAAATGGATTTTGAATTCAATTAGTATTAATAACAAAAGCAATTCTCTAAACAAATAAATTGTACTTTTTTTTTTTATAAAATTCAATGTGTTTATATAATAAGTATGAAATATATTAATTATTGGTGTTACAAGATAAATACTTGAGTTAGGATGGAAAATTTACTGAGATGTTGATAAACAATTCAATTATATATATAATTTGGGTGACTAAAATATCCTAATTAAAGCAAAAGGTGTTATTTTTCTTTTTCCTTTCCTTTTTTGGCACGTACGTAACAACATGCATTTTGGTTCTTTATAAATAGGTAGCGTAGCCATTCATTATTTTTCATCACAACAAATTATAATTAATTAATTTAATTTACTTATTCGGTAACCATGGCAGCTGCCGGGCACTGGGCTTTTGCCTTTGGACTTCTCGGTAAACATATCAATCTCTAATTCCTTTTACATCTCTTATGCTACACAGAAATTCGACTACTTATTCTCTCGGTATTTTGACTCTGCAGGCAACGTCGTCTCGTTCATGGTGTTTCTCGCTCCCATGTAAGGAATTAACTAATATTGTTACGTAACGAATTTTCCTAATTATAATTTAGATCAAATTTCATCACATTTGATCATGATGCAGATCGACTTTCTACTTAATTTACAAGAAAAAATCGAGCGAAGGTTTTCAGTCAATCCCGTACGTGGTTGCCCTATTCAGTGCGGTGCTATGGATATACTACGCGCTTCTCAAGAGCAACACAACTCTTCTCATCACGATAAACTCGGTTGGGTGTGTAATCGAGACAGTTTACATTGTCTTCTACGTTTACTATGCTTCAAAAACGGGAAGGCTTCAAACGCTCAAGCTCCTGAGTTTGCTCATGGCATGTGGGGCCGGGTTGATAGCCGGGACCCAGTTCCTCGTCAAGACCCCCGAGCAACGCACAGTCATCGTTGGATGGGTTTGCCTAGTGTTTTCTCTCTGTGTGTTTGTTGCTCCTCTCTGCATATTGGTAAGTATTATATAGCTAATAATCACTTCTCTTTTGTAATTTGTTAAAAAAAGTATGACTATATACATATTAGATAATTAAGGCAATCTCTTGATTTACGATGTATAGTTATTATGCGACTATTGTACTCTAAGTATATATTGTATATATCTCTGATACCATAATAGATGATAATTCCTTGACTAGGGTGAGTAATTGTATTCACAATATATATACTTAGAGTAGTCACATAATTATTATCTAATAATATATACAAATTAAATACAAAATCAATTTTAAATAAAAATATGCGTGAAATCATATTATAATTTTGTTTTTGTGCAGAGACATGTTGTGCGAACCAAGAGCGTGGAACATATGCCGTTCCTTCTCTCGTTCTTCCTTACGCTCAGCGCAGTTATGTGGTTTTTCTATGGCTTATTTCTCAAAGACTTTGTCATTGCTGTAAGTGCATACATGGATCCATGCATCATTATTCATTACGTATTTATGTAAATTACAAAGAAAGTGAATCATCTTTTCTGAGACAGGGCAAACGAATTTATAATGATTCCACTTGTTATGTGTATATATGTAGATCCCAAACGTACTAGGATTCACCTTCGGAGTGCTTCAAATGGTGCTCTACCTTATGTACAAAAACGGGAAGAAAATCGAAGAGCAAAAACTTCCACAGACAGATAAGGAAGGCATGGTTCTCGATGAGCTCAAAAATGTCGAAATCGTCACGATTGGTTCGGGCGCGGATAAAGTCGACGCAATACCCCATCGTCATTAATCAGCCAAGGAATGAATGAGCGAAGTTTGAAATGAATGGTTACATGATTAATTATTAATTAGTTAATTTCCATGGCATCCCAACTTAATTATTGCACGTACGTAATCTAATTAATAATGTTTGATAATTTTGGTTTCTATAATTAACTATATATGATGGTCGTGGCGGGCTAATAATGTATTTTGTTATTCTGCATATTTTAACTAATGAAAGTGGATGTCATTTTAGTATATACTACGTACACATGTTTCCTTTACTTTGGTGTAAAAAAAGTGTGAAAATGTACTTTAATATCCGATGCTTGTTCAATGCATTTAATCTTCCACTATAAAATAATGCTAACAGTGACAGATTTGATTGTGGGTATTGTCGTAGTTATGACATATGCCTACAACCTAACAGTGACAGATTTGATTGTGGGTATTGTCGTAGTTATGACATATGCCTACAACCTTACCAACGACTCGACTCGTCGTCATTGCTATATAACTAAGGCTATCTTTATCGGAGGGCGTGGACGCCCTCCATTTAATTAAAAGCAATAAAAATAAATGAAAACAAAAAGAAAATGCCATGACCTAGTCATGGGACGGCCAGGGCGTGAGGGAAGTGGGGTTTTAAAAGTCTGACAAGTGGCACAATTTGATTAGTTATTGTTTTTAGTTTTTTTATTTAATTAATTTGTTATTTTTATTTTGTTCATTTGTACTAAAATTTAAAATTTTAAAAATAAAAAATATATATAATTATATCAAAATTCATTAAAAATATTTATTAATAGAGACGAATATTGATGTATTTTATATTACAATTTAATTTTGTTTAAATAATTATTTATAATTTGATTTATTTCAAATTTTATGTTTTTATTTTATTTTTTAAAGTATAATTTATTATAAATGTATGCTATATTTTACTATGATTTAAATTAAAAATTGTAACTTTTTTAATATTTTGTAGTTTTTTTATATTTTAAAAAAATATTGAATTAATAAATAATGAAAAAAATTGAAGTAGGTTGTAGGTTGTGGATAAAGTTGGAAAAATGAAAGGGTTGAATTAAGTAGTGGAATGATGAGTTGGATGAGAGTGAAATAGTATTTTATTAAGAGGTTGGGTTGTGAAAAAATCATGGATAAAGATAGTCTAACTAGTTGGTATTCAATTCCCGACAACATGTGACATATGGTCGGGGCTATATTGACACCTTTTTCGGGGCTAAAGCCATCGGAAATATATATATTCAGGGCAGATGCATGTTTACTCATAGAAATTTACAACCAGGCAGAGCAAGCCGTCAGTATGTGTTGAAGGATATATAATGCTTACAGCGATCGAGCATCGTCAATATGACAATATTATCATAAGGATGGTACCTACAACCTAAAAGTTGTCGGTATCATCACTATGATAACACCTAGGGCATTCAAGCTGTCACTATATTCAATATGTTTAAAAGCCGCTTTAGAATTTTTTTGAACAAAAGAATTATATTTCACGTTTAAAAGAATTTCGTTGATAAAAAAATAAATAAAAAATTATTTTAAATGAAGGATTTCTCCGTGAGAACTTCGTGACGAAATTTTAAGTAAAATTTCGGGACGAATTTTATGGTAAGTCAGAATTTCGCGACGAATTTTATGGTATATCAAAAATTCGGGACGAGTCTGTCCATCACTATTTTTATTTTGTTATAAATTAAATTTAATTAATATTTTCTTATATGAATTTTAACACACACACACACACATATATATATATATACTTTGAATTAAAATTATTTTAAATTTACTATAAAAAAATTGAAAATAAATTAAAAAATAATTTTATAAAAACTCGTGTTGGTAATTATTTAATACAATATTAAAGTTAAATCAATCACAAAGACTTATCTATCTATTTATATATATATATATATATATATATATATATATATATATATATATATATATATATATATATATATATATATATATATATATATATAATTTTTGAATCTTTTCATCCCATGTTGACTAATAAGAGAGGTTTAATATTGTTGTGTTCACACTATAAAATTAAAAATTAAAAATAAATTAGTATTATTAATTCATATTTTTAATATTGTTTTATATATTCAACATATATCACTAAAAAAACCAGAGAACCCTTACGGGAATACCTTACGGCCTTTGTCCCGTAGGGGTTTTCCTACGGCATTCCCTACGGGGATCATATTCTGAGTTCCCCTACGGCATTCCTTACGGCCGTAGGGGTGACTCCCGTAGGGGATATCCGTAGGGGACTGCGCGCGCATTCGCGCTCTCCAAGAAGCCCTACGGGCTCCCCTACGGCTAGTCGTAGTAAACTTATCTCTACGGGGGTTTGTGATGGGAACCCTAATTTATATCCCGTAGCATGCTACGAGGTGACGCATGAAAGCGCAACGAGCGAGACCATCGCTACGAGACCGTACGAGGCAGCGTACGAATCACTCGTAGAGGCTTCGGTAGAAGCTCGTATTAGCGAGTCACCACGTGGAGTACATGAGCCCAAGGACGTATTAACGTCAAATCATGGAGTAGTATACGAGACATTAGTCAAGTTACTAGCCTTGATGCAGAGCGATGATGCGCTCGTGCATAAGTGTGGGGTCATGAACGAGACAACGTTCCATCCCCGTAGCACATTAGTGCTATCTACGCATCCCATTGAATCAATGATTCATATGAGGTATGGAGTAGAATTACTAGTATTCATACGAGGAATCTACGAGAGACCCGGGAGCGTATACGAGGTTTACACGAGGACATCGAACGAGCCAGCGTTCAAGTCCGTAACACTCCGTAGCAAGCCACTTGAGAGGTTTACTATGCGATCCCGCATGATACCTATGAGGCGACACGGAAGTGGATACGAGTTATCATGGAGCACTCGGAGCGAGACAACGCTCGATGCTATGAATGCGGTAGTACGCGATGCTTCCCGCAGCGCGATACGAGCTCATACGGCAATTCTCGTAGCTCTTCGTAGCGAGATACTAGCCATGAGCGTCTACGGTAGTACTCGTAGCAACCCGCAGCGATGTACGAGCCTAGAGACGAGGGGTGATAGAGATCACCGTGAAGCCACCGGACTTAGAGAAATCCATCGGCGGAGATACGTAACCCGCAGCTATGCGCGACGGAGCTTCGGCGAATCATCCGGTAGAAGAAGGCTCATCGGCCACATGCACATGAGGCGGATGATGATGGCTAACGACGGCGTCGAAGATTTGGGAATATTCCGGCGAATATTCCGGCTACACACGGCGGTCGAAGGCGACGGTAGTGGGCGGCCGAGAGAGTCGCGTCCATCCTATCGTTATGATATTAATTATTAATTAATAATAATTAATATTATAACAACTAAATAATTATTTAGTATTTTACTAAATATTATTTAGTTTCCTTAGTTTATTTTATTTTCTTTCTTTTTATTTAATTAATTAGTTTGTTAATTTAAGTAATTAGGGAAAATAGTATCTAGAGTATCTTTAGGATTCTTTAGATTAGGAGTATGATAGAGTTTCAAAGTGTTGGGATTCTCTTTCATTTGTTTATTATTTTATTTTACTTGGTGTCCAAGTAATGAGCTCTATATAATAGAGGCTCCGCATTGTGAAAAAATATCTTTGGATCAATTGAATAAAACCGTGTGTTTTATCAACAAGCAGTGCTTGTATAGTTTGGTGTTATCTCAAACACTCGAGCCGATTAAAAGGCTATAAATTCGTTACCCCTTTCCAAGTCAAGTGCGTTATCACTTTGATTTGAGGAACCACAAGTTGATTGTAATAATCACTTGTTGGGACAAACGTGTGGTGTCGATTGTAATAATCAAACCTACGTACATATCTCGCGAGTCGAGGAAGGCTAAGAAACCTCTCGATTCATCCATCACCCGAAGCCGACGATTCAACACAACTCGAGTGAAGGTCGATCTACTCTACCCGAGGCGTGCGGAGACGTGAAGAACTCATTGTACTCTCGAGCCAAACAAGACTTGTAGACCGCGCAAGCGCCTCAACAAACTTGGATTGGTAAGGTATTTCGGTAGGCCCTATTCGATCGACCGGGGTCCCTATCAGTTTGCCCGTAAGGGATTAATAAATCCCTTACGGGAATTTTTCTCGTAGGGGTCCCCTACGGCATTTGCCGTTAGGGGTGAGCATTGGTCGGTTTGGTCACCGACCGAATCAAATTACTTTAACCAATTTAAAAACCAAACTAATTCGGTCGGTTACCGAACCGACTAAATTAAATTAAAACCAATAAAAAACCAAACCAAAAAATTCGGTTCAATTTCGGTTAATAACCGATAATCAAAATTAAATAAAACAATAGTACAAAATTAAAAATCATGTCATGAATTCGTAATGTCAGAATTCAAAGTTCTAAAAAGTTAATTCATAATAATACTTTTTATATGATATATTAATAATAATTAAAAAATTGAGAAAATGCATTGACTAATAGACCTTAAACACTCACACACACCCATTTATATATAATATTTCGGTTTTCGGTTATTCAATCGGTTATATCCGCAAAATAACCGAACCGAACCGAAAACCGATATTTTTAAATTTTAAAACCATATCCAAACCGATAACTAAATAACCGAACCGAAATGCATATTTCGGTTTGGTTCGGTCGGTTATCCGGGTTATAACCGAACAATGCTCATGGCTCACCCTTATTTGTCGTAGGGGAGTATTTTTTTGATATTTTTTTTCACTGTAGGGGTGGAAATATTTTTTTGATTTTTTTTAAATGTAGGGGTCTTCTACGACATTTGACGTGAGGGAGTATTTTTTATAATTAAAGTTTTTTTTTAAATTCTATTTTACTAAATAATAAAATTATAATTAGAGTTTTTTTTAACTGTTTAGGCACTACCAATTATGCAACTACCCAATTATAATTTAAAAAAAAAATTAATTATACGCAATTACGCAAAAATTACTAATAATAAATTATTTAAATGTTATTATAAAAATATATTTTTAAATTTATAATTTCAACAACAAAATAAATTATATAATAAAATTACAATCAATTTTTTTTAATTAATTAAAATATTATATTATTTATAATAAATTTAAATTAAAAATATTAAAAAAATAGATCATTTTTAATAATAAATATAATATAATATGCAATTACGCAAAAAATACTAATAATAAATTATTTAAATGTTATTATAAAAATATATTTTTAAATTTATAATTTCAACAACAAAATAAATTATATAATAAAATTACAATCAAAGTTTTTTTAATTAATTAAAATATTATATTATTTGTAATAAATTTAAATTAAAAATATTTTAAAAAATAGATCATTTTTAATAATAAATATAATATAATATTTAAGTGTTATTATTTTTAACAAAACCTTATAAATGTTCCAAATAAAAAAATAAGCAATAAAATATATAATTTAAATTTATAATTTGATATATATATATATATATATATATATATATATATATATATATATATATATATATTATCGTTTATTAAATATATATAACCCAGCGGTTAACCTTTTTTTCTTCTTTCATGAGGTCACAGGCCATGGGTTATGCAATTCACATTAATAATTAATAATGGTCATTGCAATTCACATTAATAATTAATAATGGTCATGTAAATTATTCAGCTTCCCAAATCATTCTATATTTTCTTAAAATTATACAAAAAATTGATGTATCCATCTGTGTTATATTTCTGAGATCATGATAATGTTTGTTTGATTATTTTTATATTAAATCGAATTAGATTTTTGTCATTTTTCAATTGTCCATCACCCATCAATTTTTAAATCATTTTTTGATACATATATAATTTCTGAATCTCTTCATCCCAAGAAAGGTTTAATATTGTTGTGTTCACAGTATAAAATTAAAAATAAGAAATAAATTAGTATTATTAATTCATATTTTTAATATTGTTTTATATGTTCAACATACATATTACTATAAGATAATTTTGATAGTAAAAAATAATAATGGTCATGTAATTTATTCATCTTCCCAAATCATTCTATAAAATTTGATTGCTCCTGGTACATCACATATAATCACCTAATCTTTGTACCAAACAATCACTTAATCTTTCTTCATTCCTTAACTTCTTTTTTATTTCAAAAAAATATATATTTATAATATTAATAATTTAATTTTTATTTGTGAATTTTAGTTGAAAAATTGAAGGATTATGAAACTTGGCATCGGAGCTTGAAAAAGCTTCATCTCTTGAGATCATGGATAAGGCTCTCCACATGTTTGGAAACGACATTGCCATTGCTTTCAGGTTGGACTAAAATTTCATAATCCTTCAATTTTTCAACTAAAAACACAAATTACAATTAGATTATTAATATTATTTATTATTTATAAATTAAAAATAATTCTTATTTTTTACAGGTTAAACATTAAGTATCTTTTTATTTAGTTAATAGATTTTGGATGTTAAGTTCTTTCTCATATTCCAGAATCAAATTGTCGAGGTATTAATTATGTTCGACTAGATTTTTTTTTTTAAGTTTTTTGTTTATCTCTAATTCAGTTCTGTAAAATTTGTTTTGCTGGTTAACGTAAGTTATATTAATAGATGTGTTTTAGGTATTTGTGAACTGCATTTGTGGGTTTTAGATATTTGTTGGATGCGTTTGACACTCGAAGAATGCAGAGACGAGAAACTTTTCTCTCACCAGATCAGAACTCTTCTCCCACCAAATCAGAGGCTCCTCGATCGGGTAAGATGTGAATCGAGAGATGTACCGAGTAGCAGACACATGTGGGAGAGAGTCAATAGGTCTCATCCCAGGACTAACTTCACAATATTTCAATTAAAACTTACACGTGCGATCATGTGGGAGAGAGCTAATAGGTCTCATCCCAGGACTAACTTCATAATATTTCAATTAAAACATACACGTGCATCGCACGGACAGTGGTACTAGTTAAGGTAATATGGTAAAAAATAACAAGGAATTTGATTACTAATACAATATTAGTACAAAATATAATTTATGTGGTGGTCCCATGATCCCATTTCATAAAATATAAATACTATATTAGTATAAAATTAAATTAAATTTAATTTAATTAACTTACAATAATCTCTTCTGCTTCCGGAGATACGATTTTACCAACTTTGTTTTTACAGTATGTATGCGTATCAAGGAAGTACTAAGTGGCCTCGTCCGTGTTCATCCACATAATCTTTTAAAACAAGAAATTAAATTAAGTGATATTAAAATTATTTGGTATATAAATTACTAAGAGGGGAAATTCGACATATCCGACGACGATCTGCAAATGAATGGGCACTTGAAGTGTGAGGAGTCTTAACCATCACTCGAGCTGCCTTTGTTGGGGGGTCCAACCCTTGTTCGGATTATAGCATCGGAGGCGGCCAAAAGAAAGCATTGATGTAGTGTTGGAAGTGTACTTCCCAGGCGTCAGCGCGTTCGTGCCAAGATTTTCAGCAGTCTTGGACTTTCTGCGGGCTCAGCACGTTCGTGCCAGAATTGGCACGTTCGTGATAGAAATTCAACGTGGATTTTTTTAGGAAGAAATTCCTAATTTGACCGGGATTTATTTCCTACTTCTCTTGGGGCTCTTATGGACGAAAATTATTGTTTCCATACAATAATTAGGTCTCTCTATCTATTAGAATTGCTCTATTGACACTGATAACCTAGAGAAAACCTAGAACACGAAATAGTGAGTCGAAAAGAGATCTATCGAGATCCAGTCCTGTACAAAAGAATATTATCGAATAATATTGAGTGTGGTGTCCGTAGAAGTAGGCATTTTTGGCTGAACCACGTAATTCTTGTCTTCCTTTTTATTTCGTTTTATTTACGAATCGAATATACCCTTTGACGATCGACGGGGATATATCGGCCTAAGAAGGGATATCCCCAACAATTGGTATTAGAGCGAAGGTGATTTCAAAGGGCGAAGGTTACCGGGGGCAGTTCCATATCCAGACGAAGCTATAGATACGAGGAAGATCCGGGGGTGCGAAGACAAAGAGGGACTAAACAGGTGACTCAGTTCTATTTTTGGGTGTTTCTTGGTTGGTTTGTCTTGTGCTTCTTGTGGGGGTGGTATTGATCAATGGCAGGAGCAACAGAGGAGAGTATGACGTCGAAGATGATGGTTCTTACGGCTGTTGGAAATCGACTACCCGGGATGCGTTCGTTCGATCACTCGAACATCCGAACGATCCCAGTCGACATCCGGTGTCGCTACTTCGTTCGCTTTTCCAGCCCGTGCCCCGATTCACGCCCAGCCATTGCCCCGAAGGACAACCGCGCGAACCGAGCGGGCTGCCAGAAAAACACCAAAACGGCGGTCGCCGTTTAGAAACGGCGGTCGCCGTTTCTCCGCGAACAGCAACGCGACGTTGCTGTTCCGGGCTCGTTTCCGGGTCGTTTTTCCTCATCCGACTACCGATCCGGAGGTCCTAGAACCCCCAGTAGTCGAGGAATACAACCCACAACCCCGGAACCCGATCTACGTTCATGTATGATCAACGAGAAATTAGATCGAATGAAATTGCGGAATTGAGATTCGATCTCATACCTTATCGGTCGATTGTTGAGACCTTAGAGCTTCTAATGTATGACTCTTCCCGACTCCAGACGTTGTGTGGGCAACGATCTACTGGGTTCGTCCTTTTCTGCTTCTCTCCTTCCAAGACCACCGTATGAATTATTCTCTGGTGAGAAACTAATTTAATTGCGTTAACTTTTATTTTAACAGAGAAAACTTTTTATTTGCGCTAAGCAAATAATTTTTCTCTGCTGAAATAATTATTGCGGCGTTCGGTAGGTCTTAGGAGAGGGCAAGGGGGGGTTTAAATAGAGTTACATTAGGGACCTAAGGTTAAATTAATTAAGGGCTAAATTGAAATATTAATTAACTTGGAACACGTAACCGCAATTCCTTAATTAATCAATTTCAATTTTAATTATTATTCACTCCACTAAAAAATAATAATTGAATTCCCGAAATTAATTTAATATTATTTCAACAATAATATTTCCGCCGAAATTACATATACGACTTTCCCCGTGTTTAAGATATCGAACGTCCACGAATTTATTTAATTACTAATAATTAAATTATTTCGTTTCTTATTATCCGAGACTAGTACCACTCATCCTTATTATCATGTGGAACAAATCCACCTGCAGGGTTTACATGATAAACTTTATGAGCTCATCTCGGGGACGTTATCAACCCGATAAACGGGACACGGTTTCCTGTCTATAATCTATAGCATGCCGTGTGTACAATTCCGATTCCCAATTTACCGAGTATCTCGACTAATCAATTAGTCTCACTCATTGGCAAGTTAAAGAACCGAGAATTGGACATACGCACCTATAATTATATAGGGATTAAGAATTCGTATATCCGTAATTCTGAGGTCTAGTTCGATTACGTCGATTAGTATAAATCGAACGCCCTCCCGTGGTCCTGCTCAATACACCAAGTGTACAAGTGTAACATAATAGTCAAGACCAACTATTACCCAGTCACACTACGACGTACCGATGGATTGTCCCTGTCCATCTAAGTCGTGAGCTTCTGTTCGATAGTATACGAGTAACCGACAGTATGATCTTCCGCGTGTCTCCTCACGCCATACTGTCTACAACGTATATATCTAGGACTATTGCATTCAAGTACAAGATAGACAAAATGCCAACAGTTTGATTAATAGATAATGTAAAACACAGATAAGGAGTTCCATATTGTCACTAAACTAGACATTTAGAATATAACTCCATCAACGGCGACAAATTATTTAATTTGGAAGTCGCGTATGATGGATTATCTCACGACTAAGGATCTCGAGATACGTTCGAGTGCAAGGGGTCAAATCGTCGACCATCGAAGAAGACAAGTGGAAGAAAATGAACAAGAAGGCGGTGTCCCTTGTTCGTCAATGTGTTGGACAGACCGTACCTGTACGTGTCGGAGGAGAAGGAGGCCTATTCTCTGTGGACTAAGTTGGAGAAGATGTTTCAATCGAAGTCACCGAGGAACCAGGCATTTATCATGAGGAGGCTTGTGAACCTTAAGCTCAGGCATGGTGTTTCGGTGGCCGACCATGTGAGCGAGTTCCAAGATATTGTGAACCAGATGACCGCGTTGGGCTTGAATCTGGATGACGAAATTCAGGCATTGTTTTTGCTTAGCTCCCTGCCCGACAGTTGGGAGACTCTGGTGGTTTCCATAAGTAATTATGCGCCGGAGGGGAAGACGACCATGACGATGGTCACGGATGTCCTATTCAATGAGGAGGCGAGGAAGAAGGAGGTTGAAAGTGAGCCAGAGTGTGAGAAATCATTGTACATGGGTGGTGGTTAAAACGAGAACCGGAGGAATGGTGGTGGAAACCGGGAGAGGCCGAGGAAGAAGGTAATTTGCTATTATTGCGACGAGGAGGGTCATGCAAAGAAGTATTTTCCAAATTTGAAGGCGAAGAAAGACCAACAAGAAAACGCAGCAGCGGTTAAACACGAGTATGTGCACGATGCGTTGGCGGTGTTAGAGGAAAACGACGCTAGGAGGGAAGATTGGATTCTCGATTCGCGGAGTGCATTTCATAAATGCCATGATCGAGCCCAATTTTCTGAGTGCGAAGCATGTGAAGGAGAGACGGTTCAAATGGCTAATGGTTCAAGGAATCGGGTAGTCGGGGAAGGGATCTTCGAGTTTCAGTTGCCGGGAGGAAGGAGTGTCACGGTTGCGGGAGTAAAACACGTGCCAAGCATAAGAAAGAATTTGCTTGCTCTCGGGAGGCTAGACGAGAGGGGGTGAAATTTCGAGGCCGGGTGCGGGAAAATTAAGTTGTTGAAGGATAACCGGGAGGTTCTGCGTGGAAGAAATGTTAGAGGCTTGTATAGGCTCGAGGGTAGTGTGGTGGCACGAGGAACTGGTGTCGGACATGGGTCGAGTAATTCAATGAAGACTGGACGGGATTTCAACCGTTGTCGAACACATGGGCATGAGGAGCGGGCCGACTCCAATAGGGCAAGGGTGATCGGGATGCAATGGAAGAAGGTTCAGCGGGAAGTTCGGAAGAATGAGATGTGGGTCGAGGCGCGCACGACATCATCTCCTAATCTTGCTAGCTATTGAAGGGTGACGCCCCGGTGGGGGGCGTTGGAGGCATCAATGCATTCGTTGTTCGTATTCATGGAGTTTGGATACAAGACACTCGTTGAGGGGTTAGGTTGACATGTTGGACTGTTTCAAGACTCATATTTCGGTGGTGTCGAGATGTCGGTATTCAACTTGGGCGTTGGTGAATAATTACTCACTCGAGTTGGAGGGGGTGATTGTTGAGGATCCAACCCTTGTTCGGATTATAGCATCGGAGGCGGCCAAAAGAAAGCATTGAATTAGTGTTGGAAGTGTACTTCCCAGGCGTCAACACGTTCTTGCTGGAATTAGCACGTTCGTGCCAAGATCTTCAGCAGCCCTGGACATTCTGCGGGCTCAACACGTTCGTGCCAGAATTGGCACGTTCGTGGCAGAAATTTAAGGCAACGTAGATTTTTTTAGGAAAAAAAATCCTAATTTGACCGGGATTTGTTACCTACTTCTCTTGGGGTTCTTATGGATGAAAACTATTGTTTCCATACAATAATTAGGTCTCTCCCCTATATATTAGCGCTGCTCTATAGACACAGATAACCTAGAAAAAAATATAGAACACGAAATAGTGAGTCGAAAAGAGATCTATCGAGATCTAGTCCTGTACACAAGAATATTATCGAATAATATTGGGTGTGATGTCCGTGGAAGTAGGCATTCTTGGCCGAACCACGTAATTCTTGTCTTCCTTTTTATTTCGTTTTATTTATGAATCGAATCTACCATTTGACGATTGACGGGGATATATCGGCAAGAAGGGTATATCCCCAACAGCCTTTCCATCAACAAATCTCCGAATATATAGTTCATTCCTCCAATACTTACATAATGTTTTCCAAACATCAAGATCCATATACTTTGGCTTAGAATTCTTATATATTCAACCTTTACGTTTCATCCTGTTATTTACGTTCGTCTTTTCTCGACTCAACATTTATCAGTAGATCTCCGAGCATACATATCACTCCTCCAATACTTACATAATGTTTTCCAAACATAAGATCCATATACTTCGGCTTAACTTCTCATATATTTCACCTTTACGTTTTATCTTCTTATCTACGTTCGTCTTCTCTCGACTCAACATTCGTCGGTAGTTATCACACACATACACGATAATAGAAACACGAACCTCCTCTTTTGTGGCAAAACGGGGATCAAAAGTGTAATATAGCTTCAATAATAAAAATTGAAATAAGAAAACAAATGAAAGGACTAAAGTTTTATAATCAAATATAAAACTAATATAAAATTAAGTGACTTGCTCATCAACCATCGTTTCCCACCAAGATCGATTCGTCCTATAAACGTCAGTAGTCATAAAACAACCTGGCAGCCAATGTCGCATAATCGTAAGAATATTACTCTTGGCTATAGAATGAATATCAACCATGTCTCTGATACCACTTGTTGTAGATTGGACGATCCTCTGAAACCACTTGTTAGCTTTTGACAAAGCTCTAGATGTCACTTGATCGCGATCGACGATATATAGTACGATAATAACGAGAAATCGAAAAATAACTCAACAATAAAAGAAAGACAAGGAATTTACGTGGAAACTCAATTGGGAAAAACCACGGCAGGAACGACGAGAACTTTCACTATAATATCACAATTGTGTTCAACACACATCTTTCTTGGTGTTCAACACACATCTAATTGTGTTTATGGAGATTTTTATTTATAGGTGTAGAAAACCAATAAACTAGGTAATCAAATAGAAATATGAAATAAATCTTAAGCCTAATATAAATTAGTCCCACTAAATAAGAAATAAAATTATATCTACTATAATTCTAATTTTCTTGAATAAGAAAACAAAATTCCTACGGATTCGAGTCATATTTTAACACTTATTAAATATATAAATAATCAATTATATACATAAGCAAACAATTTGATAATGAGAGTGTTTTATAACTTACTCGTTCTCGACAATATGATCAATGGTAGGTATAGCGGGAATATTACCGAATCCTCCAAGAGAATATCTACGTGCTCGATGAGCATGTGCTCGGTTCGAATTGCCTTCATCTTTATCGTAGCAACACCGAGTCTAACATGGCGAATTTCATTTGCGAAATCTTAATAGTTCTTGTCAAATTATTTCCATTCTTCTTCATCGGGAGGGTGAATAAGAACGCCTTCTGTAACAACTCTATTCTTATATCATCTCATATGCTCAACAGTACACCCAGACATGTACATACGTTGAAAACGAGGAGTCAGAGGAAAATATCTCAAAATCTTTCTTGGAATGGTCTCACTACCGCCTTCACACGAATCTTTGTATTGGTAAACCCCACAATATTTGCAATATTGCAAATTTGTATTATCTTCATAAAACAACATGCAATCATCTTCCAATGCATGTATTTTTTCGTACCCCAAATTTAGATTTTTTCATAATCTTTTTTACTTCATAGTAGTTGTGCGGCAACGAGTGGTGCTCTGGCAAAACGTCACCAAGTAGAGACAATAAATCATCAAAACCCTTATCACTAAACCCATGTCGGTTCTTGAAATGAAGTGGTTTTGTAACAAACGTGAGTTGCGTTTTTGGTATTCCTTGGATAAATAGGAGCCCCGACATCACCCACGTTTTTTAAAAACTAAGATGTATCAACGTTTGGATCCTCACGACTACTATAATTTTCTCCAAAGGCATCTCTCAACATCTCACATTGATCAAAGACGTCTTCATTGTCAAAATGGCTAGCTGCATTAATTCTAGATTCACAGTAATTCTAGATTCACATAAATAAAAACATATATACTCACGAATATACAAAATTTCATTACAAGTTTTTAGTAGTAAACATATAATAAAAAATCAAAGCATGAATTAAAGCTATTACTTACATTGAAGGAATATTGGAGGTTGAATTTTGACGAAACAATGAAAGATGAAAGTGATAAATGAAAAAATGAAGAGGAAACAGGGAAGTTAAACGATTCTGGATTTAACTTGCGACAAACTTGTTAAAATTCGTCACAAATTAATAATACTAATTAACATTTTTTTTTAATTTTTATTGCTGTCAAGTCGTGCATAATAACTTGGGACGGAGGTAGTATATGTTTGTTTTATGCAATAACTAATGTCCAATTAATTAATTGTTCCAAATCCTCGTGTTATAGTGGTGATGACGCGACAAAATCCGATTGGTAATTGACTTCTTGGTTTGAAAATAATACTGTGCCGACGAAGCATCTAGGTAGCAATTCCGCCTAGCTTGGAAGCATCAAACACTACCCAAAACTGATAGTATGAGTTGTAAGCCTCAAAGCCAAATTGCAAATGGCCGGGTGGGTGCCACGTCAGAAAGTAGGAGCCCCACTTGCTGCTGAGCCTGCCCAATGCTGGGCCCACACTTACCCAAATTGTGCTAATTGGGCCATTAATTAGGGCTTGGTAAAAACATAAAGTCATTGTTGATATTAAAATTAGAAATCAGCACTTTTATTGTGTGTTTTAAGTCTTCCACAACTGTAAAGAGGAAGAAACCAAGATGAAAAACATCATGAACAAAAATGTATGTATACAATTCACCACCTTGCCTATATATATGATCACTTGTACAACAATTGTTCCTTGTGCTTCTCGACGTAGTTTAATCACTAGCTAGTTCATCGAGATATCGTTTTCAATAGAAATGGATCGATTGGCCTTTGCGTTTGGCATTCTAGGTAATAATCTTAAATTTCATACTTAAAGTTACCATGCAAAAGCATGCAGCTCGATTATTTATATCATATAGTAACAAATAATGTTAATTTCTTTGTAATTTATCGTATGCAGGCAACATCGTCTCGTTCATGGTTTTCCTATCTCCGTTGTGAGCTCCCTATCTTGTTTCTCGTTTTCCTTGTTGATAATTTCATGCATATATATATATATATATATATATATATATATATATATATATATATAGTATTATTAAGCTGATTGAATTCGTATTCTGATAGGCCAACGTTTGTCCAAATTTACAAGAAGAAATCGGCAGAGGGTTTCCAATCAATACCTTACGTGGTGGGCTTATTCAGCGCCATGTTGTGGATGTACTACGCGTTTCTGAAGCCAGCTGAGACGACCCTTCTCGTCACCATCAACTCTGTCGGCTGCCTCGTTCAGTCTGCATACATTTCCTTCTACCTATTTTATGCGCCAAGAAACGCAAGGGTACTTTCGTACAAATTAATTAAGAACCAAATATATAAAATTAGTCTTAATTTTATTATTATTTTGTTTTTAGGTCCAAACTGTGAGGGTGCTTCTCTTGTTGAATGTGGTGGGCATGGGCCTAATCGTGTTGCTCACTCATTTCTACGCGAAAGAATTGTACCGAGCTGATATTGTGGGGTGGATTTGCCTAGTTTTTTCTCTGTGCGTATTCGTTGCACCTTTATGCGTTGTGGTAAGTACATACATAAACCATGATATATACAAACTTTAGTACTTGAGAAAAATCGAATCGATGTAATAATTTGTCTTGTGATGACGTGTCGCAGAGGCAAGTGATACGGACAAAAAGCGTGGAATACATGCCGTTTCTTCTCTCGTTTTTCCTCACCCTTAGCGCCGTAATGTGGTTCTTCTACGGCCTGCTGCTCAAAGATTATAACATTGCCGTAAGTGTATATATATGCATGCATTTATCTAATTATTTGCGTGCGTTTTATTCATTCGAAGTACTAATTATATTTTGATTTGCATTTTGTATGTAGATCCCTAATGTTCTAGGGTTCGTGTTTGGAGTGCTGCAAATGGTGCTTTACGCAATCTACAAAAAAGCTAATAATAAGAAAGTGGTGGAGCATCAGCAGCAACTTTGCGATATGGAATGCCAAATAAATATTGGTGGTGTGTTACAAGAAAAAGATGACATGATTATTGATTTGGGGAAGCTCAGCGGTGGAATACTGCCCATCGAGATCCTTCCTCTGGTTCCGCTTCTAGTCGACAACCATGCCGAGATCATGACTACTCTTGCTGCGGAAAAAACTGCCTAGTATCTATCTATAGTTCGATCGAACTTATTTGTCTTTCGATTATTATTATGGATTATAACTAATTATTATGTACTTTGTTTGTATCATGAATCAATTAATTAAGTTCAAGTTTTATGTATTTTGGGACAACCAAAAGAACTCCTGATGTGTATCTGTGTAGTTTGAAACTTTAGATAACAATATATATATATATATATATATATATATATATATATATATATATATATATATATATTTTGGAAAAAACTTTTCTCTACAAATAAGTACACTACTACAATAATATATTTTTAAATTACATATACAGTATATATTTTTTACATACATATTATCTTGATTCAAAGAAGAGCAATGGAAATCTAACATATCAAAATCTAAGCAAAGTGCGATGAAAAGTGAATTAATTAAGACAAATACACATTTAATTTCACCCAATACTCATGGACAGAACTAGGATAATTCATGATTATTTTTACAAAAACTCAACTGCGCATTATAGTGGGCCGCCAACGCAGTGCAGTGGCTCGAACGAGTCGGGTGGGCTCAGAAGTTGGGCTCAAGCGAGAAATGTTGCTCCAATTGTTGGACTCGACGACCCAAGTGGCTCGAACGAGCTACCTGCGGAATAGTTTTTCCCTGCATATTAGTCTATACATGATTGATATCTCCTTCTCAAATGTATGTTATTTCGTCGATTCTTGTGGTCAGTTTGTAGATAACAAAATTTGCAATGACGATTCTCCCAAACGCTACGCAAAGTTAAGCGCCAGTATGAGCTTATTTTCGCATTTCCTCTCAAATTTACTCAATCATTGGTCAATACCTACTAGTAAATCGGCATCAAAGTTGTCTAAACTAATTGAAAAAATATTGAATGCTTTCATATTAAAACTAAAACAATATGGATTTATGGATTTTCGAAATCCTCAAAGTTAATTGTATCGAAAATATTGAACTTGTATGGAAAGATAATCCATCTTATAAGATGCTATGTGGGGAAAATAATCTGAGTGAAGATGACCTTGTACATTTATCTCTGACAATATGGATCCACAAATGGAAGGATAAAAGTGTCTATTTGACCAACAATCAATATTTCAAACCTTAATTATAGTCGTGTCACTATAAATTAATTTTTCTAACCTTAATAAAATTGATTGATCTCGAGTTTTGGTCAATGTCCTAACCGGAATCTTTATCAATAGTTGAACTTGACTGCTAATAAACGGAAATTAGGTTCAACAAATTTTACCTTTTAGGCAGATACCACTTGGGGTTGCTTTTGAATCTTGAAAGGGCAAATTTAGCATCTCTGAGAGATTCTTGAGGTGGTGGGGAATAATTCAATCTTCATCATCATATACGAGTTGAGGACAGTAAGAGGAATATTTTATCAAAAAACAACACGTTTTATCTGATATAAAGAAAACCTACACTGACTGAATAAGACAACCAAATTCCAGAGTTGATATATAGTTCACCCATTAACGATGTGAATTATAAGATGCGAGTTGCATGTACAAGAAGATTAGCACAAAATTAGACGTTGAATTTCCCATAAATACAAACAGATCAATCTCTAAAATTACGGAAGACAACAAATATTGGTGTTACCAACACTACGGGATAGTTAAGAGAACGAGAACAAGAAACTAAAAAGTGATTAACCAAGGGATGCCCAGTCAGGATAGGGGCAGTCGTAAGTCCAGCTAGGCCCCGAATATTTAAAACAGTGCAGCCATAGACCCTCTTCATGCCCATCATATCTGCATTCAGATACAGCAAGTAGTAAATATCACGGTTCAAACAACCAATAATACCAGAAAAGACGAACAATGATTACAATTATTTCAATAACTCGATCTAACGCATTTGTTGAAATATATTAACTCTCTTATCAATTATCATGCTCAAAATTGAATCTGAACTAAGATATAAATATTTTATTTGTAACAATCATCGACACTAGTACTTATTAATTTCATCAACTTCTTCTAAAGCTGATGTCAGAATCGCTCGACCTTGTAGAAATAAGAAATACCCATGATCATAAAAAGAAAGATAAGTTGGTTGACTGGTTTAATCATTGAAATAATATTATCGAATCGATGATCAGACTTATCCATCATTGTCACCCATTCACCCAAAGTTTCATTCTCAATCAGAGATCCAATATGAAAATTCATGTAATTGACTTGATCATTTCTCTCACCAATATTTTGCAACATTATATTCTGTCAAATTAACACAACACTTTGCAATCTCTAAATCTTTCAGTAATTCAGAATGTCAAACTATGAGGAAGCATTTACTACTAATTAAAAATGATTTGATAAATAAGAGACATCAATATAGCACATTCTTAACACTTCAATTTTAAAATCAACTGAAAATAGGTTTCTTTCGGACACTCAAATAGTATCATCAAGAAGAATAATAACAGAACATACAGTAGAAATTATTATTTCCTTCAACTTCCATTTTATATATACAGTATTATATATAAAAAAAATGAAAATTTTGTCATAACTACATACTATACATTTTCCTAAACATCTCATTATTCACTCAGACTTAGTCCATAGTCCTATATTTTTAACTATTTCAATTATTATTTCACTATATTTATATCACATCAACAATCATATCATTACTTTGTCGTCACACTTCGAAACTCCATTTCTACCTTTTTGACATAATCACACCATTAGTATTTAAAATTTTTACAATAGGTCAATTAGACATGAGTTTTCCAAAGTTGGAAAGTTTCTTATAATGTGCAACTGCATTTTTAAAGCTTTAAAAAAATTCTTCAATCAAGTGAAGTAACACCGTATATAAAAGTCGTGCAGAAAATTATCAGATTATAGGAAAAATAAATAAAATAATCTCACCCATTAGGGCCCAGGTTTGGACAGTGGGTACACATGGGATCTATTTTAAATTCTTCATTGCTCTTATCCGTAGAATACGGGTCAGAAATCTCACAATGGTTGAATTTCGAGGGAAGAGTTATATCAGCTGCAGCTTTATTTGGTCTCAGTCCTTCAGTACACGGATGGGGAACAGATTCTGATAGGTAAAGCATGTCATTAGCTATGGGATACCCCAGAAACTGCAAGTGGACCCGTATCTGAAAGGAGTCTCAGTTTGTGAAAATGTCAACCAGAAATATAAAATGGAATTAAAAAACAAAACAAAGTGGTTAGTGTTTTTGAAGCCTAGTCTAAACTTCTAACAAAATTTTCTTCATGGACCATGGTATGAATGAGTAAATCCGTAACCTTTCCAGAGAAAAGAAAAGGAATGATTTGTTACCTGATGTGTTCTCCCAGTGATTGGTTCACACAAAATGATGCTTTGTGTTCCATTAGTGCTAATTCTAGTGAATTTGGTACAAGCAGCTTTCCCTTTCAAAGCACTGCTCCCATTGGAACCATTTTCGACCTGCACGTCTCATATCATGATACTGCCAAGTGTTAAAACTATAGATAGATGATCCTTTCCATGTCATTCAAACCTATTTTCCCAATATTTTTTTAGATAATTTGATATTGCATATACCTCGACTGTGCTCTTTCCTTCTCGAGCATTGTGAAAGACATTTGCATTAACAACTTGCTGCAAATTTTATATTTTAAAATAAAGTTAATGTTATTACACAAAAAAACAAGGGGAATATGAGTTAATACTCGAAACAAAAATCAAGTACCTCATTCTCAGGAAATACTCCTAGCACCCTTGCAATATATTGTTTCTTCACCTCCCCTGATTCAATCTGAGAATAAAAACATGTAATAACAGGATTTACATTTAGGACAACAAAATGTTACCTAAGTGACAAATATGACATGGGTCTCTTCATTAATGGTTTGCACGTTTAGAGAGGTTGTCTCTTCATTAATGAATAATGTTCATGTAGCAATATTAAACAAAATCCAACGAGCCCACATGATTTAAAACTAGGATAGGGTTACCTGTTGTCGGAAGAGATCAGCTTTAGAGGAATTTCTGGCTATGATAAGAAGCCCAGAAACCAAGCGGTCCAATCTATGAATTGCTGATATTTAAATGTAAAGATATGAAAAGAGATACATTTTCAAATTCAAGCCCGGTGAGAAATATAATTTAGTGTTCACTGATGTTGTTTTTAGGATGGATGAAGTTAATGGCATACATTGATAGATACTTTTCCAAACCAATGAAATGTAGGATACGAAATAATGGTGCCAAGTCATGCTCCGCTTCAAGTATACCAGTGACTGTGTTCTTCCGATATTGTCCACATGGATGTACCTAAATATTACATAGCTTGAACTTCTTAAAAATGATAAGCACTTCTTTTCTATCTTTCACATTATATTTTGAAGTTTTCTCAGAAAAAAGTACTATCATTTTTTCAATTGGAAAAGCCAAAAAAAAATTCAAACTGTCAAAATAAACACCAGCACTTCAGTTTAATTACAAAACCATGAATCTCATTCTTTAATATATTTGATAAGCACGCATGGTTTTTCTTGATTTTGGTTGAAGATTTTTATTTTCTTTCAAACAGCAACGCTTATTAAACAAAACCTAGAATATAAGGTAAGTGATATTCGGATATTCCCAACAAAAACAATAAGCATGCATGATTCCGGATTCTAGCATCATCTCAATAATAAGGTATATCTGGTGGATGAATCCGTTGATCCTAAACATTTCTATAAAATGGGTAATATATCAACTGAAGTCAAAGAACTAATTTCATTTAAAATATTCATAGTGACCCTAAGTACAAGAATAAAAATTATTATCAAACTACTTAACATTCAAAGAGCTTTCTAACGAGCATGCTCTTGATCCCAATTACAAGCCTGCTCACAAATTAACGAACCAAAATCATTTTTATTAATGAGCCTTATTAAATAAGATCAAACAAGCTTTTAGCGACTTGAGATTCCAAAAACTCACAATCGGCTTGGTTCACTTGCAGCCCTAAGCAACAGTAATATTTTTATTTTATTTTTAAAAAGAGAATTCAGGATTCAACTCTCATGGATAGAAAAAAATAGTAATGAAGATCCATTTCATCAAAACCAGAAATAACTTACAGGAACTGAAGCAGGCTTATAAACAGTTAGCACATCCGGTTCACAATGGAGAATCTTGATCTCTCTCGCCAAAACTGGTGGTTCGTGCCTAAAATGCTTCAGTATGTCAATTACTCTTATTAACATATTCATTATGGGCAATTAAAATAATAGAATAAATTATTGCAACAAAAGTCGATCATAATTCCAAAATATAAATTTATATGAACAAAAAATTGTATGGAAAATACTAAACTTGAAGTAAGAAAAGGCTCTCAAATAACAAACCTGTGCACGAAATGGCTAATTTTTTGTGATGATTTAACTACATATGACACAGGTACTATCTCTTCCTTAACTTGTATACGTCCAGCTTTCACTGCCGACACCTGTCAACCACTAAGGCCATCAGAACAAAAATGTTGAGAAGTTGCACCTTCCATACATGCATATCATGCTAAAGATTTATCAGATGCTATTCACTTTTCCCTTTATTCTTTGTTGTGTGTGTGAGACGGAATGGGGGTGGGGGTGCACTAGCAGGGAAACATGATTTCTGGTAATGTAAAAATAAGCATTTTATTCTTTTCCCAAAAGTTAACGACTTAATTGTTCAAATAATGAAGTTTCAGCCTCTTTGAGCAGTATTCCAAAGAGTAAAATTAATCAAAAATAGACAAAAGGCTAAGAAAATTGTGACATACATATCAAGAAGTACAAAGAGAAGAACGACACAGAGAAGTTCATTTAGGAACAAGATGGTATGCGCATTCTATCAACAGTCAATTCAAGTGATCAATTAACAAAATCCAGCATCCAACAAGCCCAAGTTCGAAGTATGATGACACCTTCATAATTGGAACTTTCTGTTACTAAATTAAGTATCCGGGAATAAAAAAGGCAGATAAAATGTCATTATCATATTCTAAAAGATGAACAACACTGCAGCAAATGCGCGTGACTGGTGAAGTTTCTGTGCCTTTTACAGCTACATTCTTTCATGTTTCATATGTATTCAGAACATTTTAAATATGAATACTTATTTTTTCTACAAGAGCAATAACATTCCATTTTAAATATGGATAATATGTATCCATGTTTTTCCTCTGCATAACCGAAGATCCAAAAGGCACTCAAAAACTGTACAACATACATGAATTCATCAACGAATATTCAGTACAAAATATTGTACTCCCTCCATCCCACATATATCGTCACACCTTTTTTTGTCCCACAATATCTTCACACCCCATCCCCAATAAATATTTTTTTCTACAATTTTTCACTTTAAAATACAATTATACACTTACTTGTTTACCTACTTTTATACTCTTTACTCGCAACTAATTCTACTTTTATACTTTAAAATACAAAATTAATCTTACTTTTTTGTTATCAACATAAAATAAATAATAATTGATCTTAATCTCCCGTTCCCAGTCAAAGATTTTAATGTGAAGGACGGAGTACTATTTTTCTACAATCATTATTTATAATTATGTTTCTACTTCACCATTAGAAGACCAACATTCATAGCTGCATCATTCTACAAGCAAACCTCAAAAAACCAAAATGCACTTTGAAAATCCATAGGTACAGAAAACATGGAAATCATACTCGCCATACATCATGATAATCGACAAACATACATACATAATAATCGCGATCTCGGCCCTTAAATTCATCGGCAAACAAATCGACAATCGTCCTCCCCGCCCATCGATTCTTACCCTGCACAAAATATCCCAAAAATTCCCATATCAAGCTAAGCGCTTCAATCCAACTAGTCAATAACAAAATTAAGCAGCGGCATTACTAAATATAGAAGCAATGAAGATCTCACGTGCGAAATGAACTCAAAATAGTAGGGCCTGACGTATCTTATGCCTGCGTATTCGAACAAGGCACGCGTATTTAAGTGAAAATACACTCTGCTGCAATCGGTGCAATAAATTTAGGGCTTCATTTGTGACATTCCAGTCTTTCTCTTACCGTCTCGGAAAATATAGTCATGGCGCTGAGGAGGATTGTCGAGTGTTTCCCAGACAATCTCCGCGTTTTCGTCTTGCTCGTTTCTCTTTCTCTTCATCCTGCTTTAGGAATTAGGGTGTCTGCGTCAGAAATTTTAAACGATAAAATTTTTATGGTTAGAAATATAAAAAACATACTCAATTTGAACCCATATATAAAACTACACCCAATCTATACATTTTGTAAAGGAAATGTCCCATTTACCCTCCCTTTTTCAAAACACAACAAAACTAATTAAAAAACAATAAAAAGACAAAAAAAAAAACAATTTTGGTCCCCCACCCCTTTCTCTCTCCCCGTCCCCACACACAAAAATACTCATCCGCCGCATTTCGTGAATCCGGCCGCCCCAATGTCGGAAAACGAGCACCAAGACGAGCCCAATGACGAGCACCAAGACCTCCGGTAAGTTTTCAAAAACCTAGGTTTTGAATTTCGAATTTTTTTCAATATTGTGTTCGATTTATACGTGAATTGGTATCCTATTAGTTCGTTGATGTGTTTAGAGTAAAAATTGTGTGTTGAATTGGTCCGAAAATCGCCGGAAAAAATTGCGTTCTTCGGCCCTCGGTCGACCCCCTCGGTCGACCCCTCGGCCGCGGGGAAGAAGATACCGACCGAGGGCACTTGGTGATCGAGCAAGTGACCGGCCGAGGGCTGCTATCCGGTCACTCAGCCCCTCGGTCACCGAGGGCACTTGGTCACGACCGAGGGGTCGACCAAGTGCCGAAAAAAAAAAATTTTTTTTTTTTGCTTTATTATATTTACAATATTATGTGTTTATTTATTTAACTTAATTGTGTTTTTGCAGGATGAGTTCAATGGAGGAGGCCACAATTCATTTACACGAGTAAAGAATTGAATCGTACGTTCGAGTCGTAGGTTTGAGTCGTAGTGTGTTTGTTTGTTTGGATTGATTTGTATGTGTGTTGATTTGGATTGATTTGTAGGTGTGTGTTTGTTTGTTTGGATTGATTGATTTGCAGGTTATGGCTTTGATATTAACTAAATAAATCCCGTCAAATTTTTTTAAAATATTTTATAAATCAAATCAAAAAATATAATTAAATTAAGTATATAAAAAAATATAATTAAATTAAGTATATAAAAAATATAATTAAATTAAGTATATAAAAAAATATAATTAAATTAAGTATATAAAAAAATATAATTAAATTAAGTATATAAAAAATATAATTAAATTAAATATATAAAAAAATATAATTAAATTAAGTATATAAAAAAATATAATTAAATTAAATATTATAAACATATATATATTTTTTTTGCACTTGGTGGCTGCCCTTGGTGGCGCCACCAAGTGCACTTGGTGACTGGGAAAATTAAAAGTATTTTTAAATTCGGCACTTGGTCGTTGCACTTGGTCAAAGTGACCAAGTGCACTTGGTGGTGACCAAGTGCAAAGGCCACCAAGTGCACTTGGTGGTGACCAAGTGCACTTGGTGGTGACCAAGTGCAAAGGCCACTAAGTGCACTTGATGGTGACCAAGTGCAAAGGCCACCAAGTGCAGCACCAAGTGCCCCACCAAGTGTTTTAGAACATAAATTCATTTTAATTGATTTTAAATCTTTTTTTCAATTGTAAGGTTGTTGTGTTCAATTAAACATCAATTTCATAGTCAAAACAATTCAAAAAGCATGATCAAACGTTGAATTGGGTGAATTAATTGATTACGCATTCGGATCGTGAACAAATTGGAAAGCATGTTGTTAACATTGTAACAATATTACTAGAAAGTTCAAAAAATTGTCAAACTTCTACGTTTCAACTTAATAGTACTAATTTGGCTTTGTTTTCATATTGATTCGATGTTTATAGGCTTCAAATGATCTTTAATGTCAACGTAACAACTTAGTTATCGCTCGTTGGCCTCAAATTAATAAAAAAAAATAAAAAATTCTTAGGCACTTGGTCGTGCACTTGGTGGGGCACTTGGTGGCCTCTGCCCTCAGTGACCACCAAGTGCACTTGGTCAAAGTGACCAAGTGCATCGACCAAGTGCCAAATTTAAAAATATTTTTATTTTTCCCAGCCAGCAAGTGCACTTGGTGGCGCCACCAAGGACAGCCACCAAGTGCAAAAATAAAAATAAAAATATATGTTTATAATATTTAATTTAATTATATTTTTTATATACTTAATTTAATTATATTTTTTTATATACTTAATTTAATTATATTTTTTATATACTTAATTTAATTATATTTTTTATATACATAATTTAATTATATTTTTTTATATACTTAATTTAATTATATTTTTTATATATTTAATTTAATTATATTTTTTTGATTTGATTTATAAAATATTTTAAAAAAAATTGACGGGATTTATATACTTAATTTAAATATTTTTTATAATTTTTTTTTATAAATTTATATATTTGTTTGATTTGGTTTATAAAATAAAATAAAATAGTTTATTTTTTTACAAATTTTATTAAATTAAATAAGTTAATATATTATAAATAATTTTAAAAAAAAAATTGACGGGATTTATTTAGTTAATATCAAAGCTAAACCTGCAAATCAATCTCAAACAACACCAAATAAACCCAAATAACACCAAATCAATTCAACAACCCCAAATAAACTCAAATCAACCTAAATAACACCGAATCAATCCAAATAACACCGAATCAACCTAAATAACACCAAATCAACCGAAATAACACCGAATAAATCCAAATAACACCAAATCGATGGAGAGTGGCCGATAATAATACCGTGATTCGTTGATTCGACATCTACAATTAGAAATAACAATTGAATTCAATTAGAAAATTCAAAATATAAATTCCAATTACAAATAACAATTGAATTCAATTAGAAAGTCCAAAATATACATCCAAACGTATAAAACAAGCCATTAATTAATAGACAATTCAATTTAAAAAAAAATAAAAAATTTTTTGTGCACTTGGTCAAAAGTTGACCAAGTGCACTTGGCCGCTCGGTGACCGAGGGCCGAGTACTATCCGGTCCCTTGGCCGAGCTATCCGGTCACCGAGGGCCGAGAAATTCCCGGTCACTTGGCCGGTTGACCGAGGGCCCTCGACCAAAATTCTCGACCGAGGGCTCAAGAACCCAGTAGCCCTCGGTCGTCCCCTCGGTCACATTTTCGACCGAGGGCTTCGACCGAGGGCCAAAAAAGCAGTCCGGAAAAAAAAAAAAAAAAAACGGGGAATCCTTGTGTGCAACGTACCTTTTTCCCGTCGAAAGCAGCTCTTTTCAAGTAGATTCCGACCGAGCTTGCTTTTATTTAGAGAGAAATGAGAGCATTTTTTTTTAAATGGATTTGGTTTGAGTTATGGAGGGTTTGAGGTGGTAGAGGGATATGCATTCATGCATGCATTTACACCTCCACCAACCTCAAAAAATTTGATTTGTGTAAGGGTGGGCCCCACAAAAATTCTTTTTGTTTTTTTTTTAAATGTATTTTAATTGATTTTTTGTTATTAAAAGAGAGAATAAAAAAGTAAGGGTATATAAGACTTTTCATTTTCATTTTGTATAGAATGGGTGTAGTTTTATATGTGGGGTTAAAAAGAGTAGATGTTTTATATTTGTGAATGAAAAGTGATATTCCCACAATAGTAAAGTGAGACATCTTATTTGTAGTAGTATATAAAAAACTGGGAATACCACTTTTCATTCACAAATATAAAACATCTAATCTTTTTAATCCCACATATAAAACTACACCCATTCTATACAAAATGAAAATGAAAAGTTTTATATACCCTTACTTTTTTATTCTCTTTTTTAATAACATAAAAATCAATTAAAATACATTAAACAAACAAAAAGAATTTCTGTGGGGCCCAATCCTAACAAAATTCAGATTTTTTGAGGTTGGTGGGGGTGTAAATGCATGCATGAATGCATATCTCCCCTACCACCTCAAACCCTCCATAACTCAAACCCATTTAAAAAAAAAAAAAATCTCACACAAAAACCTCTCTACATGAAAATTTTAGGTCGGAATATCCGTGGAAAGAGCTAGGTTTCGACGGAATAAAGGTACGTTGCGGGCGACCTTGCCCCGTCCTTTTTTTTTTTTAATTTTCGAGCTGTATTTTTCTGCCCTCGGTCGAAGCCCTCGGTCGAAAATGTGACCGAGGGGACGACCGAGGGCTACTGGGTTCTTGAGCCCTCGGTCGAGAATTTTGGCCGAGGGCCCTCGGTCGACCGGACAAGTGACCGGATAGCTCGGCCCTCGGTGACCGGATAGCTCGGCCATGGGACCGGATAGTACTCGGCCCTCGGTCACCGAGCGGCCAAGGGCACTTGGTCAACTTTGAGGAAGCGTTAACTACTGCGTACCTTAAGGAAGCCGGCGAGGAATGACGAGGATAGATGGATTTTTTTTTTTCAACCGAGAATCGTAATGCTCTGATACCAACTGTAACGCCCCGTTATTTTAAATAAATTTAATACAGCGGAAGAAAAATAAAATTTTATTTCAAACGCGGGCGCTACGAAATTTTAACTTTTAAAACATGCTTTAGAAAACTTGACAAACCAACTTAAAAAAAATAATAAGTAGAAACGTTTATTCATGAAAAGGAGATATCCCAAATGCAAACTTGAATAGCGAAAACAAAGTTGAATGAAATTGAAATCATGTTTAAGAAGAATTTTATTGAAATAAAATAAGAAATTTCATCGTCACTCTTCTCGCTCGGCATCCTCGTTAGTACCTGAAAAAAAAAAGCGTTGAAGGTGTGAGCTTAAAGCTCAGTAGGACAATTACTCGTTTAACCCATGAATCTATTTTTATATGCACACGCTATATGAACACCACATAGAATGAATAATAATACTTTACTGCGATAAACTTGTTATCGTGAATACTGCGATAAACTTGTTATCGTGAACTGCGATAAACTTGTTATCGTGAACTGCGAGTTGGACCAACTATTGCGTCTCCCCGTCGACCCTTTTCCCCGGTCTCCGGTTACAACGATGGAATGATCTGCGTTAATCCCCTCGACCCTTTCCCCGGTCTTAGGTCATAACGATTATTCGTATACTTATTTAAACTATATAATGCACACATAGAATACACATATATAACAAGTCATGAAATCAACGAATAAACCCAACAACTTGTACCTACCTCGATTTGTCGTGGCATGAAATACTAGAGTCGAATGCATGTCGGACACTCGGGGCTGGACTATCAACTCCAAAACTTCGTGGGTGGGAATTATAATAGGTGAAACTTCATTGGACTCCAAAATTACTTTCTCGGTTAAAAGGTGGACTGGCCCATAGTTAAATAAAGTCCAGGGACCTATCTGCAAATTGTCCTTATTTAATTATGGAACTTGTGAATGAGATTCAGAATTCATTTTCCCCTTTTATTTTCTTTGGCAGCGAACAGAGACGACTATCGAAGCCATCGCGGAAGCTCACGGCCTCGATCGGCGTCTCGGGGGTCCGATCATCTTCTTCACTCCGGTGGATGCGAGCGACCTCTGTAGTTGTGGCTTCATCTTCTCCGATTTCATCCCGACGGATCTGGAGGTGTTTGGCGGCGGTCCGTCCGGCCATGTACGGGAGGCGGATGTAATAGAACTTCGGACTGGTCGGGCTTCAAGTTTCGGAGATCGACGGCCATCGGGGAAGAGAAAACAACAGCCTTCTACGAACATTGGCGACCGGCAGGGACGATCCCCATTAACGATTCTCGATCGGAGATGCTGACTTTGGTTTCCGGTTGTTCGATCTTCAATCTGCGGTGGCTCATGGAGGTTGTCCAGTGAGTCTCTCGGTTGAGGTGCGGCTGAATATTTAGTGAGTTATAAAGGCCTAGACTAGGTTTTGGAGATAAGTTGAATTGTTTGATGACTTGATACGTATGAAGTAGCGATGAGTATTTATAGAGGAATGATTAAAATTTGTTAAGGAGATTGTTTAGAATCGGTTTGTTGAGAGATGATAGGAATTGAATGGCTAATCAGATGAGAATCGGGAGTCTTAGTTTCTATAGGATTTGTATGGATCGTAAGTTTACGGTTAAAGTTAAGAAATGAAATAATCGGGTTTATATTTATTGGGCTGTTGTTAGTATGATTTAACAAAATTGGGCTAAAATTCAAGTGGGTTGAGATTTAATTTAGGCTAAGCTACGATTTATATAAAATATTTTTCGGAAAAATTAAAATAATTAAAAACGGGTCGTTACATTCTTCTCCCCTTAAAATAAATTTCGTCCCCGAAATTTGAATATCTTCAAGTTTTAAAATTTGTTTCAGTTCATAGGATAAGTTTTCGGCCATTAAAATTCTCTAACTCAAAGTTCTTTTGTGTGAGGTTATTGAGCTCATTCTAAAGTCTCTAATTCCCTAGAATACTATATCCTAAACATGTGATGAACATGTAACATGTCATAGAGTGAATCGTAACATAAAGTGTACATTTAACATAGCATGTAGTGAACTTTAACATGTAACATAGCATAGAGTGAACATGTAACATAGCACAGATCGTAATTTAACATGAAACGTAGCATAGAGAGAGTGAAAATTTAACATAGCATTGAGTATGAACATGTAACATAATTAGTATAGAGTGAACATGAACATGTAAAAGCGTTAACTACTGCGTACCTTGAGGAAGCCGGCGAGGAATGACGAGGATAGATGGATTTTTTTTTTCAACCGAGAATCGTAATGCTCTGATACCAACTGTAACGCCCCGTTATTTTAAATAAATTTAATACAGCGGAAGAAAAATAAAATTTTATTTCAAACGCGGGCGCTACGAAATTTTAACTTTTAAAACATGCTTTAGAAAACTTGACAAACCAACTTAAAAAAAATAATAAGTAGAAATGTTTATTCATGAAAAGGAGATATCCCAAATGCAAACTTGAATAGCGAAAACAAAGTTGAATGAAATTGAAATCATGTTTAAGAAGAATTTTATTGAAATAAAATAAGAAATTTCATCGTCACTCTTCTCGCTCGGCATCCTCGTTAGTACCTGAAAAAAAAAAAAAGCGTTGAAGGTGTGAGCTTAAAGCTCAGTAGGACAATTACTCGTTTAACCCATGAATCTATTTTTATATGCACACGCTATATGAACACCACATAGAATGAATAATAATACTTTACTGCGATAAACTTGTTATCGTGAATACTGCGATAAACTTGTTATCGTGAACTGCGATAAACTTGTTATCGTGAACTGCGAGTTGGACCAACTATTGCGTCTCCCCGTCGACCCTTTTCCCCGGTCTCCGGTTACAACGATGGAATGATCTGCGTTAATCCCCTCGACCCTTTCCCCGGTCTTAGGTCATAACGATTATTCGTATACTTATTTAAACTATATAATGCACACATAGAATACACATATATAACAAGTCATGAAATCAACGAATAAACCCAACAACTTGTACCTACCTCGATTTGTCGTGGCATGAAATACTAGAGTCGAATGCATGTCGGACACTCGGGGCTGGACTATCAACTCCAAAACTTCGTGGGTGGGAATTATAATAGGTGAAACTTCATTGGACTCCAAAATTACTTTCTCGGTTAAAAGGTGGACTGGCCCATAGTTAAATAAAGTCCAGGGACCTATCTGCAAATTGTCCTTATTTAATTATGGAACTTGTGAATGAGATTCAGAATTCATTTTCCCCTTTTATTTTCTTTGGCAGCGAACAGAGACGACTATCGAAGCCATCGCGGAAGCTCACGGCCTCGATCGGCGTCTCGGGGGTCCGATCATCTTCTTCACTCCGGTGGATGCGAGCGACCTCTGTAGTTGTGGCTTCATCTTCTCCGATTTCATCCCGACGGATCTGGAGGTGTTTGGCGGCGGTCCGTCCGGCCATGTACGGGAGGCGGATGTAATAGAACTTCGGACTGGTCGGGCTTCAAGTTTCGGAGATCGACGGCCATCGGGGAAGAGAAAACAACAGCCTTCTACGAACATTGGCGACCGGCAGGGACGATCCCCATTAACGATTCTCGATCGGAGATGCTGACTTTGGTTTCCGGTTGTTCGATCTTCAATCTGCGGTGGCTCATGGAGGTTGTCCAGTGAGTCTCTCGGTTGAGGTGCGGCTGAATATTTAGTGAGTTATAAAGGCCTAGACTAGGTTTTGGAGATAAGTTGAATTGTTTGATGACTTGATACGTATGAAGTAGCGATGAGTATTTATAGAGGAATGATTAAAATTTGTTAAGGAGATTGTTTAGAATCGGTTTGTTGAGAGATGATAGGAATTGAATGGCTAATCAGATGAGAATCGGGAGTCTTAGTTTCTATAGGATTTGTATGGATCGTAAGTTTACGGTTAAAGTTAAGAAATGAAATAATCGGGTTTATATTTATTGGGCTGTTGTTAGTATGATTTAACAAAATTGGGCTAAAATTCAAGTGGGTTGAGATTTAATTTAGGCTAAGCTACGATTTATATAAAATATTTTTCGGAAAAATTAAAATAATTAAAAACGGGTCGTTACATTCTTCTCCCCTTAAAATAAATTTCGTCCCCGAAATTTGAATATCTTCAAGTTTTAAAATTTGTTTCAGTTCATAGGATAAGTTTTCGGCCATTAAAATTCTCTAACTCAAAGTTCTTTTGTGTGAGGTTATTGAGCTCATTCTAAAGTCTCTAATTCCCTAGAATACTATATCCTAAACATGTGATGAACATGTAACATGTCATAGAGTGAATCGTAACATAAAGTGTACATTTAACATATCATGTAGTGAACTTTAACATGTAACATAGCATAGAGTGAACATGTAACATAGCACAGATCGTAATTTAACATGAAACGTAGCATAGAGAGAGTGAAAATTTAACATAGCATTGAGTATGAACATGTAACATAATTAGTATAGAGTGAACATGAACATGTAAAAGCGTTAACTACTGCGTACCTTGAGGAAGCCGGCGAGGAATGACGAGGATAGATGGATTTTTTTTTTCAACCGAGAATCGTAATGCTCTGATACCAACTGTAACGCCCCGTTATTTTAAATAAATTTAATACAGCGGAAGAAAAATAAAATTTTATTTCAAACGCGGGCGCTACGAAATTTTAACTTTTAAAACATGCTTTAGAAAACTTGACAAACCAACTTAAAAAAAATAATAAGTAGAAACGTTTATTCATGAAAAGGAGATATCCCAAATGCAAACTTGAATAGCGAAAACAAAGTTGAATGAAATTGAAATCATGTTTAAGAAGAATTTTATTGAAATAAAATAAGAAATTTCATCGTCACTCTTCTCGCTCGGCATCCTCGTTAGTACCTGAAAAAAAAAAAGCGTTGAAGGTGTGAGCTTAAAGCTCAGTAGGACAATTACTCGTTTAACCCATGAATCTATTTTTATATGCACACGCTATATGAACACCACATAGAATGAATAATAATACTTTACTGCGATAAACTTGTTATCGTGAATACTGCGATAAACTTGTTATCGTGAACTGCGATAAACTTGTTATCGTGAACTGCGAGTTGGACCAACTATTGCGTCTCCCCGTCGACCCTTTTCCCCGGTCTCCGGTTACAACGATGGAATGATCTGCGTTAATCCCCTCGACCCTTTCCCCGGTCTTAGGTCATAACGATTATTCGTATACTTATTTAAACTATATAATGCACACATAGAATACACATATATAACAAGTCATGAAATCAACGAATAAACCCAACAACTTGTACCTACCTCGATTTGTCGTGGCATGAAATACTAGAGTCGAATGCATGTCGGACACTCGGGGCTGGACTATCAACTCCAAAACTTCGTGGGTGGGAATTATAATAGGTGAAACTTCATTGGACTCCAAAATTACTTTCTCGGTTAAAAGGTGGACTGGCCCATAGTTAAATAAAGTCCAGGGACCTATCTGCAAATTGTCCTTATTTAATTATGGAACTTGTGAATGAGATTCAGAATTCATTTTCCCCTTTTATTTTCTTTGGCAGCGAACAGAGACGACTATCGAAGCCATCGCGGAAGCTCACGGCCTCGATCGGCGTCTCGGGGGTCCGATCATCTTCTTCACTCCGATGGATGCGAGCGACCTCTGTAGTTGTGGCTTCATCTTCTCCGATTTCATCCCGACGGATCTGGAGGTGTTTGGCGGCGGTCCGTCCGGCCATGTACGGGAGGCAGATGTAATAGAACTTCGGACTGGTCGGGCTTCAAGTTTCGGAGATCGACGGCCATCGGGGAAGAGAAAACAACAGCCTTCTACGAACATTGGCGACCGGCAGGGACGATCCCCATTAACGATTCTCGATCGGAGATGCTGACTTTGGTTTCCGGTTGTTCGATCTTCAATCTGCGGTGGCTCATGGAGGTTGTCCAGTGAGTCTCTCGGTTGAGGTGCGGCTGAATATTTAGTGAGTTATAAAGGCCTAGACTAGGTTTTGGAGATAAGTTGAATTGTTTGATGACTTGATACGTATGAAGTAGCGATGAGTATTTATAGAGGAATGATTAAAATTTGTTAAGGAGATTGTTTAGAATCGGTTTGTTGAGAGATGATAGGAATTGAATGGCTAATCAGATGAGAATCAGGAGTCTTAGTTTCTATAGGATTTGTATGGATCGTAAGTTTACGGTTAAAGTTAAGAAATGAAATAATCGGGTTTATATTTATTGGCTGTTGTTAGTATGATTTAACAAAATTGGGCTAAAATTCAAGTGGGTTGAGATTTAATTTAGGCTAAGTGACGCAGGGAAGCAAGAACACACAAATATTAAGACTCGTTGATTCTGAGAATACCCGAGAATTAAAACATCAAACTTTCGTTGATTCCGAAGAATACCGAAACTTGATAAAACTCAAGAAACCCTTGAGAGAGATAAACTCTTTATTTCATATCAAAACAACTGTTCAACACAATATCAAGAAGAGAATATAAATAGTACTAAAAACCCTAATAAAATAAATAAATAAAATAAAGATAGCTTGGGGAGTAAGATACGATCTTTTCCTTATCCACATCATTCTCCCCCTCTAGGAGAAGGTTCGACCGCGAACCTGAAAGATCGAGCACATCCGCCGGGATCAAACACCAACCAACTATCCTTAGTAGGGGTGACCTTGTACACTGTTGTGGAAGCAGCCAATTGGTCATGTTCAACACGGTAGGAACTTGATGTGGATAAGGAAAAGATCGTATCTTACTCCCCAAGCTATCTTTATTTTATTTATTTATTTTATTAGGGTTTTTAGTACTATTTATATTCTCTTCTTGATATTGTGTTGAACAGTTGTTTTGATATGAAATAAAGAGTTTATCTCTCTCAAGGGTTTCTTGAGTTTTATCAAGTTTCGGTATTCTTCGGAATCAACGAAAGTTTGATGTTTTAATTCTCGGGTATTCTCAGAATCAACGAGTCTTAATATTTGTGTGTTCTTGCTTCCCTGCGTCAGTTGGTATCAGAGCCGAAACGATGCCTCCCCGTCGTCAGTATGCTCGCGAAACCGCCATTGAGGCCGCAGCCCGTCGCGACGCCGACGTCGCCGCCTTAAGCCGCCAAATCGCAGTCCTTGCTGTCGAACTTGAGGAGCTCCGCTTAGCTATCACCACTGGTCTAAAGAAATCTATCCCCGTGGCGCACCGATCCATCCCCGTGGCGTCGTTGGCACGTGAACCACGATCCATCCCCGCATCGATGAATGTGAATTTCGGGAAGTCGGTTTTCTTCGATTTGGATATTGACGATCCATTTGTCCTTTGTGATGATGCACCTGATGATGTTGGTTGTGTTATTTGGGATACTGATTCAGAAGACGAACCGGTCCCGATCTGGGATGATGAGCCGATTTGGGACGACGAGCCGATCCGAGATGACGAGCCAATCTGGGACACCGAGCCTGCCGAGCCCGCCGAGCCAATCTGGGATGCCGAGCCTGTCGAGCTAGTCGAGCCGATGTGGGAAGCCGAGCCCGTCGAGCCGATGTGGGACGTCGAGCCGATGTGGGACGCCATGCCCGTCGAGTTGATTTGGGATGCCGAGCCACTTTATCAATCCACTACCCATGAGCCGACTCTCCCTGTTGTCGCTACCCCTACGTCGCTTCATCAAGTCGCTGCCCCGAAGTTGAATCATGAAGTTGCTGCCCCAACGCCTTATTGTCATGTTGCGGCCTTCTATAGTTCTGATGTGGATTAATATGGAAGCTCAATATTATTTAATTATATTACTTATTTAATTATGTTATTTATTTATTCATCTTTTTAATAAAACCCAAGGTATTAGGGTTTCAGTACTTATTTATAGGTCGTTATTCTCATTAATTCGGATAGTTGTTTTTTATATGAAATAAAAGTTCCTCTGTTGAGGTTTTTATCAGGTTTCGGTATTCTTCGGAATCAACGATACTTTGATGTTTTAATTCTCGGGTATTCTCAGAATCAACGAGTCTTAATATCGTGTGTTCTAGCTTCCGCTACGTCAGTTGGTATCAGGTTCGGGTACGATGCTGACTCGTCGTCAGACCGCCAACGAACTCGCCGCTGAGGTTGCAGCACGTCGTGATGCCGACATTGCCGCTTTAAGCTGTCAAGTCGCTGCCCTTACGACGGGCCTTGAAGATCTCCGCCTTGCCCTAGCCAACAATTTAACATATGTGCGCTCACATCCCAAACCAGCCCACGTCCGTCCCCATGACAACCGCCATCCTCGGCACCCACCCCAGCCACACCTTCACATGGAATTCGACTCAGAGGATGAGACACTCTTTGTCGATAACCCTTTCGCTCAGTTCGATCGAGAACCGCGGGTATGCCGCGAAGACGATCGCCGATGGGAATTAGGGTTACAACACCCCATCCCGGAGGTCCCCGACTTCACGTCGCCACGATCTAGATCGCTGCCCGTAGTCCCCGCGCCTAAGAGAGTCATGCCCGACCGTCGCCCCCGTCATCAGCAGCCACCCCCGCCCACCAGCGAATCCGACTCGGCGGTTGCGTCTCCCTCCATCACAAACCCTGTGGCGCCGTTGAATGTCAATTTCGCAACGTCGATTTTTTTCGATTTGGATCTTGACGATGCGTATCCATTCGTCCTTTGTGATGATGATCCAACCGATGATGGTTGTGTAATCTGGGATACAGATTTGGAAAATGAACATGCCACGATCTGGGACGATGAGCCATTTCATCGTCATGTCGATGCCCCTGTGTCGCTTCATCATGTCACCGCCCATGAGCCGCATTCTGAAGTCGTTGCGCTGCATCTTCAAGCTGCTGCCATTACCCCACATCAAGTCTCTGATGTACATGGCAATGATGGGAATGATGATGAACGTGCTTGCTCGAATTTTTTTTCTTGGTCGTCTCCAACTCAAACCGACACACGGGCTGCCCGGATGACTGAGTCTCTCGATAGCACCCACCATACTTTTCCTGCTCCGCTGGTCGCCTTCACTTTTGCGCCTGAGTCCGCTTCGGCTAACGGTCGCCAACATTTCACATTTGATCCCGGCGACTTCGTTTCGGCCGTGCTCACTAGTGATCGTACTCCGGCACTTGAGTACAATACGTTGGTCGGTCGTAAGGAAGAACCCGATGACATCTTGTCAGCTTGTGAGGAGGACCCCGAGTATAATACCATCGCAACTGTACAGGCCAATGATGGGGATGACGATGAACGTTTCGATGGATTTTTTGTTACTCCTAGATGTCTCTTTGAAAATGAAGATGCACAAGTTGTTGGGCATATTCGGTCAAACTCTGAGATTAAGAGAATCACCACTTCTTTCCCAGGTGCAGAGGTTACTATTTTCCCCATGCTTGAACAATTTTGTTTACATACTCTTCACACCTCCAATACTACACCACTTGCACATGATGCTGTTGTTTTGGACTCTGATTTGTCTCAACAAGTTGCTTCTCCTACGCCACATCAATGTGTCGTCGCCCTTGCGTCGCACCCTAAGAGTCATCGTCAATTGGTGTTTGATCCCGGCATCTTGTGCTCGATCTTTCAGGTTCGCGGTCGAACCTTCTCCTAGAGGGGGAGAATGATGTGGATTAATATGGAAGCTCAATATTATTTAATTATATTACTTATTTAATTATGTTATTTATTTATTCATCTTTTTAATAAAACCCAAGTGTATTAGGGTTTCAGTACTTATTTATAGGTCGTTATTCTCATTAATTCGGATAGTTGTTTTTTATATGAAATAAAAGTTCCTCTGTTGAGGTTTTTATCAGGTTTCGGTATACTTCGGAATCAACGATACTTTGATGTTTTAATTCTCGGGTATTCTCAGAATCAACGAGTCTTAATATCGTGTGTTCTAGCTTCCGCTACGTCACTAAGCTACGATTTATATAAAATATTTTTCGGAAAAATTAAAATAATTAAAAACGGGTCGTTACATTCTTCTCCCCTTAAAATAAATTTCGTCCCCGAAATTTGAATATCTTCAAGTTTTAAAATTTGTTTCAGTTCATAGGATAAGTTTTCGGCCATTAAAATTCTCTAACTCAAAGTTCTTTTGTGTGAGGTTATTGAACTCATTCTAGAGTCTCTAATTCCCTAGAATACTATATCCTAAACATGTGATGAACATGTAACATGTCATAGAGTGAATCATAACATAAAGTGTACATTTAACATAGCATGTAGTGAACTTTAACATGTAACATAGCATACAGTGAACATGTAACATAGCACAGATCGTAATTTAACATGAAACGTAGCATAGAGAGAGTGAAAATTTAACATAGCATAGAGTATGAACATGTAACATAATTAGTATAGAGTGAACATGAACATGTAAAAGCGTTAACTACTGCGTACCTTGAGGAAGCCGGCGAGGAATGACGAGGATAGATGGATTTTTTTTTTTCAACCGAGAATCGTAATGCTCTGATACCAACTGTAACGCCCCGTTATTTTAAATAAATTTAAGAAGAAAAATAAAATTTTATTTCAAACGCGGGCGCTACGAAATTTTAACTTTTAAAACATGCTTTAGAAAACTTGACAAACCAACTTAAAAAAAATAATAAGTAGAAACGTTTATTCATGAAAAGGAGATATCCCAAATGCAAACTTGAATAGCGAAAACAAAGTTGAATGATATTGAAATCATGTTTAAGAAGAATTTTATTGAAATAAAATAAGAAATTTCATCGTCACTCTTCTCGCTCGGCATCCTTGTTAGTACCTGAAAAAAAAAATTATTGAATTTTATTGAATTAAAATATAAAGTAATATTTTTTGAAATATTTACGTTAATTTTTTAAAAGAATTAAAATATAATTTTTTTTAAATATTTGGAATAACTTTTTTTTTATTTTAAATATAAAATATTTTTTTTGAAACATTTGCGTTAACTTTTTTTTAATGTAAGTTTCGCTATGGCGAAAGTGGATTGACTATGGCGAATGTGAATTCGCCACGGTTTTTTGAATGTAAGTTTTTTTTAATGTAAATTTCTGGCAGAAAGTGAATTGGCTATGACAAATGTGGATAGCGAATGTGAATTCGCCTGTAGTTTCGTCATGTCGAATGTGAGATTCGACATGATTCGCCTACGGCGAATGTAGTTTCGTCATGTGGAATGTGAGATTCGACATGATGTGGATTCGCCCATTTTTTTCTGAATTAAAATATAAAGTAATTTTGTTAAAATATTTGCGTTAACTTTTTTTGAAATTATAACGCAAATATTATAAAATTTTTATTTAAATAAAGATTAAGCAAATATTATTAAAATAAAAAATCAAGAAAACAATATTCTTATAAGATTATAACGCTAATATTATTGAAATATTATTAAAATAAATGTTAGATTCGTCTAATGTGAGATTCAAGACATGATGTAAATGTTTCACAACTACTATTTGAGATTGCTTTCACAACTACTTTTTGAGATTACGTAAAGAAGCGTGGTAATCATTACTAAGGCCGGATTATATTAGATTTCCTATTCAGACTGCTTTGAAACATTAAAAAAATTAGCCTAAGATCATACCTAAGATTATAATACATTCGCCTAAGAATATAAAACATTCGCCAACCTAAGATTATAATACATTCGCCTAAGATAATAATACATTCGCCTAAGATTATTATAATACATTCGCCTAAAATTATTATAATACATTTGATGGTTGTCGACATCAAATTTTGCTTACTCAAAAACTTTCGCCATAATAATAAGATTCGAAAAAAAATACAACACATCAGATTCGACATTATATCACAAACATTAGACATCATATTCGAAAAAAGATACAACACATAAGATTCGACATCAGATTCGAAATTATCTCACAAACATTCGACATCATATTCTCCATAGTCTTGACAAACATTCGATATCAGATTCGTCATACTAATAAGATTCGACAAGGATCTCAACGTAGCTATAGCAAACATTCGCCTTCACATTCGCCATCCATAGTTTGTCGAAAGTTATGAGGTAATTGAGGAATCGACATAAAGGGCAATTTTGGATGTTCACCGCTTTTAAAGTTACGAGGTAATTGAGGAATCGACATGGAGGGCAATTTTGAATGTTCAACGCTTTTTTGTGTAAATAACCGGTTCTTTTATGTCCTTAGTGTAAATAAGCTGTCTCACTATCCCATTTAGTGTAGTTTAATTTTTCTCTCTAAAATAAAATTATTATTATTTAAATAAAAAAAGGGGGAATTCAGTATACAAATATTATCCTTTTCAATTTTAAGATAAAAAATACAACTAAACCTGATTAAAATACAAAAACCAATTTTGTTTTTGCGTGTTTCAAAACCAATTTTGTTCTTGCGTGTTTCAATACGAAACCTATTCTTCCTCACATTCTCAAAATCCTCAATATTCTTCCTCCCATTCGTGCTGCTCAAAATCCTCATTTTAAAAATTCGCAACTAAAACATCTAGGCTAGGTATCATCTTTCATAGATAATCTTGAGTAATCTTTTTTATTCAGATTAAAAATCCTCATATCTATGTTAGAGCATCTACTTCATGGTACTTGCGAATTTTACGAGAATCCAAACTGTAAAGATAAGAACGCTGTACACCCTAGTTATTGTGGTATCTTACAAATTTTGTTATTTACTTCAAATTACAACTTTATAAAATTTTTAGGTTTTTTAGTTGAATTTAGATTTAGCAAGACTATCTTGATCATCTTCACTATGTCATATTATTTATGACATGGCAATAGATATCTACTTATATGATATATCTATCATATATATCTATACATAGATATCTAATTACTATGTGTATAATATATATCTATTCATATCTCATAGATATCTATTCATATCATAGGATAGATATCTATTACTATGTAAATCTATTCATATATATATATATATATATATTTAGGGCAAATATATATATTTTACTAAATATATTTATTGATTCTTCGCAAATATATTTAGCGCAAATATATTTACATTCTTTACGCAAATATATTTACATTCCACAAATATATTTATATATATATAATAACGGTGAATATTAAATAAATTAATATATGTTAAAAAGATTAATTAATATTATTAGGGATATTTATGACTTTATACATTTTAAAAAATGCCCCTACTTAGTATTTAAAGAATACAAATATCCTAATAAATAAACAAGTAAAAAATATACGACACCTAAAAATGTTTTCTTATCAAAACATTAAAAAAAATGTTTGTTTTTATCAAAACATTAAAAAAAATAGTTGTAAATTTTAATATAATTTTACTATTCAATTTTGTTGGATTAGGTTAGTGTCACTATGTTCTTACGAAAGCAACTTCAATCATTTGGGCAGCCCTTGTAATTAAAGCAAAAATAAATAAATCACTTTATTTGCCATTTTAGCAAAAAAAATAGCTCTTGTCATCTCTCATTTTTAAAATGTAACTCAATGGCATAAAAATAGCTAAGTCATTTTCTATAAAAAAAAAATATTACTTTTGACTTTTTAACATTTTTTTATATAATTTTTTTCATAAATTTTAAGTTAGATAAAATTATTGAATTATTGAATTTATTGTACTATGATCTTTCTTTTGATCTTTTTTTTTTTTATTATTCATAGTAATATACTAGACAAAAAAAGAGTACTACTTTATTAATTAATTTATATTAAAGTGTCTTTGCCATTTTTCCATTCAAATAATAGAATAAATAGTTAAAATTTTGGCAATTATTTTTAGGCATTTGTCATTTTTTTCGCTAGAGTAGTTTTTTTTTTTTTTTTTGGAATGACAATGGTTATTTCTTATCCAGCTGAATTGAAGTCAATTGAATTGAACTTAACTTAATAGAGTTAAAATTAAACTTAAAAGAACATAACCATTCACCAATATGTTGGGGTAGGGTAATGTGGCAATGGTAACATAGAATTAACTCACCATACATCCAACCTTTAACTTAACTCACCAGTGAGCCGACTCCAATAGTTGTGACTCACCAGTCACCACAACCTGAGTCAGCTCCAAAACTCATTGGAGCCAAGACAGTCCCTCTATTCCCATGCCAGCTTGCCAGTAACTATAATCACGACTAATGAGAGCTGACTTGTCAACTAAGATCAACACAAACTATCTCAGACTACTGGATCACAAACATTTAAATCAAATAATTCATCAAGATGCCAATACACATTTATAGCAAAAATAAATATAAATCACTTTTTTTGTACAAAAGCAACTAATAATCAAGAAAACCGAACAAACAAGTAGGCCACATCTGCTGCTACTTGTGTAAACCAGTTCTTACTAATTTCATAAATACAATAAATATGGGAAGCTGAGCTGATGCCAAATACTCAAATAGTATCTTTTACCGGCAAAACGGCTGTAAAAAATGACCGAACAGTATAGCACTACGGATCTACATTAAACAAACAGAGGAGATCAAACATGGAGATTGGCAACTTTCTCAGTCAATCTATCACCCTCTTCGTTATGCTCTTCTATCGCCTCTTCCTGTAAAAAAAACAAGAATGAAACCTTCAGAATAACATCCAGATGGTTTTGGCAACTAGATCTATTTATTATAGTACTCTCAGCTCCCGTCTCCACATTAAACTGAGTTACGAAAGCTAGTTAACTAGTCCGACCCAACACAAAGCATTGTAATGTATTTACCTCTGTATTTTTCTTCTCTTTCACACCTATACATTTAGAGGCACTGATACTCGCACTCTTCAGCAAGCTACGAGCACTATAGTTTCCCTTATTCTCTGATCCATCACCCTCACGGGGAGGAGGGCTCTCGAGAGTTGTGGCAACATTAGCTGACGTTCGCTTCTCAAAGTCATTATCATCAACAACTCCATCTTTGGGTGCAGGGACCCGCTCTCTGCAGGCACCAAGGTTGAGGATTAGATATAATTTTAACAAATTGATATAAAATAGATAATTGCTTCAATATTTTGGATTTCAGTGATGAGGTTTTTTGGCAAGATAATGATAGAAACTTCTTCTCAATCTTACGATTCATAGTCATCAGAAAAAGAATGTTATCAGCATTTTCAATCGCTTTCTACACAAACATGGCTACAGACATGATAGAAAATCAAATTACCACATCAACAAAAACATAATAGCTGGACATTTATATTATGAGAAACAAAGGGGATATAGAGAGACAATAAGATGCAACAGAAGATCTGTTAAACACAAGTGCAAAACCTAATCGATGTTGAAAAATATAGAACAAATAAATTCCAAAAGATTAATTATTTAATGAAAAGATTCAATCCCTGGTTCATGAAAGATCCAGAAATCATTTTGTTTCTGAAACAGATCATTACTAAATAAATTCCAATGAATGTAAACATCAATCCTGATTTCACCAACACAGCCTAAATAATATCATCCATCAATTTTATTTTATTGAAACAATCAAAACCCAGCACTAAAAATTATCTCAAATTATCAGCCATGACTAAACCAGTTAAGAGCACACTGCATGCAAAATAATTACACTACATATTGTGAATAAACACAATACTAACTTTATTGTGAACACCCCATCAATAAGTGCAAATAAATGTCCACAAACTTATAAAACATTAAAACTCAACGTGAAATTATGAATTAATTTATGAATTGCATCAGGTCACATACCTAGGCAATGAGGCATGCTGCCTTAGTAGAGGAGCAGTGCCTTTTTCACCTTTACCAGAGTGCTCTTCTAGATGGGCAAATTGACGCTTGAACCGATCAACACCGCTAAAAATATACAAAGATGATAAAAAAAAATTGTAAGAAAATCTCAATGATTATTAAACAAAAGGAGGAACAATAATTGATCCGGAATAAAATAAAAAGAAAGGCTCATGCCGTATTGTTATCAACATATATGAAAAGTTCAAAATTGCCAACTTAAACATCGAGTGGCACAAGGAGTATAGATAATGCGTCAAAAAGATTATCATATATATATATATATATATATATATATATATATATATATATATATATATATATATATATATATATATATATATATATATATATAAGCAACTGGTCGGAAAAGTAAGTTGAGCCAGTGGATCTAACACGAACAAGTTGGACTAACCTTGGGTACATAAAGCTAGTCTGTTCTCCACCACGTAGATATTCTTGAAGCATCTGGGGATGATACTCCAGAATCTGCTCGATTGAAATAAAGTGCCCATGATAAGAAAAAGATTGGATACATACGATAAACAATGCATTCATAAGCACATATTATCCCTCATAAAAAGAGAGCATATATTATGCTGAAAGGCCTACCTCCCTATAAATCAGTTCTCTAACATCATCTTTAGCTAGTTTTCTCCTCTCAAACTCAAACTCCAGCTTTGATATGGAATGAGTGGATGGTTCACGATCCGCATTTGCCAACCCCTGAAAGTAAGGATCAGATAATCCCTGCAAACACAACACCCATCCATAAATGCATTTTACTAGACATAGTAAATTAGAAATGATAACCATATTGGGCCATTGGGAAATTACTTCCTCAGCAGTCGGTCTATCTTTAGGATCAAATGCAAGTAGCTTCTCCAGTAAGCGAAGAGCCAAAGGATCCACATTAGGAAATTTCTGAGTAAATGGAATAGGCTGTTTCTTCCGCATGCTGCTCAGGTATCTTCTTGCCTTTTCATTTCTGATCTGTCATTAGATGATTATATAAGAAACTATGTTATGCCACAAAAAAAAGGAATCTTGTTCATTGTTAATCAAACATTGAAGTAAATAAATATATAAATCCGGATTTAATTAACTAACTCTTGCAATAGATTCAGGAGGAGGAGTGCCGAGCAAATCTGTCATTAAATCTAACTGGTGGACCACGTTTTTCCCAGGGAACAATGGCTTTCCAGTGAGCATCTCAGCAAATATGCATCCGATGCTCCATATGTCAATAGCAGGAGTGTACTGAAATACAAGAAAAAACATACAAACTTTTTATACCACCCCCACAAATGTAAAATAAATATTATAGATAAGGGTTAAAGATAGCTTCGAATGTAAGAAAATGGAAAAAAAAAATCAGGCCAAAGTTGACTTTAGCATAACTTTAGTATCCTATAGTCGATGCCTAAATAAGTGGGTCGAGGTTAACTTTGAGTCATACACGTTTTGCTTTGTGTTTGAAGTTATAGCAATTAGCAACCATAATAAGATTGTGGGTTCAGGATCAAGAAAGTTAAGGACCTCCATGACATGAAAACATGACAGATTAGAAAAGCAAGCTTAAAATAGCTCCAAGTAAAAGAATAAAAATAGAATCTTTTACAATGCATATGTTTTCTGAACGATTAGAACAATGTAGACTAACTTAAGTTCCCCTCATATCAATACAATAAGAATTAAGGGGTGGGTGGGTGTCGTGGAGTTGTATTACCATTAATAAATAAATAGGGCATTAGTACGTAGTAGTAGCATGACAATTCTCGAAGAAAAAAACAATGTATTTAGACCTTCAGTAAAAATATTAGCTTACTTTAGAGAAAAATGAGCCACATAACTCAGGAGCACGATACCACCGAGTTGCAACATAATCCTTTTACAAATGTAAAACCAAATCAAGAGGTTAGCAATCTGAGCAGTACATACCAAGACTACAAGAGATACAAAAAAACAAATGTAAAAAATTACAGTCCAGAAGATTGCTGATGGGGCATCATTAAATGACACACGTGCTAGACCGAAATCACAAATCTTCAGCTTACAGTCAGCATTAGCAAGTATATTCTTTGGCTTTAAATCTCGATGAAACACATTAGCTGAGCACAAGAAAATAATACATGTCAAAAAGAATGCCCTCCAATAAGTAGACCTGTGTGAATATACATAAGAACGAAGAAAAAAAAAAGACCTGTGTGAATATACTTCAAGCCACGAAGGAGCTGGTACAGGAAAAATTGATAATGCTCTGGTGTTAGGTCATCATTTGCCTTGATTACTTGATGGAGATCAGATTCCATCAGTTCAAAAACAACATAGATATCTTGAAACTCTCTCCGGGAAGGCGGGAGCATTATGTGTCTTATTTGAACGATATCAGGATGGCGAAGGAGTCGAAGGAGTTTGATTTCTCTAAGAATCCGCGTGGCATCAGAAACATGCTCGAACACATCATTGATCTTTTTAATCGCGACTCTCTCTCCAGTATGGGTATCGATAGCGGAACCCACAACACCATAACTTCCTTTGCCAACAACTTCTTGAACCTGATAACGACTCGCCTCCCCGTACTCCGTGAAGAACTCTGTTTCCAGATTACTCTGTTCAAAAAGACACCCAATCAGAACAAATCGAACATCCCTAATTGGTGTAGATTAAGATGCATAGAAATGGAATATATGTCAAAATCATTAATCAAATTCATGAGATCAGTATGACCCACAAATCGAAAACAATTTAAGAAAACAAACACAGATCTACGGAATACAAGTAAAAATGGAAACCTAGAAATCAATCAAAAAGGGTCAAAGAAGAATAAAGACACAACCTTTTTGTGGGAATCCATGGATGAAATCGAAAGAGGGAAATTTAGGCGCTTAGGGACTTTGATTAAGTTGAGGCCCGATATATCAAAGTCTTCAACGATCGTAAGTTCTTGATCTTGGGTTTCCCTCAAGAAAACAGAGTGCGGCTCATTGTCGTTACTATTATTAGCGACCAATGGTGAGCGACGATGAAACAACCGACGAACCCCATCCACGAACGTCCCTCCACCCCCCATATAAACTAAGAACCCACGTTTCTCAAGGCCCTTCTTTTACTCCTGCACTCTCGATTCGATTCAATTCAATTCGTCTCTCTCTCTCTCTCACAGTGGATGCGTGCGTGTGTGTGTTTTGTGGAGGAGAGAGAAGTAAGGGGGAAAACTTTGAACTTCTGGAAAAATTAAATTTTGTCAACAACTACTGCTGCCCATTGCCTCTTGCTCTTGCATTATCAAGATTATATTATACAGATTTGCATTTCCTATGTAATATGTAATGCAACCTATATTAAATTAGAAACATTATCCTACAACACGCGCCTTAACATATGGATATTCAAATTATATTATATGGTTCTTGTGTGACTTGGTCAATACGATTGAAGTAATGGTTTATTCTTATTGGCATTATAAACACTATTTTTTGGGTGATTTTGATTGAAACTAGAACTGAATTGAATGGATGGATTTGAACTGAATTGAACTGAAATAAAATAAATTGATTTTTTATAAAAATAATAATAATAAATTTTATAAATTGTTAAATATTTTTTAAAAATATTAATAGTATTATATTATTAACTAAATTGTATACCTAAAATTATTTGATTCAAATTATTTTTTATTTAATTTATATTTGAAAAGATTTTAATCGATGAACTGAACTGAACTGAACTCAAACGATCTGAACTGAATTGAAATTAACTGAAATTAAATTTAAAAGAACAATTTTTTTTTGTAAATTTTTTACACAGTTTCATTGAATTTCACTATTTGTTTAGTGAATATTGGCTTTTGAAAATAATAATAACAAAATCAACCTAGACGGAATACGGCAATTTCAAAGACATTTTGGATGAGAGTCTAGCTAGTTCTCGGTTCGACATATTATTCAAGTGCAGACGACACATTGTAGATTTATTCGCAGATGTTCATCATGAAGTATGATATTACCGATGTTAGATGGGAGACACATTTTTTTCTTTGGCAACAAAATTTGAAGTTAGTATTGATTTCTCTTTAACTAAAAATTGTTGAATTATTACGTGCAAAAATAGAAATCCAGTGAGAATAAACAATGACAAAAAAAGAGAGCTAAGTTGTGAACTAGATCACTTTATTTAAGAGGTTTCGCGGCTCTACCCAAACGTGCACGCAGAAAATTACATCATCGACTCTAGGATAAAACAATTCTTTCAATCTAACTTTGCACTCAAATGGAATGAAAATTAAAAAAAAAATTGTCTGCTCAAGAATATGTATAATTTTGTACAGTAGTTTCTGAAAATACAAAAACAAGTTTCTTATAAAGTTTTCAAATAATTGCCACATAAATGAGAATGAATGTTTTTTGTTTTTTTATAAATACAATTGTTTAAAATTTTAAAATTGAATTATTTTAAAGAACGAAATGTGAACTGGCTCTAATTCCACTATACAAGCAAATAATAATTAGTTATTCACATTATTCACATTGACATAATATAATAATAAAAAATATATGGATTCGAGAAGATGTCATCTTCATTGAAAGATCACGAGAGGGTTTCTCTCAATCAAAAGATGATGGCGACAATATGCCGCCACGTATCAATTACTCATTGTTTAAAAAAATTATGAAGGCAAAGTCCGCAAATGAGTTGTAGCAATTGTTCGAAGAGTTGTGAGTGGCCAAGATTTTGAAAAATAACTATCACTTAAATAGAAGGTTGTATAGTAAATTTTAAAAGAAGTTTGTATAGTAAAAATAGAGGTGTTAATATCAAGCCATTTTTTGTATTATTGTGTATCATTTTAAAAATTGAGTTATAAGTGAAAAGAGCAAATTGGTTTAGAAATATAAGACTTCAACAACGTAATTAATTTCACTTCACAGGTTTGGGTTATGATTTGCCTTTAGTAATTAGGGCTAATTTTATTATTGATGTAATTGTAAATAAGGGCACATTTTGAAAATTCTAATTAATCAATTAACCATTTACTACATTAAAATTTTGACCTCCCTGAGTTTTTTATATAGGATCCGCAGCTAATTGAGTTTAATAAAATCGGCATTATATATTGTATTGTTCCTCGAATTGTTCTTCGAAATAATTATATTGAAAAATAAATTATATACTACTTCTGTTCCAAATCACTGGTCCTACTTCCTTTGTAATTTACAAAGGAAATAGGACCATTCGTTTAAGATAGAGGTAGTACATGTCAAACTCGATCTTGACTTAAGTTGACGTTATCAACTAGAAAAAACCGTTCAGGCGGCCGCATAATGTCGATCATTTAACTTAATTATATACTCTTAGTCACTACAAAAAAAAAGAGTTTTTGCGACCACACAATGTGGTCGCAAATAACGGGTTGTGGTCGCAAATGTGCTATTTGCGACCACGTGTGGTCGCTAATGCGTGATCGCTAATAATTGGTCTCAAATGTCTTTTTGGCGACAACAGCGCGGTCGGGAATACATTTGCGACCACGCATGCTATTCGCGACCACGATATGTGGTCGCTAATGCTCCATGCTGATTTGGCATTGAGCAGTGACGTGGCGCATTAATAGCGACCACGCGTGGTCGCAATTGCTGGCAGTCAAAACTTCGCTCTGGACGTATTAGCGACCACGCGTGGTCGCAAATACATATATTTTTAAAGACCGATTCTTAGTATTAGCGACCACGCGTGGTCGCAAATACCTATTTTTCAGAAAAAAAAAAATATTTTAAAAATGCAATTTCCGACCTGCAAATCAATCCGAACGCAATACAAACCGAATCCAAAATACAGTTCAAATACAAATACCATCCAAAATCATCAAAACAATTATTCAAGTTCATCAACATCATCCTAATAGAATAGACAAATAGTACAATCAACCTAAAAATAAACTACGGTGAGTCACGGGTCAAATCACGAGCTGGAGAAGTCGAACCAGGAGGAGTAGTCGAACCACCTGCACCTGATGTCGAAGGAGGTCGAATATCAGGAAACATTCTAGCCATGTGCTGATTCCAGAAGAGCATGTCAGCCAGTTGCTTCTCGTACTCAGCCGGGGATAATGCAGGAGTGTTGGAGTTGTGTACTTAATGTCTAGATTTAAGTAACGGTAAACTCCCGATCATAGCATTTAATCTATTTAATTAATAAACAATTATTTGCATTTAATTATATGCAAATCATAGTTCTGGATTTTATACGTTGTAGTTAGTATGGTGCTGCATGGGCGCACAGAAGATCATACTATCGGTTACTCGTATTTAATCGAACAGTTGCTCACGACCTAGATGGACACGAACTAATCCATCGGTATAGTCGTTGTGTGAGAGAGAAAATAATTTATCTTAATTATTTTATCACACTTGTACACTTGGTGTATTGGGCGGATCAATTGAGACTCATCAATTAGGATTGCTCGGCGATAATTGATTTGAGACTCGGAGTATTTTATTCTTAATCCCTGAAACAATTGCGGGTGTGTATATTTAATATAAGTGACTTTGATTTACCAAAGGAATTAACCGATTTAATTATTGGGTTAATTACCGGTTAAGTTGGGTCACTATATTTTGTATATGGCATGCCGTGAATTCTTGAAGGGGCAGTGTATCCCGGAAGGGTTGATAATATCCCCGAGATGAGTTCATAAGGAATTATTGTGTAAACCTCATGAGTGGATTCGTTCCGCACAATAATTAAGGTTGAATGGTACTAGTCTCAGACTCAAGAGATGAATATAATTTATTGGGCAATAAATAAATTTATTCATGGATATTTAAATCTTAAATACACGGAATAAATAATACTAAGATGGAGAAATATTATTTGATATAATATGGAATAATATTGGGAGTGCAATTTTATTTATATAGTGGAAAATAAATAAAATTAATATTGATAAGAATTAATAGATTTGGGTTGGACCCAATTTAATTTTCAATATTGAAGCCCAATATTTATTCTCCTTATGATCCCCTACGTAGCCTATATAAGCACTACATGGTCTTCACTTTTAACAACCTACGTTACGCCAACAATAAAGTTCTGAGAGTGAAGAGGATCCATAGGAATCCGATAGATCGTCGCCCACACGACGTTCGGACGAGGTGCAAGGAATACGTAGGAAGATCGCAAGGTCGTCAACCGAATTCGTTTCTCCGTACAACGATTCGAGGTAATAATCGAGAATCCCCTCTTTGATTATATGTGCGTTGAATAATTGTGATGTATACATGAATACGCGATCCGGGAAAAACGACGAACCTCGGGGACGGGGATTCGAGATCCCCGGCGAGGATCGAGGGAGGCGGTCGAACCCTAGGGTTCGGACCGCCCCATCGCGCGACAAACGGCGTGCCCCGGCTGGACGCCGGGGACACACGATCGACTCCGGTCGATCGCCGGGGTGCCACGGGCTGGTGCCGTGGCGGACCCCAGCCGCCGTCGTCGGAGGCGCGAAGCCGCGGGAACCCTCGGCTGGAGCTGAGGGGTGCGATCGATCGCGAGGATCGATCGCGGGCTGCTGCGGGGTCACCCGTAGCCGCCTCGCATGAGCTACGGGTTCGCCCGCAGCGGATCATGCGAGGGCGATGCCCTCGCGGGCAGCGAGTCATCGTGACTCGCTGCGGGCTGCTATGAGCAGCCCCGGGGATGCCTCGTGCATCCCCAGCGATCGTCCGTAGACGATCGCGAACCCCTCGTGGGGGTTCGGCTGGGCACACGGGGCCTTCGGGTCTCGATGGCGTTCGGTTGGACCCCGACTCGTGAGGTGGTTCGCGTTCGTGGATCCGACTCGTGGGAGAAAATCGGCTGGGGGCGGGCTGCGTGTCTTCGGGCGCGTAGTCTCCAAAGGTCGGACTCCTGCGGATGAGTCGGGGATCCAATCTCCGGCGATCTAGGGTTTTCGGTCGGGTTATCGGTTCCGCAATTTTTGATAGCCCGGGACATCGAATCCCAGCAAATGGTATCAGAGCGTTTGGTTTCGTGTTCATGTATATGTTCGATTATTGTTCTACCTTGCAGGATTTCCGGCTATCATGGTTGGATTTAATTAATGTTTTTTTAATTAATTATCATGATTATTAAACTCTCGGACATGTCGAGATTCGTTTTGTGTGGTTGAATGTTTGTAATAGTAAAAAATTCGGGGGTTGACCGAATTTAGGATTTATTATTACGCACTTTATTTTCCGGAAAATGTATAGGGTCGATTTCATGTATAGAATCGATACCAGAATTGTAATTTAAATTTTGTAATTTTAATTACGTTGGTTCGATGATGAGACGATCACCGGAAGACGAAGAAGTGACGAGAAGACAAGGGCTTGGGATCGATCACATGATGGTGATCGACCCATAGCCTAGCCGGCGTGGCTATGCGGCGGCGGCGCTCCTCCCCGAGTGACCGGCCGATCGATCATGGTGGGATGGCGTGGGGTCTCCTAATCCCGTGCTATTCCTACCAAAATCTACTTTCCAAATTAATTCGGATTTTTCCTATTTGAGTACTTTCCTTTTTTTTTGGAAACTCTCATGGATTAGGAAAAGAATTAATTTAAATTAATTTTATTTTCTATTGATTTATTTCCTTCATGGAAATATTCATAGATTAGAAATTTAATTAATTTAGTACTAAATTTATTTTTCCTATTTGATTATTCCTACTCATGGGAATATTCATGGATTAGGAATAAAAATAAATTTAAAAAGTAGTAGTCCTAATTTATTTTATTTCCTTGTTCTATTATAGATATCTTCTAGAATATTCCAAGTTTTACTTGGATAGATTATTCTAAAGATTTAATAGAACTAGATAGGAAAATAAATAAATAAAAATATTAATGATATTTAATTTTATTTTTGATATATTCGATTGACTTAATTTTCGAATTAAGTAACTTTTGGATTAATTGAAAATAAATAGATTTAAATATTAGAGATTAATATTCTCGTCACATGGAGCATTCAAGAAACGAAGACTGAAGACTAGAAGATGCATATGAAGATAAAGCCATGATAGTCGGGGAAAAATAATTTCTCTAGCATTATTTTTGACTATGTGCTATGTGCTTTATTGCTTTCATGCATGCTTATGTGTTTAATTATGCATTAGATAGCGTATCCCTTTGTTATAAAAAGCTAAGTGGGAGAGGGGATGGAAACATTCCCATGGTCTCCATTACTGTTCTCTTGGTGACTCTTATGGACTTTTGAAGTTCGTATAGATGTGTCATTGGAGGAGAATTCTTGTAATTCCTCTTACAAGAAACATTGATCAAGTTTATCAAACAATGCCTAATTTGTCTTTCTGAAACTGACTTCAAGTCGACTCATTCTCACCCCGGGGAGTGGAATGGAGCCAGAGCCACTTGGTCATGTAGAGGACACAAATTAGAGACTTTCGTGCCATTCTTTGATAGGTGGGTCGTTTGTCTGCTCGGCTCCCTCATTCGTGAGAGATAGGGTTGTTTGCATGGTGAATCACTGGTTAGAAACTTCGAGTTTCACTTATGATTCTCCGCGTCTTGATTTACGAAAATCGAATGGATCTGGTAATTGGGAGTCAATTATAAAAGTCTCTTAGTGAAGTAAACGTCCACACCACGTGGCTTGCTGCACTGACGGATTTTGGATTAATTGATGTAGACAGTTGTAAGGAATTGTGAAGAGTTGTGAAGTTGTCGTAAACGTCCACACCACGTGGCTTGCGGTAATGTAGCAATTCCAAGCGATTCACTTTGGTGCTGAGTAATGGTTTACACTTAGATACGCCTTGTAGTATTCCTCCCCACGAGGTTCCGCTATAAGCGATGTATGACCAAAGAAAATCTAATTGCTAAATCATTTGGGTGGGTAAACGTCCACACCACGTGGCTTGCCTTACCTGATGGGATTTTAGATGTGATTAGTAATTTAATGATATTATTTAAGGGAGATAATATCGGATATTAAATTAATTGTTTGTTTAAATGTGCTTATAGGTTTAGAGAATAGCTATGAACCCACTTTCTATGATACTCAAGGAGCATAAGCTCACTGGCACCAACTATATTGATTGGAAGAGAAATTTAGACATTGTCCTAACTTCGGAAGAGTACAAGTTTGTACTCCATGAAGTGTGCCCTGCCGAGCCCACGGCTGCCTCAACTGATGAGGAGAAACTGGCATATCGGAAGTGGAAAAAGGCTGATGAAATGGCTAGGTGTTATATTTTGGCTTCCATGTCAAATGTACTCCAAACCCAACATGAGCCAATGGACACTGCCTATGATATGATGTTTAACCTCAAGGAGATGTTTGGGGAGCAAGATCGTGCGGCTAGGCAAGAAGCCATGAGAGTCCTTATGTCGACTACTCAGTCTGAAGGAACGCCCGTTGGGGAGCACGTTCTTAAGATGATGAGTTTGTTGAATGAACTTGAGGTCCTAGGAGCTTCTATTGATGCTGAGACGCAAGTCGACATCATACTCCAGTCTCTGGCCCCTAGTTTTGAGCAGTTTCGTATGAGCTATAATATGGGTAAACTATCTTATACTCTTGCGCAACTCCTGACTGAACTGAAGGCGGCAGAGGGGATCTACAAGAAGGGCAAGTCTCAAGCGCTTGTAGCTACCAAGTCCAAAGGCTTTAAGCCTGATGGAGGTAGGGGCAAGAAAAGGAAGCAAGCCTGGAAACCCAGTGGTGTCAAGAGGACTGCACCACGAGTGGGGGCTGCAAAGCCAAAGGGTAAGTGCTTCCGATGCAATAAGATGGGACACTGGAAGTCTGAATGTCCTCTCAGAGGTACGAATTTTTCTTTAGTCGTAAAAACATAGTCAGCGGTATTATCTACCAGAATTCTGGTGTGTAGATATGGAACCACTGACGGTATGTGCATTTCTTTAAATGCAGGGGTTCCAGAAAACCCGGCGACTTAGAGAAGAAGAATTCGAGTCTACATGGGCGAAGCTGTTGGGGTAGCAGCGGTTGCAGTGGAAGACATTTATCTGTTTTAAGTTTTCATTTCAGTTATTGCTTATGTACCCCTTTATTTTGAAAAAGAACTTCGTTCTGTTTTTCTTTATTAATGGATATTTTATTTCTTTAATCATTGGATGGTTTGGATAAGAAATAATAGTCATATCTATTCTGGTACATTAGATAGCAATACATGAATGATGAATCCTTAGTCTACCACGATGCAACAAACAGTTATGTATAACTTGTTTTACTTATTAGATGTATTTCTTTTGTTAATCATTATACTTGTGAATTCTTGAACTTGGTAGTATCTATTCAAAAGGGATTCAAAAGGTCGAAATTGATTTGATCAATTATAGTTGGAGGAATGGACCTCCCGACCTAAGAATCGATCTTGAAAGATGATACAACTGAGTTAACCTTTCTGGATAAAGGATGGAATTCGGACAAGTATAGAAAATGATGATTAATGCGGTATGTGTAATTAGAGAAGGTACGAGTTATTCCTTCAAGAATACTCGAAGATGGATTGGACTACTTGCTGTGCCATTAAGGCGGAGTGTTTTCAACACAAAGCCATTATGGGGATCCTTCAAAGTATATTCATTGAAGGCCTGCGACTTGTTCGCGGAGGCTATTACCTATCTAAATAACACATAGCATAAATCAAAGACTGAGATTAAGTCTCAAGCGACTACACCATACACTGATGTGTAGACATGGTATGTCAGGAATTAGAAATGGGATTCTAATAGTAAAAGAACAAGTTTGTTCGGAACTACCTATGTTCTATGGATATTTCTGGACGCAACGGCACATTCTATGTGGTTGTAGAATATCCTAGAAGAACAAAATTGTATGTTTCAATAGTACTACGAACCAGAAGGGTGTTCTCGCCCGGTTCATAGAGGAAAAACTATTAGATGAACTACAATGCCCTAATTGACAAAATACTTTAAAATGAGGAAAGGGAAAGACTGAGAACCAGCCTGACCGAGTAGTAGTACACCACTAACTGCACCTAATGTTGTTACTGTTACACACCGGGACGCCATTGCAGTGGGAGGTTGTTAAGCAACTAGAGATGTTCATAAGACTGGAGGAGTTTTGAACTCTGGATCCAGTATACATGAAATCGATCCCTAGGTCTGCATAGGATTTAGCGAAGAAGGTGTGTTAGAGACGTAATGGAAACAAAGGTGGTGTTTCTCGGAGATTTTATGTAGATAACATTTTATCATTGGCGACAATGTAAAAGTGTTGTCAGACATAAAATAGAGGTTGTCTAAATAAATCAAGATATAAGATTGAGAAGAAGTTAGAGCATGTTCTTAAGATCTTATGATCTAGAGATAAGAACATTGTACTTCTCCTAGACATCTTGTATGATTAAGGTTTGTTTTAAACATGCATACTTCTGAGAAAGGTTATTGCCTTTCAGAGACAGAACATACATCTATCTAAAGGGTATGTGTTTGAACACATGAAGGAGATAGATGAGGACAGAGTAGTTTCCTATACTTCAAGTATGGAAAGCTCTATAGATGCAATGTTGTAAAACAAGAACCTGATATCAACTATGCGGTTTGCGTAGTGGGAGGATATCAAAGTAATCTGGATAAGGGATGTTCGAATGCTGCAAGAGTACTTTCATAGTACTGGCTTGAGCAAGACGAAATCTTCTTAGATTACAGATTCTCAGATCCAAAAATCAGAAAAGGACCAGTGAAAGTCGATATCAGGCTATGTGTTCACTTTTAGAAAGAGGTGGAACCATGAAGTAAAAGAGTGATAAGCGGGACGCTTCTCAGAGACTCTCATAACCGAATAGCAGCCTCAGAGGCAGCGGAAGTTTTGGTTAGGTTCCGGGATAACCTCTTGACTTGGATATGACTCTTAGTTTACCAAAGGCTATTAGATAGCGGTGCACGGTGAACTAGAAGAGGTCATAAGTCAAAAGTGATGTTAACACATAGAGCAAGTACCACCTGATACGAGTCATCGTCAGGGAGACGACGTAGTAGTCACCAAGATAACTTCAGAGCGGCAACCTAGATTGCTCACTCACATAGTACTTCTCGGAAGTACACTTTAAAGCACGTGATGAGTATGGGAACCGGGAGTTTGGAGGAAATGACTAGACCTTAGTACAAGTGGGAGATTGTTGGAGTTGTGTACTTAATGTCTAGATTTAAGTAACGGTAAACTCCCGATCATAGCATTTAATCTATTTAATTAATAAACAATTATTTGCATTTAATTATATGCAAATCATAGTTCTGGATTTTATACGTTGTAGTTAGTATGGTGCTGCATGGGCGCACAGAAGATCATACTATCGGTTACTCGTATTTAATCGAACAGTTGCTCACGACCTAGATGGACACGAACTAATCCATCGGTATAGTCGTTGTGTGAGAGAGAAAATAATTTATCTTAATTATTTTATCACACTTGTACACTTGGTGTATTGGGCGGATCAATTGAGACTCATCAATTAGGATTGCTCGGCGATAATTGATTTGAGACTCGGAGTATTTTATTCTTAATCCCTGAAACAATTGCGGGTGTGTATATTTAATATAAGTGACTTTGATTTACCAAAGGAATTAACCGATTTAATTATTGGGTTAATTACCGGTTAAGTTGGGTCACTATATTTTGTATATGGCATGCCGTGAATTCTTGAAGGGGCAGTGTATCCCGGAAGGGTTGATAATATCCCCGAGATGAGTTCATAAGGAATTATTGTGTAAACCTCATGAGTGGATTCGTTCCGCACAATAATTAAGGTTGAATGGTACTAGTCTCGGACTCAAGAGATGAATATAATTTATTGGGCAATAAATAAATTTATTCATGGATATTTAAATCTTAAATACACGGAATAAATAATACTAAGATGGAGAAATATTATTTGATATAATATGGAATAATATTGGGAGTGCAATTTTATTTATATAGTGGAAAATAAATAAAATTAATATTGATAAGAATTAATAGATTTGGGTTGGACCCAATTTAATTTTCAATATTGAAGCCCAATATTTATTCTCCTTATGATCCCCTACGTAGCCTAAATAAGCACTACATGGTCTTCACTTTTAACAACCTACGTTACGCCAACAATAAAGTTCTGAGAGTGAAGAGGATCCATAGGAATCCGATAGATCGTCGCCCACACGACGTTCGGACGAGGTGCAAGGAATACGTAGGAAGATCGCAAGGTCGTCAACCGAATTCGTTTCTCCGTACAACGATTCGAGGTAATAATCGAGAATCCCCTCTTTGATTATATGTGCGTTGAATAATTGTGATGTATACATGAATACGCGATCCGGGAAAAACGACGAACCTCGGGGACGGGGATTCGAGATCCCCGGCGAGGATCGAGGGAGGCGGTCGAACCCTAGGGTTCGGACCGCCCCATCGCGCGACAAACGGCGTGCCCCGGCTGGACGCCGGGGACACACGATCGACTCCGGTCGATCGCCGGGGTGCCACGGGCTGGTGCCGTGGCGGACCCCAGCCGCCGTCGTCGGAGGCGCGAAGCCGCGGGAACCCTCGGCTGGAGCCGAGGGGTGCGATCGATCGCGAGGATCGATCGCGGGCTGCTGCGGGGTCACCCGTAGCCGCCTCGCATGAGCTACGGGTTCGCCCGCAGCGGATCATGCGAGGGCGATGCCCTCGCGGGCAGCGAGTCATCGTGACTCGCTGCGGGCTGCTATGAGCAGCCCTGGGGATGCCTCGCGCATCCCCAGCGATCGTCCGTAGACGATCGCGAACCCCTCGTGGGGGTTCGGCTGGGCACACGGGGCCTTCGGGTCTCGATGGCGTTCGGTTGGACCCCGGCTCGTGAGGTGGTTCGCGTTTGTGGATCCGACTCGTGGGAGAAAATCGGCTGGGGGCGGGCTGCGTGTCTTCGGGCGCGTAGTCTCCAAAGGTCGGACTTCTGCGGATGAGTCGGGGATCCAATCTCCGGCGATCTAGGGTTTTCGGTCGGGTTATCGGTTCCGCAATTTTTGATAGCCCGAGACATCGAATCCCAGCAAGGAGAAGGTTGAGATGTCCTTGAAAACGAGGAACGAGACGATACCGATGGAGAAGAACCTATAACACACAATAAAAAATGTAGTCTTAGTAGTGGTATTGAAATTGTTGATTTGATTTAAGTTCAAATAGTTAAAGATTGTATATATATTAAAATTAACCTGGAATTGAAGGACCAAGGCCCTTACGGTACCCACGAGTAGTCCCTAAAACCTCCTCCAATATGGCAACATCATCCACAGGTGTACCGCTGGCAGATGCTTGTGTCGACCTTTCATTTAGTTCATCCTACAATATTCAAATTCACGATTAGTTAGTTCTTAATTAATATGAGTTTTTATATCAAAAAATCAACTATTACTTACAATTTTAGCTGCAGAATCGGTATCTAAAGGTTGACCATCTGGCCCAACATGAAACTTGATCCAGTTCTCAACCGGAGTAACCCCTTGTTGGGTTTGCGGATCAACCTATATATTAAAAGAAAACAAACGTTATGTAATATTCAATACATTGAACATACGTAACAATGAATAAAATGATTTATTACCGATTTATTCATATGTCCAGCATAAGACAATCGACCATGAAGACTACGCATAGTATTCTTCGACCGGTTCTGACTGGACTTCTGCGAACGGGTCTGTTTCAAACATTCAAATATTAAAACACGTATATTCATTAATTTGACCCAAAATATTATATATATAAATACATGGTTACCTGAAATGCTGAATCGATAAACCTATCCACGCACCGATTCCACAACTGATCTGAACGGATAGAGTCGGGCTTAGTTCTCCTAGCTAACACCAGGTCATCTGCTCCACCATTTTTTTTTTGAAATGCTTATGAAGCCTGTGCTTCCAATCTGTATAACGCTCCCTACAATCTCGATTCACAACAGCTGAAATCGTAGGGTCGTTCATGTCGATTTCAAACAAATCCTACAAAATATTCAATCATGTTACAGAATCATAATGAGTTATATTAACTACAATAATCAAGATCATAAATTACCTGTAGGTGCAAAATAACAGCATTTCGCTGCTCCGCTGGTACCGAAGACCAATTCGTATGTAAAGGATCGCAATAGTGTCTCACCTGTTACATACAAAACTTGAATGATCTTTTAACATTAACTGTTTATTTATAATCATAACATGTAGTTAGCTTACCTGCATCCCGACAGCGGAATAATATGAAGCACCATTCTCTCCAACCGCTTTCATCGTACCATTCTGGTCTTCCCAAGCTAATGGGACAGGACGACCTTGCTCCGCCACCCTCAGCAATGTCCGAGCGCCTTTTGCTATCCCTCGCCCAGACTTTTTCCTACGTGCTGGAGGTGTCGCCTCATCGGGGTCTCCACCTACACGATCGAACATTAATCAACTCGTAAAAAAAAAAAAGTATTATATATAATGCTACATGTGGATATAAACTAAAAGTAAAATGTTACCTGTCTGGCAAGGAGCACCGAACGAATGTGGATGCCCGTGTGGTGGCTCGCCTCCACCAGAAGAGCCCGCTAGCATCATCACAGCCTGAAAATTTATCACAATATAAGAACAATATATATATGTACACAGAGTATTAGAGGGAATTCTAATGTGAACCTTCTAGTCAATGTCATTTGAGTTAGAATCAGAATCAGTCAAATCATAATCATCGCTAACATCCTCTTCCTCGTCAGCATGTACATCAATCTCTGGTTCATCATCATCATTGATGAAGTCATCTTCTGGAATGTCATCATCAAGTGTTCCAACATTGGCTGTCACAGGCTGTGGTTGTGTTATTGTTTGAGTAGAGAGGATTGTGTCGAGGTTAGGAAGCTCAACACACAATTGAATTCCCTCGTTCGGAATATCTTCTGCTTGTTCACCATTTGGTAAATCCCAAATATGACGATGTCGGAAATGTTCAACGACTTTCCACCCTTCTCCATTGAACAAGTCATCCTCGTAGAACACTTGCTCAGCATTAGAAGCTAGTATGTAAGGGTCATTTTTATACCAGATGGCCTTAGTGTTGATGCTGATTCGGGTTTTGTAATCCCGTACGTATCGTGGGTTAGGAGTGGTATTGAACCAAGTACATTCAAAGAGGATGACAGAGTTGTTCCCAACATACGGTACTTCATAAATGCCTGTCAATATGCCATAATATTGTTGGTTGTCTGCATCCTGCACGTATACACCACTGTTTTGTTGGAGTTGTGTACTTAATGTCTAGATTTAAGTAACGGTAAACTCCCGATCATAGCATTTAATCTATTTAATTAATAAACAATTATTTGCATTTAATTATATGCAAATCATGGTTCTGGATTTTATACGTTGTAGTTAGTATGGTGCTGCATGGGCGCACAGAAGATCATACTATCGGTTACTCGTATTTAATCGAACAGTTGCTCACGACCTAGATGGACACGAACTAATCCATCGGTATAGTCGTTGTGTGAGAGAGAAAATAATTTATCTTAATTATTTTATCACACTTGTACACTTGGTGTATTGGGCGGATCGATTGAGACTCATCAATTAGGATTGCTCGGCGATAATTGATTTGAGACTCGGAGTATTTTATTCTTAATCCCTGAAATAATTGCGGGTGTGTATATTTAATATAAGTGACTTTGATTTACCAAAGGAATTAACCGGTTTGATAATTGGGTTAATTACCGGTTAAGTTGGGTCACTATATTTTATATATGGCATGCCGTGAATTCTTGAAGGAGCAGTGTATCCCGTAAGGGTTGATAATATCCCCGAGATGAGTTCATAAGGAATTATTGTGTAAACCTCATGAGTGGATTCGTTCCGCACAATAATTAAGGTTGAATGGTACTAGTCTCGGATTCAAGAGATGAATATAATTTATTGGGCAATAAATAAATTTATTCATGGATATTTAAATCTTAAATACACGGAATAAATAATACTAAGATGGAGAAATATTATTTGATATAATATGGAATAATATTGGGAGTGCAATTTTATTTATATAGTGGAAAATAAATAAAATTAATATTGATAAAAATTAATAGATTTGGGTTGGACCCAATTTAATTTTCAATATTGAAGCCCAATATTTATTCTCCTTATGATCCCCTTCGTAGCCTATATAAGCACTACATGGTCTTCACTTTTTAAGAGAGAATTAATTGACCTACGCCAATCATAAAATCTTGAGAGTGAGGAAGATCCATAGGAATCCGATAGATCGTCGCCCACACGACGTTCGGACGAGGTGCAAGGAATACGCGGGAAGGTCACAAGGTCGTCAACCGAATTCGTTTCTCCGTACAACGATTCGAGGTAATAATCGAGAAACCCCTTCTATGATTATTTGTGCGTTGAATAATTGTGATGTATACATGAATACGCGATCCGGGAGAACGACGAACCTCGGGGACGGGGATTCGAGATCCCCGGCGAGGATCGAGGGAGGCGGTCGAACCCTAGGGTTCGGACCGCCCCATCGCGCGACGAGGAGGGAGCCCCGGCTGGACGCCGGGGGCACACGATCGAACCTAGGGTTCGATCGTCGGGGATCCGCCGTGGGCTGGTGCCACGGCAGATGGATCCGCCGGCCCCCTCGTCGAATGCGCGTGGCGGTGGCGTGCGGGAAGAGCCCTCGGCTGGAGCCGAGGGCGTGCGATCGATCCTCGGATCGATCGCGGGTAAGCTGCGGGGTCACCCGCAGCGACCCCGTACGTGCTGCGGGTTCGCCCGCAGCGGATGCGTGCGGGGGCTACGCCCCGCTAGGCAGCGAGTCATGGACTCGCTGCGGGGCTGCTACGAGCAGCCCCAGGGATCGCCCGTAGCGATCCCAGCGATCGTCCGTAGACGATCGCGAACCCCTCGTGGGGGTTCGGCTGGGCACACGGGGCCTTCGGGTCTCGTTGGCGTTCGGTCGGGCCCCGGTTCGTGAGGTGGTTCGCGTTCGTGGATCCGACTCGTGGGAGAAAATCGACTGGGGGCGGGCTGCGTGTCTTCGGGCATGTAGTCTCCAAAGGTCGGACTCCTGCGGATGAGTCGGGGATCCAATCTTCAGGCGATAGGGTTTCGGTCGGGTTATCGGTTCCGCAATTTTGATAGCCCGGGACATCGAATCCCAGCAAATGGTATCAGAGCGATTGGTTTCGTGTTCATGTATATGTTCGATTATTGTTCTACCTTGCAGGATTTCCGGCTATCATGGTTGGATTTAATTAATTGTTTTTAATTAATTATCATGATTATTAAACTCTCGGACATGTCGAGATTCGTTTTGTGTGATTGAATGTTTGTAATAGTAAAAATTCGGGGGTTGACCGAATTTAGGATTTATTATTACGCACTTTATTTTCCGGAAAATGTATAGGGTCGATTTCATGTATAGAATCGATACCGGAATTGTAATTTAAATTTTGTATTTTTAATTACGTTGGTTCGATGTTGAGACGATCACCGGAAGACGAAGAAGTGACGAGAAGACAAGGGCTTGGGATCGATCACATGATGGTGATCGACCCATGGCCTAGCCGGCGATGGCTAGGCGGCGGCGGCGCTCCTCCCGAGTGGCCGGCCGATCCATTATCGTGGGGATGGCGTGGGATCTCCTAATCCCGTGCTATTCCTACCAAAATCTACTTTCCAAATTAATTCGGATTTTTCCTATTTGAGTACTTTCTTTTTGGAAACTCTCATGGATTAGGAAAAGAATTAATTAAAATTAATTTTATTTTCTATTGTTTTATTTCCTTAATGGAAATATTCATAGATTAGAAATTTAATTAATTTAGTACTAAATTTATTTTTCCTATTTGATTATTCCTACTCTTGGGAATATTCATGGATTAGGAATAAAAATAAATTTAAAAAGTAGTAGTCCTGATTTATTTTATTTCCTTGTTCTACTATAGATATCTTCTAGAATATTCCAAATTTTATTTGGATAGATTATTCTAGAGATTTAATAGAACTAGATAGGAAAATAAATAAATAAAAATATTAATAATATTTAATTTTATTTTTGATATATTCGATTGACTTAATTTTCGAATTAAGTAACTTTTGGATTAATTGAAAATAAATAGATTTAAATATTAGAGATTAATATTCTCGTCACATGGAGCATTCAAGAAACGAAGACTGAAGACTAGAAGATGCATATGAAGATAAAGCCATGATAGTCGGAGAAAAATAATTTCTCTAGTATTATTTTTGACTATGTGCTATGTGCTTTATTGCTTTCATGCATGCTTATGTGTTTAATTATGCATTAGATAGCGTATCCCTTTGTTATAAAAAGCTAAGTGAGAGAGGGGATGGAAACATTCCCATGGTCTCCATTACTGTTCTCTTGGTGACTCTTATGGACTTTTGAAGTTCGTATAGATGTGTCATTGGAGGAGAATTCTTGTAATTCCTCTTACAAGAAACATTGATCAAGTTTATCAAACAATGCCTAATTTGTCTTTCTGAAACTGACTTCAAGTCGACTCATTCTCACCCCGGGGAGTGGAATGGAGCCAGAGCCACTTGGTCATGTAGAGGACACAAATTAGAGACTTCCGTGCCATTCTTTGATAGATGGGTCGCTCGTCTGCTCGGCTCCCTCATTCGTGAGAGATAGGGTCGTTCGCATGGTGAATCACTGGTTAGAAACTTCGAGTTTCACTTATGATTCTCCGCGTCTTGATTTACGAGATTAAATGGATCAAGTAATTGGGAGTCAATTATAAAAGTATCTTAGTGTAGTAAACGTCCACACCACGTGGCTTGCTGCACTGACGGATTTTGGATTAATTGATGTAGACAGTTGTAAGGAAATTGTGAAGAGTTGTGAAGTTGTCGTAAACGTCCACACCACGTGGCTTGCGGTAATGTAGCAATTCCAAACGATTTACTTTGGTGCTGAGTAATGGTTTACACTTAGATACGCCTTGTAGTATTCCTCCCCACGAGGTTCCGCTATGAGCGATGTATGACCAAAGAAAATCTAATTGCTAAATCATTTGGGTGGGTAAACGTCCACACCACGTGGCTTGCCTTACCTGATGGAATTTTAGATGTGATTAGTAATTTAATGATATTATTTAAGGGAGATAATATCGGATATTAAATTAATTGTTTGTTTAAATGTGCTTATAGGTTTAGAGAATAGCTATGAACCCACTTTCTATGATACTCAAGGAGCATAAGCTCACTGGCACCAACTATATTGATTGGAAGAGAAATTTAGACATTGTCCTAACTTCGGAGGAGTACAAATATGTACTCCATGAAGTGTGCCCTGCCGAGCCCACGGCTGCCTCAACTGATGAGGAAAAACTGGCATATCGGAAGTGGAAAAAGGCTGATGAAATGGCTAGGTGTTATATTTTGGCTTCCATGTCAAATGTACTCCAAACCCAACATGAGCCAATGGACACTGCCTATGATATGATGTTTAACCTCAAGGAGATGTTTGGGGAGCAAGATCGTGCGGCTAGGCAAGAAGCCATGAGAGTCCTTATGTCGACTACTCAATCTGAAGGAACGCCCGTAGGGGAGCACGTTCTCAAGATGATGAGTTTGTTGAATGAACTTGAGGTCCTAGGAGCTTCTATTGATGGTGAGACGCAAGTCGACATCATACTCCAGTCTCTGGCCCCTAGTTTTGAGCAGTTTCGTATGAGCTATAATATGGGTAAACTATCTTATACTCTTGCGCAACTCCTGACTGAACTGAAGGCGGCAGAGGGGATCTACAAGAAGGGCAAGTCTCAAGCGCTTGTAGCTACCAAGTCCAAAGGCTTTAAGCCTGGTGGAGGTAGGGGCAAGAAAAGGAAGCAAGCCTGGAAACCCAGTGGTGTCAAGAGGACTGCACCACAAGTGGGGGCTGCAAAGCCAAAGGGTAAGTGCTTCCGATGCAACAAGATGGGACACTGGAAGTCTGAATGTCCTCTCAGAGGTACGAATTTTTCTTTAGTCGCAAAAACATAGTCAGCGGTATTATCTACCAGAATTCTGGTGTGTAGATATGGAACCACTGACGGTATGTGCATTTTTGAATGCAGGGGTTCCAGAAAACCCGGCGACTTAGAGAAGAAGAATTCGAGTCTACATGGGCGAAGCTGTTGGGGCAGCAGCGGTTGCAGTGGAAGACATTTATCTGTTTTAAGTTTTCATTTAAGTTATTGCTTATGTACCCCTTTATTTTGAAAAGAACTTCGTTCTGGTTTTCTTTATTAATGGATATTTTATTTCTTTAATCATTGGATGGTTTGGATAAGAAATAATGGTGATATTCATTATGGTACATTAGATAGCAATATGTGAATGATGAATCCTTAGTCTACCACGATGCAACAAACCGTTATATAACTTGTTTTACTTATTAGATATTTCTTTATCATTATACTTATGAAATCTTATACTTAGTAGTATTTTCAAATAAAATTCATGTGGTCGAAATTGATTTGATCAATTGTAGTTGAAGGAATGGACCTTCCGACCTAAGGATTGAATTTGGAGGATAATACGTCTAAGCAAACCTTTCTGGAAAAGGGATAGAATTCAGACAAGTATTGGAAATGATTAGATATGCAGATATATGTGTATATTAGAGAGGTATGAGTAATTCTTTCAAAGAATACTCAGTGATGGATTAGAATGCTTGATGTGCCATAAAAGCAAAGTGTTTTGACTTGTCAATAAACACAAAGTTATTATGGGGAACCATCAAAGTATATCCACTAGAAGCCTGCGACTCGGTCGCGGAGGCCATCACCTATCTAGATAACACATAGCATAATCAAAGATTGGGATTAAATCCCAAAAGAGACGTGCTATACACTTACGTGTAGAGATGGTGCGTTGTAAAGAAATAGAAATCTAATAGTAAGAGAACAAGTTGTTCGGAATTACCTATGTTCTATGGATATTCCTGGAGACAACAACATATTCAATATGGTTGTAGGATATCCTAGATGAACGAAGTATTGTGTGTTCTATAGTACTATGAACCAGAGGGACGTCTCGTCCGGTTCATGGAGGAAAAACTATTAGATGAACTGCAATGCCCTAACTGACAAAATACTTTAAAATGAGGAAAGGGAAAGACTGAGAACCAGCCTGACCGAGTAGTAGTACACCATTAACTGCACCTAATGTTGTTACTGTTACACACCGGGACGCCATTGCAGTGGGAGGTTGTTAAGCAACTAAAGATGTTCATAAGACTGGAAGAGTTTTGAACTCTGGATCCAGTATACATGAAATCGATCCCTAGGTCTGCATAGGGTTAGCAAAGAAGGTGTGTTAGAGACGTGACGGAAACAAAGGTGGTGTTTCTCGGAGATTTTATGTAGATAACTTTTTATCATTGGCAACAATGTAAAAGTGTTGTCAGACATAAAATAGAGGTTGTCTAAATAAATCGAGATATAAGATTGAGAAGAAGTTAGAGCATGTTCTTAAGATCTTATGATCTAGAGATAAGAACATTGTACTTCTCCTAGACATCTTATATGATTAAGGTTTGTTTTTAAACATGCATACTTCTGAGAAAGGTTATTTCCTTTCAGAGACAGAATATACATCTATCTAAAGGGTGTGTGTTCGAACACATAAAGGAGATAGATGAGGACAGAGCAGTTTCCTATACTTCAAGTATGGAAAGCTCTATAGATGCAATGTTGTAAAACAAGAACCTGATATCAACTATGCGGTTTGCGTAGTGGGAGGATATCAAAGTAATCTGGATAAGAGATGTTCGAATGCTGCAAGAGTACTTTCATAGTACTGGCTTGAGCAAGACGAAATCTTCTTAGATTATAGATTCTCAGATCCAAAAATCAGAGAAGGACCAGTGAAAGTCGATATCAGGCTATGTGTTCACTTTTAGAAAGAGGTGGAACCATGAAGTGAAAGAGTGATAAGCAGGACGCTTCTCAGAGACTCTCATAACCGAATAGCAGCCTCAGAGGCAGCGGAAGTTTTGGTTAGGTTCCGGGATAACCTCTTGACTTGGATATGACTCTTAGTTTACCAAAGGCTATTAGATAGCGGTGCACAGTGAACTAGAAGAGGTCATAAGTCAAAAAGTGATGTTAACACATAGAGCAAGTACCACCTGATACGAGTCATCGTCAGGGAGACGACGTAGTAGTCACCAATATAACTTCAGAGCGGGAACCTAGATTGCTCACTCACATAGTACTTCTCGGAAGTACACTTTAAAGCACGTGATGAGTATGGGAACCGGGAGTTTGGAGGAAATGACTAGACCTTAGTACAAGTGGGAGATTGTTGGAGTTGTGTACTTAATGTCTAGATTTAAGTAACGGTAAACTCCCGATCATAGCATTTAATCTATTTAATTAATAAACAATTATTTGCATTTAATTATATGCAAATCATGGTTCTGGATTTTATACGTTGTAGTTAGTATGGTGCTGCATGGGCGCACAGAAGATCATACTATCGGTTACTCGTATTTAATCGAACAGTTGCTCACGACCTAGATGGACACGAACTAATCCATCGGTATAGTCGTTGTGTGAGAGAGAAAATAATTTATCTTAATTATTTTATCACACTTGTACACTTGGTGTATTGGGCGGATCGATTGAGACTCATCAATTAGGATTGCTCGGCGATAATTGATTTGAGACTCGGAGTATTTTATTCTTAATCCCTGAAATAATTGCGGGTGTGTATATTTAATATAAGTGACTTTGATTTACCAAAGGAATTAACCGGTTTGATAATTGGGTTAATTACCGGTTAAGTTGGGTCACTATATTTTATATATGGCATGCCGTGAATTCTTGAAGGAGCAGTGTATCCCGTAAGGGTTGATAATATCCCCGAGATGAGTTCATAAGGAATTATTGTGTAAACCTCATGAGTGGATTCGTTCCGCACAATAATTAAGGTTGAATGGTACTAGTCTCGGATTCAAGAGATGAATATAATTTATTGGGCAATAAATAAATTTATTCATGGATATTTAAATCTTAAATACACGGAATAAATAATACTAAGATGGAGAAATATTATTTGATATAATATGGAATAATATTGGGAGTGCAATTTTATTTATATAGTCTAAAATAAATAAAATTAATATTGATAAGAATTAATAGATTTGGGTTGGACCCAATTTAATTTTCAATATTGAAGCCCAATATTTATTCTCCTTATGATCCCCTTCGTAGCCTATATAAGCACTACATGGTCTTCACTTTTTAAGAGAGAATTAATTGACCTACGCCAATCATAAAATCTTGAGAGTGAGGAAGATCCATAGGAATCCGATAGATCGTCGCCCACACGACGTTCGGACGAGGTGCAAGGAATACGCGGGAAGGTCACAAGGTCGTCAACCGAATTCGTTTCTCCGTACAATGATTCGAGGTAATAATCGAGAAACCCCTTCTATGATTATTTGTGCGTTGAATAATTGTGATGTATACATGAATACGCGATCCGGGAGAACGACGAACCTCGGGGACGGGGATTCGAGATCCCCGGCGAGGATCGAGGGAGGCGGTCGAACCCTAGGGTTCGGACCGCCCCATCGCGCGACGAGGAGGGAGCCCCGGCTGGACGCCGGGGGCACACGATCGAACCTAGGGTTCGATCGTCGGGGATCCGCCGTGGGCTGGTGCCACGGCAGATGGATCCGCCGGCCCCCTCGTCGGAGGCGCGTGGCGGTGGCGTGCGGGAAGAGCCCTCGGCTGGAGCCGAGGGCGTGCGATCGATCCTCGGATCGATCGCGGGTAAGCTGTGGGGTCACCCGCAGCGACCCCGTACGTGCTGCGGGTTCGCCCGCAGCGGATGCGTGCGGGGGCTACGCCCCGCTAGGCAGCGAGTCATGGACTCGCTGCGGGGCTGCTACGAGCATCCCCAGGGATCGCCCGTAGCGATCCCAGCGATCGTCCGTAGACGATCGCGAACCCCTCGTGGGGGTTCGGCTGGGCACACGGGGCCTTCGGGTCTCGTTGGCGTTCGGTCGGGCCCCGGTTCGTGAGGTGGTTCGCGTTCGTGGATCCGACTCGTGGGAGAAAATCGACTGGGGGCGGGCTGCGTGTCTTCGGGCATGTAGTCTCCAAAGGTCGGACTCCTGCGGATGAGTCGGGGATCCAATCTTCAGGCGATAGGGTTTCGGTCGGGTTATCGGTTCCGCAATTTTGATAGCCCGGGACATCGAACACCATCATGTTTTGCGTTGATCGATTTGCATCTCTATCATGTACAAGGAACTTAACACCATTCACCACACAACCAGGATACGATTTGATTCCCGGGCCCGATCCTTTGGTCAGACAAAGCAATTGATTATCCTGTACTGATGCTTGTGTAATATCGGAATGTATCTGAGACATAAATTAAGTTTAAGATATTAAAGAGTGAAAAATTGGGATATATTATTAAATATAGTTGTAATACCTTCTTCTTAAACCAATTTGCAAACTCGGTCTCGGGAACTTGGTCGACATCTAACTGAGATGAAGTACGAGTGAGATAGTCTTCAACTTCTGGACAATTTTTCAAGATAAAATGTTCAACTTTAGTCCGTGTCTTGTAATCCCACGAAACCAAACTCATTTTTCCAATGTGGCGAAACTGATTTCGAAAAACAGAAATTTTTTTCTTGTCGGCACCGTCATTCTCCACCCAATTTCTTTCAGGCCTGTTGAATTTGGTTTCAATACCCTCGAAATACATCGAACAGAATGTCAAAGATTCATTCACAATGTAAGCTTCAGCAATCGACCCTTCAGCTCGCGCCCGATTTCTTACATACTTTTTCAATGTACCCATAAATCTTTCAACCGGATACATCCACCTGAGATATACAGGACCTCCACGTATTGCTTCATCTGGGAGGTGCACTAACAAGTGTAACATCACATCAAAGAACGCCGGAGGAAAGATTGCTTCTAGTTTGCATAATATGACTACAATGTCATCACATGCCTTCTGTAAGTCACTAACCTTCAAAGTTCGAGAGCATATAAGCTTGAAAAAATTGCACAACTCTGTTATCGTGTCAACAATGTTTTTATCCATGAACTTGCGTATTCCAGTTGGCAGCAGTCTTTGAATTAAAACATGACAATCGTGAGATTTCAACCCAGAAACCTTCCACTTGTTGTTACTTACAATGACATTCTTCTTCAGATTCGAAGCAAACCCATCGGGGAATTTTATATTCATCAACCATTCGCCGAATTTCTTACACTGGTCAGGAGTCAATGTGTATGGTGCATGCGGCTTCATCATTCGACTACCATCTTTGTAGAGATGCAAGTTCGGCCTGATCCCCAATTTTTGCAAATCTAAGCGTGCTTTGTCAGTATCTTTCGTTTTACCTTCTATGTTAAGTAGAGTTCCTAACAAATTATCGCATACATTCTTCTCTATGTGCATGACGTCCAAATTATGCCTCAGAGACAGCGAACTCCAGTAAGGTAATGTCCAAAAAATACTCTTTTTTGTCCAGTTCAAATCTCCTACCTGACGTTTACGTTTTTTGCCACCGTATCCTTCATGTTTTCCAGGTATCCGATTCTCCAGATGGTACATCTGTGCCAATAACTCTTCGGTGGTTTTAGGAACAGGAGGTGGGCGTTTTTCGGGTTTGCCATCAAAGATTTTCTTCTTTCTCATTGGATTATTCATATCTAGCCATCGTCTATGCCCCACATAACACAACTTACTCGTGATGGGCACAGAAGGAGTTTGATCGTTGCAGGTGGGACATGCCATGTAACCTTGACCACTCCAACCGGATAGGATACTTCGAGCCGGAAAATCATTTATAGTCATCAATAAAGCCGCTCTCATTCGAAACGTAGTTTGTGACTCAACATCTTTCACTAACATTCCTTCAGACCACAATTCATTCAATTCATCAATCAAAGGTCTCAGGTAAACATCAATGTCCTTACCAGGTGATTTTGGACCTGATATAAGTAATGTGAGATGTCTGTACGGGTCTTTATTACATAACCACGGAGGCAAATTGTACACCGTGGTAATAACAGGCCACATGCTGTACGACAAACTCATATCTCCGAATGGGTTAAATCCATCTGTTGCCAAACCCAACCGTACATTCCTCGGTTCTCTAGAGAAGTCAGGAAACTTTAAATCAAAGTCTTTCCATTCTTTCCCATCCACCGGATGGCGCATTACATCTTCATCATTTGACCGCCCCTTCAAATGCCATGTCATATGTTTAGCCGTTTGACGCGAAGCATACAATCGTTTCAGTCTGTCCTTAAGTGGAAAGTAACGTAGAGTTTTCTGTGGGACTTTCTTTCCTTTAGTTCTCTTCTAACGATCTGTGTCACACACTGGACATTTCTGCATCTCAGAGTTTTCTTTCCAATATAAACAACAATCATGAGGACAAGCGTGTATTACTTCGTATCCCAATCCTAACTTCTTCAGCTGTTTCTTGCATTCGTAGAATGAAGTCGGCAACTTACAACCAGCAGGCAAAACTTTCAGAAGTAATTTCAACAACACGTCAACGCTCTCGTTAGGCCACTTATACAGAACTTTTATGTGCAACAACTGAGCAATAAAGTGCAAAGTCGAAGGTCCGGTGCAACCGGGGTACAACTCTTCTTCAAGTGTTGAGAATAATGATGTTAAATCAGCATCATTGTCTGCGTCGAGATTTAATCCTGAATTCCCAACAAAGTCTTGCACTATGTCTTCCATCTCGTTCACAGGTTGTTCTTGAACAGGTTGTTCTTCTCGTGGTCTTCTAGGCATTCGAGGCTCACCATGGTGAGACCATGTTGTGTAGGTCAGATCAATGCCACTGCAAATTATGTGTTTGCGAACAGTGTCCAGAGGATAGAATTTGGTATGTAGACAATATTTGCAAGGACACCGAACCCGACCTTCTTCATTGACACTGTTTTTTGCAAATTCTATAAAGCCACGTACACCGTTTTGGAATTCTTGAGACAATCGATTTTGTATTCGCATCCAACTCTTATCCAACGACATTTTGAAATTAACCACACACAACTGTATTACTATATCTATGTAAAAAAAAATACTGTTAAAAAAATCTTCAGATTAAAAATAGAAGTCATATCATAAGAAACATGCACAATTCGAACATATAAATTAATTAACACAAATAGCATTCATAGTTCATAGAAACGGTAAAAAAATTAAAGTAAAGTTTTGAGCAAAAATACCAGAGCCAAAAGGTGATGAATCATCGTGGAGAGAGTCATAGGAATCTACCATTGTGAGAGTGAAAGAGAGATTGACTTTTAATTATTGAATGAAAAAGATTGTGACTAAAAAAGACATGTAAAAATTCAATTACAAATCAAAGACAGATAAACAAAAAATCACTTTAATTATCTATAAGAAAGTGTGGAAATATAGATCTTTGAAATACTCACCATCTTGAGATAAATTTGATTATGAGAATATTACTTTATAAGTTGTAGGTAAAAGACTTCATCATCAATTAAAGAGTAAGTGTTAGAAGACCCATCATATAAATACCCTTATACTCCACTTCATCCATTTCAAATTATATATCATCTCTACGTGCACATTATTCATTAAGATACAAGAGAACAAATATATACTTTCAAAACAACCCACCTCGTCATCTAATAATTTGACAAGCCTAAATCATGTTCAACTAAAATCATGTTCAACAAAATCATGTTCAACAAAATCGAAAAACCCCAAATCATAAAACTCCCAAATTGAAAACCCTAATTTAAGAAATTATAAACAAAAGCTTAAATCGATCGATCGAGTAAATTGGTTTCAGAAATTACATACATCCTTTGTTTAAAACCCTAAATCCAAAAACTCTTAGATTGAAAATCGAAAACCCTAATCAAATAAACGAAATCGAAGAAATAACAACGAAGCTAAGAGAGGATGAAGCATACCTGTCGGGGCTAAGAGAGGATGAAGCTAATCGTCGCCGCTGCCGGAGATCTGCCGGAGATGCTCGCCGCTCGGAGTCCAAGTCGAAGTCGCCGCGCCGCTGCTGCTGTTGTGAGATGAACGTGAGAAATGAAAAAGAGCCCCTCTGCCCGCTGATATCTTTAAAGACATTTGCGACCACGCTTTTTGCGACCACGCGTGGTCGCAAAAGAGAATCCACGTGGCAGTTACTTAAGCCTATTTCCAGCGTGGAAATTCATGTTTTCTGAAATACTTTATTCGCGACCACGCCTTTGGTCGCTAAAATGTAGGCGGGAAGCTGGCGGCATTTTTTTGTGAACAAATAGCGACCATATGTATTTGCGACCTCGTGTGGTCGCTAAAAACGACTATTAGCGACCACGCTCTGTGGTCGCAAAAAGTGTGGTCGCTAAAAGTGTTTTTTCTAGTAGTGAGTTTAAATGATCAAAAATAAGTAGGGAAGACTATATTAATACTAGCACTTACTTTTTTACTTTTATGCTTCCAACCAAAACTGTTTTTTTTGGTAAATATAGTGTGTGACAAATATGGCCATAAAGCCAAAAAAAGTAAAATGAATCCAGCCTAACATTGTGAATACTGATTACTTTGATATTGCGGTTTCTCAAATGTGTGAATTAATGTAAATTTTATTAGTATAAACAAAAATGCAGCATTGTACTGTAATAAAGTTGAATACAATTATTTTTACCCAAACAAGTAGTGGTATGAGAGTAGTGTTAGGATTTTTAAGTTCCATGTAATGACTATAAGCAAGAAACATGAATACAAATGTTTCTATGAAATTCTCTTCAACACAGATCTCAAATTTTTTATTCACATAAATATAAAGTGGAGGTATATTTTTTAAGATCGATCGATTTTCATAATGAAAACATGTTTCGATCGAATCATATCAAGTAATATATGACTCAAATTAACAAGTAAACAGAAGTAGCACTACTACAAAAATTCTCTCTAAACAGATCATCTACATCGGTTCCTCTATACCGGCCCGATGTAAATTATAACGGTTAGTGTAATATGCTACGCAGTGCACTGCCGCAGCGAGTCGCTAGGCATCGCGATGCATCAGCATACTTACATGTTTTCCTTTTTTTTCACATTGTGTACTGTTGTCCATCACATATTTTATGTGTGATCTATTTAGCATGTGATCCGGTTGATACATGCGTATATATGCAACCAACACTCGTCGAGCATTGAAGACCTTGGTGCTGCAGTGAGTCTTACTCATGCTGCAGCAAGATGACACTCATGAGAATGTTTGCTGAAGACTCAAGACGCAACAGTTGCTGCAAGACCTCCTGAGGAGGTTGCTGCGCAACAGTCATTGCAGCAGGTTGCTGCGCAACGCATTGCGCATAGATTGAAGACTTTGTTGGAATGGTGTCCTTCAATCCACGTGTGTTGTACCGAAACGAGCTATGTAGTGCATCCTGTGTAGATGGATCGATTGTGCGACGTTAAGTGTCGATTCGTAAACTTGAACTTAATAGTCGACGATCAAGCCAAATGAGTCACACGGCCCTATTGATCATGTATATTGAAGTATATAAACCTTGGTTGAGAATCGAGGTTGAACGACGGAAGAAACGGAGAAGAAAAACGGATCGGCACGATTTTGTACTAATTGTCGGCCGACACATGCATTGTGGACATGCATGTCGGCCGACACATGTGATATCAAATAGAAATTACAAATTACAAAGGGTGTCAGCCGACACCCTATTTTCCCTTGAATAGTGTCGGCCGACATGCAATGTATTTGATAATTCTTCCGGCCGCGGGATTTATTTCTAAATTCTTTTCAACCCTAAACTCTTTTGTTCCTCCTCCTATATAAAGGGGACATTAGACCCACGATTTTGGTGGATATTACACACAAAATATATTATTTCACAAGCACCAAAAGACGAGGGAGTCGAGAGAATCGAGTGGGACTCGATATTGTTAAAGGGCTTCCACGTTCGTTGATCAAGGAGGGTTCGTGCAACGAATTGAGGCCGGGTACGTTCGCGGCTATCCATCTACGCATGGGTTATCTACATACAAGAATTACAAGGTACATAATTCTTTACTAACTCAATTAATTGTTCTTACTACATACGTGCGCACTAGATCCATGATTAGGGTTTTACGTGTTTGTGCATGATTTCTTCTTCCGCACTTTTCATGCTTGTAAAATACGTCAATCCATATCACTACAAAAAAAAAAGGGGTTTTTGCGACCACGAAATGTGGTCGCAAAAACCATGTTGTGGTCGCTAATGCTGTTTTTGCGACCACGCGTGGTCTCTAATGCGTGGCCGCTAATAGTTGGTCTCAAATGTTTTTTTGGCGACAACAGCGCGGTCGCGAATATATTTGCGACCACGCTGGTTATTAGCGATCACTATATGTGGTCGCTAATGCTCCATGCTGATGTGGCATTGAGCGGTGACGTGGCACATTAATAGCGACCACGCGTGGTCGCAATTGCTGGCGGTCAAAACTTCGGTCTGAAAGTATTAGCGACCACGCGTGGTCGCAAATACCTATATTTTTAAAAACAGCTTATTAGTATTAGCGACCACGCGTGGTCGCAAATACCTATTTTTATGGAAAAAAAAATATTTTCCGACCTGCAAATCAATCCCAACGCAATACAAACCGAATCCAAAATACAGTTCAAATACAAATACAATCCAAAATCATCAAAACAATTATTCAAGTTCATCAACACCATCCTAATAGAATAGACAAATAGAACAATCCGTAATCAACCTAAACATAAGCTACGGTGAGTCACGGGTCAAATCACGAGCTGGAGAAGTCGAACCAGGAGGAGTAGTCGAACCACCTGCACCTGACATGGAAGGAGGTCGAATATCAGGAAACATTCTAGCCATGTGTTGGTTCCAGAAGAGCATGTCAGCCAGTTGCTTGTCGTACTCAGCCTGGGATAATGCAGTAGAAGGTTGAGATGTCCTTGAAAATGAGGAACGAGACGATACTGATGGAGAAGAACCTATAACACACAATATAAAATGTGATCTTAGTAGTGGTATTGAAGTTGTTGATTTGATTTAAGTTCAAATAGTTAAAGGTTGTATATATATTAAAATTAACCTGGAATTGAAGGACCAAGGCCCTTACGGGATCCACGAGTAGTCCCTAAAACCTCCTCCAATATGGCAACATCATCCACAGGTGTACCGCTGGCAGATGCTTGTGTCGACCTATCATTTAGTTCATCCTACAATATTCAAATTCACGATTAGCTAGTTCTTAAACAATATGAGTTTTATATCAAAAAATCAATTATTACTTACAATTTTAGCTGCAGCATCGGCATCTAAAGGTTGACCATCTGGCCCAACATGAAACTTGATCCAGTTCTCAACCGGAGTAACCCCTTATTGGGTTTGCGGATCAACCTATATATTAAAAGAAAACAAACGTTATGTAATATTCAATACATTTAACATACATAACAATGAATAAAATGATTTATTACCGATTTATCCATATGTCCAGCATAAGACAATCGACCATGACGACTACGCAGAGTATTCTTCGACCGGTTCTAACTGAACTTCTGCGAACGGTTCTGTTTCAAACATTCAAAATATTAAAACACGTATATTCATTCATTTGACCCAAAATATTATATATATAAATACATGGTTACCTGAAATGCTTGATCGATAAACCGTTCCACGCACAGATTCCACATGTCATCTGAACCGATAGAGTCGGGCTTACTTCTCCTAGCTAACACCAGGTCATCTAGTCCACCATTTTTGTTGAAATGGTTATGAAGCCTGTACTTCCAATCTGTATAACGCTCCCTACAATCTCGATTCACAACAGCTGAAATCGTAGGGTGGTTCATGTCGATTTCAAACAAATCCTACAAAATATTCAATCGTGTTACAGAATCATAATGAGTTAACTACAATATTCAAGGTCATAAATTACCTGTATGTGCATAATAGCAGCATTTCGCTGCTCCTCTGGTACCGAAGACCAATTCGTATGTAAAGGATCGCAATAGTGTCGCACCTGTTACATACAAAACTTGAATGATCTTTTAACATTAAATGTTTATTTATAATCACAACATGTAGTTAGCTTACCTGCATCCCGACAGCACTGTAATATGCAGCACCATACTCTCCAACCGCTTTCATCGTACCATTCTGGTCTTCCCAAGTTAATGGGACAGGACGACCTTGCTCCGCGACCCTCAGCAATGTTCGAGCGCCTTTTGCTATCCCTCGCCCAGACTTTTTTTTACGTGCTGGAGGTGTCGCCTCATCGGGGTCTCCACCTACACGATCGAACATTAATCAACTCGTAAAAAAAAGAACGTATTATATATAATGCTACATGTGGATATAAACTAAAAGTAAAATGTTACCTGTCTGACAAGGAGCACCGAACGAATGTGGATGCCCGTGTGGTGGCTCGCCTCCACCAGATGAGCCCGCTAGCATCATCACAGCCTGAAAATTTATTGTAATTAAATTAATTAGTAATATATCCATATCAAATATGTACATTTTTTTATGTCTCAACTAATTATTTATATTTTTAAAAATATAATTTTTTTTTAAAAACAAAATTCAATGGAATTTTTAAAAAAGCGAAAAATGCAGGTTCCAAGATCCATACTTAAGGACTTGTTTGGTATCCTCACTCCTTCACAAACACACACCTTTCCTATATAAACCATTCCAAGTCACTTTGTTTTCTGTATGTAAATCCAAACACTCTCAACAACCTTAATTCTAATTTTAGTTGTGTAAGTTATACATATACACTGTAATAACTACTTCAGATTTCTTTTTCTTTCACACACACAATCACACTACGAAAATTGGTAGTGGCATTGCAACCAAATCACTACACTTGTTTTTGCAACAGCCCTAAAAAACAACAATTTAATGAGCTCAAAACATATTTGCCACAAACAAGAAATTGCAGACAACATACAAACAATTTTCACATTCAGCTAAAAACAAGGAAATAAACAATCGAAGTCAGCATAGAGAGTTTAGGGGCTGTAGAACCAACAAAAAACACAAACACACACAAATCCCTAATCAAAGTGTTGGAGCTCCGCGCTTCTACGGCGAGCCACGTACACCTGCAAATACACAAACAAATAGAACAAGTCAGATCTGTTCCAGCCCTAAAACCAGAGCAAGCTCCCAGATCTCAACAGTCGACGGATCTCCGAAGATCACCGGTCTGTGTAAGGATCTGGGCTTGAATGGAATGCAAAGGGCACATGCAGCGGAATAAAAGTAAGTATATATATATATATATATATATATATATATATATATATATATATATATATATATATATATATATATATATATATATATATATATATATATTATCAGAGAGAGAGAGAGAAGGTAAATCGGCTCAGGACTGAGAAATTACTATCACAACAAGTTTCTCCAGTAGTTACACAACGAAGGCAAGAACAGCGGCCACGCCCAAGCACCCCAGAGCACCACCCTTTTCCCGGATCTCACTTACACTCACTCACAGCCCTCACTCACACAAGGATCTCACAGATCAACACCACAACAGCACCAACGGAGGTGAAGAAGATAGAAATCGCACACAGTGAAAGGTAGGGTTTACACACAGTAGGTCAAGAGTGGAGTGAGTAGTATCTGTAAAGGGTCGAGCAGAAATAGGGTAGGCAACGGTCCAGATGAAGCCACAACATACCAATTAAGGATCAAGGGTCAAGATTGGTCAACAGACCATTAGGGTTAGGTTGTGGGCTGGGCTGGAGAGTTTATGGGCCAATTGCAAAGCAGTGGGCTGTACAATGTGGGCTGCACTCTAATGGGGTGCTGGGCTGCCTGAATTGGGCCAGCACCAGTAAACTGGGCCAACACACAATTCATAACATTCTCCACCTTGTTGGCAACAATACTGGATCAACCTGCTCAAGAGACAATTTATAAAGACATTACATGCTGGCTAAAGCCACACACATGTAAACACAGTCAATCAGTTCATCATAGCCTTAGCCCTGTACACCTAGGTGTACAGGGCAAGTTACACAAAGTAACAAACAATATAGTGACTCCTCAGCCCTACCTGAGGCATTCAGAGAACACTATAAAGATAGTCCCAACTAGGGACTCATCTTACACACAGTAAGAAGTAAATGGGGTAATAACTTAAGGGTCAGAACACCAACAAAGAACACAGAGCACAGAGCAAGTAGTAACAAATAGGAGCAACTAATCACAGGCATCAAAATGCAGAAATTTCAAACAGAAAAGAAATTTTTCCAAAGGCAGTGATTTAGTTCCCATATCAGAGGGGTTATGATGAGTGGATATCTTTTCAAGTAGAATGTAACCAGTTTCAACAAGTTCTCTAATGAAATGGTATCTAACATCAATATGTTTAATTCTATCATGAAAAACAGGATTCTTACACAACTGTATGCCAGATTGGGAATCAGAAAACACAGAGACACTACCACTTAGCATTTTAATCTCAGATAAAAGACCTTTCAACCAAATAGCTTCCTTGAAGGAATCAGTTATAGCAATATACTCAGATTCAGTAGTAGAAAGGGCAACAACATTTTGCAACTAAGATTTCCAACTAACACAGCCACCACACACAGTGAAAACATAGTAGGGAGAAGACTTTCTAGAATCTCTATCATTAGCATAATTAGAATCCACATAACCACTCAAAAATAACTCCAGCCTTTGACTTAGTGAATCTCAGGCCAAAGCTTCTAGTACTAGACAAGTACCTGAAAAGCCATTTCATGGCTTCCCAATGAGGTTGTCTAGGGTTAGCCATGTACCTACTCAAACAACTAACACTATAAGCTATATCAGGTCTAGTAGACACCATCAAGTACATCACAGACCCCACAACACAAGCATAAGGCACATTAACCATAGAAGCAATTTCAGATTCAGTCTTTGGACACTGATCCTTAGACAACACAAAGTGAGAAGCAAGTGGAACAGAAACCCTTTCTAGCAATTTATCCACATAGGCAGTTTGATTAAGGTGAATGTAACCTTCAGTTCTATTTCTCACAATGTTCATACCTAGTATTTTCTTAGCATCTCCTAAATCTTTCATTTCAAACTTAGTACTTAAACTATGTTGGACAGATTTCACAGAGTTCAAATTAGGAGAAAGGATTAACATATCATCCACATAAAGCACAAGAAAAACAGGTATGGCAGATTTCAAATAATACAAACAAGGATCATAAGAACTTCTGCTAAACTTTTGAGAAATCATGAATTCATCAAACTTTTTATTCCATTGCCTAGGTGACTGTTTCAAGCCATAAAGAGATTTTTTCAAAAGACAAACATGTTCAGTTTTAGTTTTATCAACAAAACCCTCAGGTTGTTTCATGAAAATTTGTTCTTCTAAGTCACCATGTAAAAAGGCAGTTTTAACATCCATTTGTTTCAGTTCCCAATCATAATGAGCACACAAAGCAAGCATTATCCTCACAGTAGTAAACTTCACAACAGGAGCAAATATTTCATTATAATCAATTCCTTCTTTTTGTGAAAAACCTTTGGCAACTAACTTAGCTTTATATCTGATATCATTACCCTCTTATTTAACTTTGAAAAGCCATTTACAGTCCACAACAGAACACTTAGAGGGTTTAGGGACTAAAGTCCAAGTTCCATTTTTCAATAAAGAGTTCATTTTTTCATTCATGGCAGAAAGCCAGTTTTTGGAATTTTCAGATTTTAAAGCATCCACATAGCATTTAAGCTCAGAGTTGTCAATCACATCATGCATATTATGATGGAGTTGTATACTTAATGTCTAGATTTAAGTATCGTAAACTCCCGGTCATAGTATTTAATCTATTTAAATGAATAATCGTTTGCTTTTAATTATTTATAAATGCAAATATGGTTCTGGATTATATACGTTGTATTTAGTATGGTGTGCGTCGTCACACAGAAGATCATACTATCAGTCACTCAGGGGCGGACCCACGTTGAAGCCAGAGTGGGCCTTCGCCCCCCCTGAGATTTTTGGAAAGTTTATATACGTAGTATTATATATAATATTAGTTTATTAAGTCTCTTAATTTTAGTAGGTTGGCCCAAGCCAGAGTGGGCCTTCGCCCCCCTGAGATTTTTGGAAAGTTTATATACGTAGTATTATATATAATATTAGTTTATTAAGTCTCTTAATTTTAGTAGGTTGCCCCCCCCCTGAATATTTGTCCAGTTTTATTAATTACACTAGTAAACACTGCTCGTGCGATGCACGGAACAAAATTATATCTTTTTTTAGTAAGTTAGAAATACAATTTAAATTTTTTTTCGGCATTTAGTGATTGTAAGATTAACACGGCTTGTTCTTTTGGACGGACTGAACTGATCTGGATTGAATTGAACTGAATGAGTGTGAATTGAACTGAAATTAAGTTCAATAAATAGAATTAAATTTTAAAATAATGAAATATTAATTTATATTTCAATATTTATTGTAATATAAATATTTTTATAAAAAAATTAATGTTTATATAATAATAATAATAAAATAATAATAATAATAATTATTATTATTATAAAATAATTATATGTATTATTTATTATAATAATAATAATATAATAATAATAATAATAATAATAATAATATAATAATAATAATAATAATAATAATAATAATAATAATAATAATAATAATAAATAGTAATAATAATAATAATAATAATAATAATAATAATAATAATAATAATAATAATAATAATAATAATAATAATAATAATAATAATAATAATAATAATAATAATAATAATAATAATAATAATAATAATAATAATAATAATAATAATAATAATAATAATAATAAGAAGAAGAAGAAGAAGAAGAAGAAGAAGAAGAAGAAGAAGAAGAAGAAGAAGAAGAATAAGAATAATAACAAATGAATGAATGAAATGAACTCAATTAGTTTGAATTGAACTTAATTGAATTAGTATAAACTGAACTAAATTGAATATAATTTCAAAAAAATAGATCATAATAGTTATTATTAAAGAAAGAACTATCTCTTGAACATTTTTAATAACATACTCTCTCTGTCCCGGACTAATGGTCTTACTTTCTTTGTAATTTACAAAGGAAGTAGGTTACAAAGAAAGTAAGACCATTAGTCCGGGACAGAGTAGTAATTTACAAATCGAGTCTCGTTACATAAATCGACCGTGTGATCATATATTAAAGTGTTTTTCAATAATATGTTTTAGCGCGGTAGTTATTGAATGAATATAACCCTAATGAATTGTTATATAATTAATAAAAATAAATTATTGAATAATTATTTTGTTTGTTTAAATTATTTTTCTTCTCATTTCTGTTGTTAATTTACTTGTATTATATTTATGATAAAAAAATACAAAATGTGTGTTGAAATTGTTTTCCAAAAATCTTTTTTAACATATAACCCGTGTAAATTATAAAAATATGAATGGTTGTATAACTTATAAAATTAAATTGTTAACTATTATCGTTTTTATTAATCTTTTGTAACATATAACTCCGTGTAAATTATAAATTGTGAATGGTTGTATAGTTTATAAAATTAAATTGTGTATAATTTTTTTGTCAATTATCTCTCTTCTCTATATTTTTATTAATTTAATTTTATGATATTTTTTATTTAAAAACTTTTTTAAAAGTGTTAATCATATATAATTATTATCGATTTTTTTGATCTTTTGTAATATATAACTCAGTGTGAATTATAAAAATTGAATGGTGGTAGAACTAATAAAACTAAATTATTCAGTAATTATTTTATTTGAATTTTAATTATATCTTTTATTAATTTATTATTATTTAATTGATTATTAATATAAAGAAAATAAAATATTAATTGATTTATTTTTCAAAAATAATTATCATCATTTTATTAATCTCTATTACTATAACATTAATTAATGAATAGAAAACGAAAGTAAATACACTATTTTTACAGAGATTTAAAAAATGTAAGACATTATTTTATGTGTTTAATTGTTTTTAAAATTATTTATCCGTAAAAAGACTTTTTATGTATAAATTAAATTATATTATATATTAAGTGAAAAAAAATGATACATTATAAATCTAAAAATAATATTATAAATAATAATCCGGCAAAATAGGTACTCTAAAGTCTAAATCATTATTTTAAGAATCCTAACTACATTATTAATAAACTAACAATTGTGAATAACATTCACAATGACATGTATTCTATATTGGACACATGACCTAATACTTTTATTATTTACTTTGAATTTATCATCCGTAGCTCTTCATGAACTTCTACTGCTATATTATGACTTGCATGACGATTTGTCGGTCCAGTGCTGCTAAATTGTATTGATGATGGTGCTGCACCAACATGCTGGAGATTAAAAAATTAGAAGATTCAAAAGTGCATTATCAAAAAACCTTTAAAAAAACATTTAAATGAAAATCGCTAATAATAATAAATTCTAAAGATAAAAAAATATGGAAAAATCAATAAAATACAGTAGAAAAACGCAATAAAAGTACTTTGATGCAAAAAATTTAAACAATAATTATCATGTAATAAAATATACAATAGTAAAAAAACACATTAAAAATACAGTGATGAAAATTCCTAAAAAATATACAATATAATAAAATTAAGAAATAAAAAAATATAATAAATAAAGTTAAAATAATACTTATAGAGAGTTCCTACAAAAAATATATTGTGAGAATCATTAGTAAATATATTAATATTCATAAAAATAAATAAATAAATAAAATTAATTTATGGAAAAATTCTAATGAATATTAATGTAAGATTTGAATATTAAGGGAGAAGTTGTCATATTTAAGTTTTTTAGTCAATATATTATAACTATATAAGCATTACTTAGGGAACCAATAAATATTGATTCATTTTCCAAAAACAAAAAGAGTTATTTATTTATTTATTTAATATAATAATAAATATGCAATATGAAAGAAAAAATATGCTCCTATATAAATATTATATATGCATAGAAAATTAAATTAGAAATAATAATGATTTTATTGAATTGTCCATTAAAAGACTTAAAATAAATTAATTAGTTAGTAAAATTAGGAAAATGTGAAAATTTTAAATCGTTAATATTAATAAATTACTTATTATTTTATAATACTGATAAGATTAATAAGATTTGTAATTATTATAAATGTGTATATGTGAAATAGATTTTATTTATCTAGATAAATTAAAAGGATTAATCTGATTAATTTTTAATAAATAAGTATATTTTTCTTACTATTTTCCCTTATATTATTCTTAATTAATTTAGGAATAGAATTAAGCTTTGATTTGAATTATATAAATTTACTGTTGATTGATTATCCTTGTTTGAAATTGGAAATTTCCATAAAATAATATCATTCATATGAGAATGTGAATCATCTCTTGTAATTCATATATTTATTCTTTTATCTTTAAATATTTTGGTTATTACTATTTTTATTGTAAATTGTTTATTTATTTTTATTATTTATGAGTGAAATGATAAATAGCTTGAAACGTGAATTGTTATTGTTATTATTATTTTTAAATAAATGTTATGTTATTATATTTTTTAATATAATAATTGAAATTAAATATATATATATATATATATATATATATATATATATATATATATATATATATATATATATATAGAGAGAGAGAGAGAGAGAGAGAGAGAGAGATATTGTAAACTATATTTTCAATAATAAAATTTTAGGAAAATAACTATTCTGATATTATAGCAGAATATATAGTATGAAAATAATTAAGTTATGGAAATAAATGAGATATATTGAATTACGGAGATTTATTTAAAATTAATTGAGAAATAATGTCATTATTTATTTTTAATATATTAAACTCATTTAGATTTAGGATACTTTTTATTCAAATATTAAAATATATAAAAATAATAACACCGAAATTCTTTGTTTTTGAAAAAATTAAACTCATCTTAAAGATATGATTCTTTGTATTTATCTAGGAAAATATATAAAAATAGTAATATCAATATTTTTTTCTATTAATAAAACGTAGAGAAGATAGAATTTTGAAAGATAGGTGATTATTTGACAATATGAATATTTTTTCCATATTTATTTTTGGACAATAATTAATACACGCAAATTATTTAAATTTATATTTATATATATTAAATATAAAAGGGTATAATAAGCGTAAATAAATAAATAATTAAACGATTAAGAAAAATACAATTAAAATACATTTTGGGAGTGTAAATATAAACGCAGTACAAAATAAATTTTATACATATATTTTATAATACTTAATGTGGTTGAATAATTTTTTTTTTATTTAATGATTGTTTGGAGGATAAATACAAAAAAAAGTATAAAATTTAAATATTTTATGGTCAATCACCTATCGTTACAATATAGACTTGCAAAAATACAAAATTTTTACACATTCAACTAAAAACGAAATATAGTAAATGATTCGAGATACTTACAATTATTTTCTACAAAAGAAACAAACAAAACAAATATTATAACAACATATAAACAAATATCTAAATATGAAATAATTGAAAAGAGAAACAAAACACATAGAACATTAATTGAAATATTTGAATAGAGTGCTGCACAAACAAAACAAATATGACAACAACATATAAACAAATATTTAAATGGAAAATAATTAAAAAGAGAAACAAAGATAAAACATAAATACTTACATTGAGTGCTGCACAAAAATACAAATAAAACAAATATGAAGAATTATGATTCAAACAAAATAATATAATTTTATCGTGAATCAAAATAAAACTAAAAAATTTAAAAAATTCTTACCGTGCTACTTGAAAAGAATTATTACGCGAATAAATAAGAGCACAATGATATAGAATGAATGAAAATCACATTTTATAATGAATTTTTTGAAACTTTGTATTGATTTACCATAATAATTCTCAATTAATTAATTAAATATTTAGTCAAACCCCACAATTTTGGACTATGATTTGGTTATTGAATAAATATTGATAATCTATTCTATTTTTGGTTATCATATATATGGTAAATATATTGATTGTAAATATTTAAATAATTGTAAATTATTATTAATCTCATAAAATTGGAATATTAATATTTATGTTTTAAGTAGTTAATAATTTAATTAGCTTGTTAATCTAAAAAAAAAATTAATATATAAACTTACTAATCTAACAAAATATATAAAAATCTAATATAATATTATAATCATATTTTAATTAACTTGAAAACTTTTTGATTTTTATTAATATTAATAAATAAAAAATGTTAAAAATGAACGAATTATTAATGTAATTATTATGTATTATATATAGTTTAATTTATGATTAATTTGAATTATCTATAATAATTATTCTTGTTTAAAATTTAAATTACTATAAATATAATTATTATTCAACAAATCAATAATATTTTATGGACCTAATTAATAATTATTAATAGAATTTACTATATTTAACGTTTTTATATGAAAATAACTAATGTGTGTTAAATTAGAAATATTTAACACGATTTAATAAATTAAAAATATTAACATGTTTTTAATAAATAATTTAATGATAATTATAAATAAATAATACAATTTATATATTAATATTATATTATTGAAATTATTTTGGATAAATATGAAAATGTTTTTAATAAATATTTTAATGATAATCATAAATAAATATTACCGTTTATATATTAATATTATTTTATATTATATATATATATATATAGCTATTATATATATATATATATATATATATATATATATATAATAGCTATAAATAAAGATATTAACCATGTTTAATCAATAGAAATACCATAAATATAATTTTTCATATGGAATGTAAAGATTTAGAGTAATTTAAGGAATCAAAATTAATGGAATGTAATAATTAGTAGAACATTAATATTAATTACTTAATATTAATATTTATTTATGAATTTTGAAAATATTTACAAAATGATTAATTTTTAAAGAATTAATATTGATTTATAAATGCCACGTAGTGTGAACATAGTCATTTTTTCTAGCAATTCCATTGGTCCACCTGTATGAAAAAAGTCTGGATTTATATATTGATAGATTTATTAATTACGAGAAAAAACATTACTTCCATAAAAAAGGGGCGTCATTTTCTCGCTCCCTTTTTTTTTTCTCTCTATATATAATATTTGTATTGATTTAAGTAAGATACGTTAAAATTAAAGTTAGTGGAAAGTAAATAGTTTTATTTATTACTAGTACTAGTATTTATTTTGTAAGAAACTATTTATTTTCTTATTTTTATATAAAAGTAAATAATAAATAAAACTAGAACTAATTAATGTTCTTAACAATTTATTTAAAAAGTTTGTATGTGTGTTCATTTCTTTTTTAAATTTTGATATCAAATATTTATAAATTTTAATTTTGAAGAAAAAAATTATTGTTCAACCATTAATATACTTTTTGTGTCTTAAAAAATGTGCATATTTTCAATTTTTAATGTTTCTTTCTTAATATGCACTCTTAAAAGATAAACAATTACAAAAAAATTAACATGAAAACACAAAATTTGCAAAAAAAAAATAAAATCACATTTTTTTTAACTTGCTTAATTTTTTAATTTTTAATATTTAAATTATCAATTTTTCGTAATAATTTTTGTAAAATTTTACGAACTGGGAAGTTAAAAGAAATTAGGCCCCCCCTCACATAAATTCCTGGGTCCGCCCCTGCAGTCACTCGTATATAATCAAACAGTAGATCACGACCTAGATGGACAAGAACTAATCCGTCGGTATAGTCGTTGTATGAGAGAGAAAATAATTGGTCTTGATTATTTTATTATACTTGTACACTTGGTGTATTGAGCGAATCGCTGGAGATTTATCGATTAGGATTGCCTTGGATAATCGATTTAAATCTCTGAGTATTTTATTCTTAATCCCTGATATTATTGCGGGTGTGTGCATTTGATATTAGTGACTTTGATTTTCCAAAGGAATTGATTGATTAGAATAAACGATCAATTACCGGTAAAGTTGGATCACGGTATTTTATGTATGACATGCCGTGAATTCTTGATGGGAAAATGTGTCCTCGAAAGGGTTGATAATATCCCCGAGATGAGTTCATAAGGAATTATTATGTAAACCTCATGAGTGGATTTGTTCCGCATAATAATTAAAGTTGAATGGTACTAGTCTCGGATATAAGAGATGAATAAATTAATTAAGCAATAAATAAATTTTATTCATGGATATTTATATCTTAAACACATGGAATAAATAATACTACCGGAGAGAATATTATTTGATATAATATGGTGAATATTGGGAGTGCAATTATATTTATATAGTGGAATTAATTATATAATTAATATTAATGGATTAATAGATTTGGGCTTGGGCTCAATTTAATCATTAATATTGGAAGCCCAATATTCCACCTCCTTTAGATCCCCTACGTAGCCTATAAAAGCACTACATGGTCTTCACAATTAGAATACACCTACAAGACAAGAATATCATTAGTTGATAGTTCTAGAGAGTTGTGAAGGAGATCCATAAGCTTGGAGGATCGTCGCCCACACGACGTTCAAGCTAGTGCAAGGAATACGTAGGAAGATCCGAAGGTCTTCAAACAATCTCGTTTCTCCGCACAACGATATCAAAGGTAAAATCGATAAACACCCTCTATGATTTTACGTGAATTAAATCGTGATATATACATGAATGAAGATCCGGGAAATGAACGAGACCGGAGACGGGGATAGACCGGGCGGTGGTGGTCAAAGACCACAGGACCGCCGGCGGTCTAGAGATCCCCGCCGGGATCGAGGCGAGAAACCCTCGGTTGGAGCCGAGGGGTGCGATCGAACCTAGGGTTCGATCGCGGGCTGGCTGCGGGTTCACCCGCAGCGCCCTCGTATGAGCTGCGGGGTTCCCCGCAGCGGTGATGCGAGGGGCGAACCCCTCGCTGGCAGCGGGTCCGTGAACCCGCTGCGGGGCTGCTACGAGCAGCCCCGGGGATGCTCGATGCATCCCCAGCGATCGCTACGAGAGCGATCGCGAGCCCCGTGCGGGGGCTCGACTGGGCACCACGGGCAGACCGTGGTGGTGCTCGGTTGAGCTCCGGCTCGTGCGGTGGCTCGCGGCGTGTTCTCCGGCGATCTAGGATTTCGGTCGGGTTATTAATTTCCGCAAATTTTAATAGCCCGGGATATCGATTTCCAACAATTGGTATCAGAGCGTTGGTTTTAGTTCATGTATATGTTCGATTTTGTGTTCTACCTTGCAGGGATTCCGACTATTATGGCTTGTTAATTATTTGTTAATTATTGTCATAATTTTTTTTATTAAACTCTCGGACATGTCGAGATTCGTTTTGTATGGATGAATGCTTGTAATAGTAAAAATTCGGGGGTTGACCGAATTTAAGTTTTATTATTATTGTTCTTGTTTTCCGGAAAGTGTATAGGATCGATTTCATGTATAGAATCGATACCGGAATTGTAATTTAAATTTGTAATTTAATTTTACGTTGGTTCGATGTTGAGACGATCGCCGGAGAACGAAGTGTGACGAAGGAGACGATGAGAGGGAAGGACCGGGGATCGATCAATCCCCATGATCGATCCCGAGCGATCGACCGCAAGGAAGGGGCCGATCGCCCCTCGGCCGTGGGTTGCCGCCGGCGACGGTGGTGGCCGGCCGGCCAGCTGGGCGGCGGTGCTCCTTCCGGTGTGGTGGCCGATCGAGTGGGAGGGGTGCGGGGATCCCCACCCCGTGCTTCTCCTACCATGATTCACTTTCCTAATTTAATTCGGTTTTCCTATTTTGAGTTTTCTTAATTTTAGGAACTCTCATGGAATAGGAAAAAAATTAAATTTGAATTAATTTATTCCTTATTGAGTGTTTTTATTTATGAGAACTCTCATAAGGAAAAGAATTAATTTGGAATTAATTTATTTCCTAATTGATTATTCCTATTTTATGGGAATATTCATGGACATGGAAATTAATTAATTTGGAAAGTAGAAGAGTCATAATTTATTTTATTTCCTTATTCTATTATGGAAGTCTTCTAGAATGTTCCAAGTTTGACTTGGATAGGATTCTAGAGATTTAATAGAATTGGAAAAGAAAAATAAAATAAATAAAAATATTAATAATATTTAATTTTATTTTTGATTTATTTCGATTGACTTAATTTTCGAATTAAGTATCTTTTGGATTTATTAAAAATAAATAGATTTAAATATTGGAATTAATATTCTCGTCACATGGAGCATTCAAGAACGAAGACTGAAGACTAGAAGATGCGTACAAGGATGGAATAAAGCCTTAATAGTCGGAAAATAATATTCTAGTATTATTTTGACTATGTGATAATATTTATGTGCTTTTATTTCATGTATGCATGCTTATGTGTATTAATTTATGCATTAGATAGCGTATCCCTTTATTGTAAAAAGCTAAGTGGGAGAGGGATTGGAAACAATACCCATGGTCTCCATTACTGTTCTCTTGGTGACTTTTATGAGCTTTTGAAGTTCATATAGACAAGTCATTGGAGGAGAATTCTTGTAATTCCATTACAAGAGACATTGATTAAGTTTGTCAAACAATGCCTAATTTGTCTTTCCAAAACTGATTTCAAGTCGACTCATTCTCACCCCGGGGAGTGGAATGGAGCCAAAGCCACTTGGTCATGTCGAAGACACAAATTAGAGACCTTCGTACCATCCTTTTAAGGTGGATCGATTGTCTGCTCGGCTCCCTCATTTATGAGAGATAGGGTCGTTCGCATGGTGAATCACTGGTAAGAAACTTCGAGTTTCACTTATGATTTACCACGTCTTGATTCACAAGATTAAATGTCTCGAGTAATTGGGAGTCAATTATAAAAATCTCTTGGTATAGTAAACGTCCACACCACGTGGCTTGCTATATCGACGGATTTTGGATTAATTGATGTAGACAGTTATAAGGAATTGTGAAGAGTTGTGAAGTTGTCGTAAACTTCCACACCACGTGGCTTGCGGTAATGTAGCAATTCCAAACGATTTACTTTAGTGCTGAGTAATGGTTTACACTTAGATACGCATTATAGTATTCCTCCCCACGAGGTTACGCTATAAGTGATGTATGACCAAAGAAAATCTAATTGCTAAATCATTTAGGTGGGTAAACGTCCACACCACGTGGCTTGCCTTACCTGATGGGATTTTAGATGTAGTTAGTAATTTAATGATATTATTTGAGGGAGATAATATCGGGAATTAAATTGATTATTTGTTTATGTGCTTATAGGTTTAGAGAATAGCTATGAATCCACTTTCTGTGATACTCAAGGAATTTAACGCACTGGTTCCATACTGTGTTGGATGGAATAGAGAATTAGACATTACCCAGACTGTTGCTGAGTACAAGATGGTACTCAGTGAGCTTTGTCCTTCTAAACCCACAAGTGTCTCAACTGATGAGGAAATAGCTGATTTTGAGAAGTGGGACAGTGCTTTCGCATTAACCACTAACCATGATATCATGCTCAAACTCAAGTTGATGTTTAGACACAACGAAAAGGCTAGAAAAGAGGCGACGAGGATACTCATAAAGGTCAGTCGCTTCGAGGAAACGCTTGAGCACGTTTTCGAGATGTTGGACCTTTTGGATGAGTTAAGACAATCGCAAGCTCTTATAGCCAAAGCCAAAGGTTTCGAACCTAAGGGCATAGACCGGGGAATGGAGACGTGGGCGAAGAACCCCTGTAGTCCTAAAGTACTTGGACCACATGATGGGGTGAGAAAGCCTTTAGGCAGTCATTCTCAAAGAAGACATTCTGGGTGCTGGAAGTCTATATTTTCTCCTCAAGGAGTAATGAAATTCTCTCCTTAGTCTTTAAAACATAGTCAGCGGTGTTATCTACCAGAAACCTGGTTGGTAGATATGGAACCACTGACGGTATGTATGCATTTTAATGCAGGGGCACCAGGAAACCCAGAGACTTGGAAAGGAAAGAATGGTCAAGGGAAATGCTGTGGAGAAGACAACTGTTGCAATAGAGGATTTATCTATGAATAGTTATAGGATTTCATTTTAAAGTTATTGCTTTTATGTACCCTTTTATTTTAGAAAGAACTATGTTCTGGTTTTCTATTATTAATGAATGGATATTTATTTCTTTTAATCATTTGATGATTATTGAGAAGAAATTATGAAATTATCTATTCTGGTACATTAGTTAGCAATATGTGAATGATGAATCCTAAGTCTCCACGATGCAACAAACCGTAGTACATAATTCGTTTTACTTGTTAGAGATATTTCTTTACTAAATCATTATACTTGTGAATTTTATGCTAAGTAGTATTTATTCAAATAAAATTCAAAGGTTGAAAATTGATTTGATCAATTAAGTTGAAGGAGTGGACCTTCCAACCTAAGAATTAAATTTGGAAGATAATACGAACTAAGCAAACCTTTCTGGATAAAGGATATAGAATCCGGACAAGTATTGAAATTGATTAAACACTGATATGTAGACCTATGACTACTCAGACAAGAAAGGTACGAGTACTTCATTTGATGAATACTCTAAGTATGGATAAGAATACTTGATATACCACAAGAGCAAGTGTTTTGACAAGTCAATGGACACAAGCTATTGTGGAAGAAGTATCAAAAGTATATTCATAAGTAAGCCTGTGATCTAATCACGGAGGCTAGTATCTGTCTGAAGACATAGCATAATCAGAAATTGGAATTAGATTCCAAATGACTAACACCATACACTTCAGGTGTAGACATGGTGTATAAATAAGAAATAGATCTCTAAAGGAAAGGTAAAAGAAAGAGTTAATCGGTACTACCTATGTTCTATGAATATTTATGAAAGACAACGACACATTTCGATGTGGTTGTAAAATATCCTGGAAGAACAAAAGTTGTGTTTTCAAATAGTACTATGAACCAGAAGGACGTTATAAGTTCTAACGCCCGGTTCTTAGAAGAATACTATTAGATGAAACACAAAGCCCAAAATGACGAGATACCTTAGAGTGTGAGAAAAGGACAAGGACTGGAAACCAGCCAAACCGAGTAGCGGTACACCACTAACTGCACCTACTGTTATTACTGTTTATACACTGGAACGCCGTTGTAGTGGGAGGTTGTGGACAACCGGAGATGTTCATAAGACTAGAAGAGTTTTAAAACTCTGGATCTAGTATACATGAAATCATTCCCTAGATCTACATGAAGGGCAGTACTAAATCTAAATATGTCTTCTTAGAGAGCAATAAGGATTATTGCTAAGAGACAAGATTATTTAGAGTACAAGCTTAGTTAATCCATTTATGGATTGTAACAAAGCTATAATTCGTGGTACTTGCGAATTGATGAGATAATCCATTTGATGGATTCATCAAAAGGCATGGGCGAATAATGTGTATTGGAAACATAATGGAAACAAGGTGGTGTTTCTCGAAGATTTTATGTAGATAACATTCTATCATTGGGAACAATGTAAAAGTGTCATCAGGCATAAAATAATGGTTGTCTAAGATAGAATCGATATATAAGATAAAGAAGAAGTTAGATCATGTTCTTAAGATCTAGGATCTTATGAAAAGAACATAGTACTTCTCTTAGAAATCTTATACGATTAAGGTTCGTTTTAGCATGCATCATTCCTTGAAGGATGTGTGACCTTCAAGAAGGAATGCATCTATCTAAGGTATGTGTTTGGAACACATAAAGGAGATAGAAGCAGTGAAAGCAGTTTCCTACACCGAATGTGTGGAAAGCTTTAAAATGCAATGTTGAAAAACGAGAACCGGATATCGACTATGCAGTTGGCATAATGGGAGGATATCAAAGTAATCCTGGAAAGGAATATTCGACTGCTGTAAGAGTACTTTCGAAGTACTGTTCTAGACTACGAAGCAGACGAACTTTTCCTTTGGGTTACATTTCTCAGATCTCTAATCAAATCAGGATCAGTGTAAGTCGATATCAGGCTATGTGTTCACTTGTAAAGGGAGGTAAAGCTTTAGAATGGAAGAGTGATAAGCATGGTGCTTTTCGAACTCAACCATGGGTAACCAAACTGCAGCCTCAGAGGCAGCGGAAGTTGTGGTGAAGCTTTGGGATAACCTCTGGACTTAGATATGATTCTTGGTTTACCAAAGGCTATTAAAATAGCGGTGCAATAGCAAACTAAAAGAAATCATAAGTCCATAGTGATGATAACACATAGAGCAAGTACCACTAGATACGATTCATCTTCAAGTAAGACGACGCTGTAGTCACCAAGATAACTTCGGAGACGACAACCTAGAATGCTCATGCACGAAGCACTTCTTTGGAAGTGCAGATTAAGCACGTGATGGGTATGGGAGTCGGGAGTTTGGATGAAATGACTAGACCTTAGTATAAGTGGGAGATTGATGAAGTTGTATACTTAATGTCTAGATTTAAGTATCGTAAACTCCCGGTCATAGTATTTAATCTATTTAAATGAATAATCGTTTGCTTTTAATTATTTATAAATGAAAATATGGTTCTGGATTATATACGTTGTATTTAGTATGGTGTGCGTCGTCACACGGAAGATCATACTATCAGTCACTCGTATATAATCAAACAGTAGCTCACGACCTAGATGGACAAGAACTAATCCGTCGGTATAGTTGTTGTATGAGAGAGAAAATAATTGGTTTTGATTATTTTATCATACTTGTACACTTGGTGTATTGAGCGGATCGCTGGAGATTTATCGATTAGGATTGCCTTGGATAATCGATTTAAATATCTGAGTATTTTATTCTTAATCCCTGATATTATTGCGGGTGTGTGCATTTGATATTAGTGACTTTGATTTTCCAAAGGAATTGATTGATTAGAATAAACGATCAATTACCGGTAAAGTTGGTGTTGGAGTTATGTACTTAATGTCTAGATTTAAGTATCGGTAAACTCCCGGTCATAGCATTTAACCTATTTAATTAATAAACAATTATTTGCATTTAATTAATTATGCAAAATATAGTTCTGGATTTTATACGTTGTAGTTAGTATGGTGTTGCATGGGCGCACAGAAGATCATACTATCGGTTACTCGTATTTAATCGAACAGTTGCTCACGACCTAGATGGACACGAACTAATCCATCGGTATAGTCGTTGTGTGAGAGAGAAAATAATTTATCTTAATTATTTTATCACACTTGTACACTTGGTGTATTGGGCGGATCAGCTTGAGATTCATCGATTAGGATTGCCGGCGATAATCGATTCGAGTCTCAGTGTATTTTATTCTTAATCCCCGATATTATTGCGGGTGTGTATATTTAATATAAGTGACTTTGATTTACCAAAGGAATTAACCGATTTAATTATTGGGTTAATTACCGGTTAAGTTGGGTCACTATATTTTATATATGGCATGCCGTGAATACTTGACGGGAAAGTGTATCCCGTAAGGGTTGATAATATCCCCGAGATGAGTTCATAAGGAATTATTATGTAAACCCTGCAGGTGGATTTAATCCGCATAATAATTAAGGTTGAATGGTACTAGTCTCGGATATAAGAGATGAATAATATTTATTGAGCAATAAATAAATTTATTCATGGATATTTAAATCTTAAATACACGGAATATATAATACTACCGGAGAAATATTATTTGATATAATATGGAATAATATTGGGAGTGCAATTTTATTTATATAGTGGAAAATAAATAAAATTTAATATTGATAAGGATTAATGGATTTGGGTTGGACCCAATTTAATCTTCAATATTTAGAAGCCCAATATTTATTCTCCTTATGATCCCCTACGTAGCCTATATAAGCACTACATGGTCTTCACTTTTCATAACACAATAAATTGACCTACGCTAATCATAAAGTCTTGAGAGTGAGGAAGATCCATAGGAGTTCGATAGATCGTCGCCCACACGACGTTCGAACGAGGTGCAAGGAATACGTGGGAAGATCGCAAGGTCATCAAAGGTGTTTGATTTCGTTTCTCCGCACAACGAATCGAAGGTAAAATCATAAACCCTTTTTTTTTATGATTTCGTGTGAATTAATTGTAGTATATACATGAACGCACGATCCGGGTAAACGTACGAACTTCGGGGACGGGGATTCGAGATCCCCGGCGAAGATCGAAGGACCCTCGGCTTGGAGCCGAGGGGGCGATCGAACCTTAGGGTTCGATCGCGGCGCGCGGACGAGGGAGCCCCGGCTGGACCGCCGGGGCAAGCGATCGACCATGAGTCGATCGCGGGGAGACCGCCGTGGGCTGGTGCCACGGCAGCTGGTCTCCCCAGCCACCTCGACCGGCGGCCAGGCGCGACGGAGGAGCCCCGGCTGGAGCCGGGGCATGCGATCGACCGTGAGGTCGATCGCGGGGAAAGCCGCGGCTGGAGCCGCGGCGGGTCAGCTGGGGGCTGACCGCCCCTCCTCCGGCGATGGTGGTGAGTCGCCGGACTCACCACCGGGGGGTTGCTGGGCAGCCCCGGCGATCGCGGCGTGCGATCGCGAGCCCCCTCGCGGTGGGGGCTCGGCTAGGGTTTTCTAGCCGCGGGGTTTCATCCCGCGGCGGTGATGCTCAAGTCGAGCTCCGTCGACGTGAGATGGTTCGCGTTCGTGGATCCGACTCGCGGGAGAAAATCGGCTGGGGGCGGGCTGCATGTCTTCGGGCGCGTAGTCTCCAAAGGTCGGACTCCTGCGGATGAGTCGGGGATCCAATCTCCGGCGATGAAGGATTTCGGTCGGGCTATCGGTTCCGCATAAATTTTAATAGCCCGGGATATCGATTTCCAACAATTGGTATCAGAGCGTTTGGTTTCGTGTTCATGTATATGCTTGATTATTGTTCTACCTTGCAGGATCTCCGGCTATCATGGTTGGATTTAATTAATTATTGTTTATTAATTAATTATCATGATTATTAAACTCTCGGACATGTCGAGATTCGTTTTGTGTGGATGAATGTTTGTAATAGTAAAAATTCGGGGGTTGACCGAATTTAGGATTTATTATTACGTTCTTTGTTTTTCCGGAAAATGTATAGGGTCGATTTCATGTATAGAATCGATACCGGATAATTGTAATTTAAATTTTGTAATTTTAATTACATTGGTTCGATGATGAGACGATCGCCGGAAGACGAAGACGTGTGACGAAGACGAAGAGGACGAAAAACCGGGGGGGTCGATCATCCCCATGATCGATCCCCATGAGGATCGATCGACCCCATCCCGGGGGCTGCCCGCTAGGGCTTCTAGCCACGCCGGCCACCGGTGGTGGTGGCGCGTGGGCTGGGGGCGGCGGTGGTGGTGGTCCCGGGCGGTGGAGGTCGACGGTGGGGATGGCGTGGGATCTCCCAATCTCATGCTATTCCTACCAAGATCCACTTTCCCAATTAATTCGGATTTTTTCCTATTTTGAGTACTTTCTTTTTGGAAACTCTCATGGTTTAGGAAAAGAATTAATTTAAATTAATTTTATTTTCTATTGATTTATTTCCTTCATGGAAATATTCATAGATTAGAAATTTAATTAATTTAGTACTAAATTTATTTTTCCTATTTGATTATTCCTACTCATGGGAATATTCATGGATTAGGAATAAAAATAAATTTGGAAAGTAGTAAGTCCTAATTTATTTTTCCTTGTTCTATTATAGATAACTTCTAGAGTATTCCAAATTTTATTTGGATAGATTATTCTAGAGTTTTAATAGAACTAGATAGGAAAATAAATAAATAAAAATATTAATAATATTTAATTTTATTTTTGATATATTCGATTGACTTAATTTTCGAATTAAGTAACTTTTGGATTAATTGAAAATAAATAGATTTAAATATTAGAGATTAATATTCTCGTCACATGAAGCATTCAAGAACGAAGACTGAAGACTAGAAGATGCGTACGGAGATGGGATAAAGCCATGATAGTCGGAAAATAATTTTCTAGCATTATTTTGACTATGTGATACTATGTGCTTTATTGCTTGTATGCATGCTATATGTGTTTATTTTTTTTATGCACTAGATAGCGTATCCCTTTGTTATAAAAAGCTAAGTGGGAGAGGGGATGGAAACATTCCCATGGTCTCCATTACTGTTCTCTTGATGACTCTTATGGACTTTCGAAGTTCGTATAGACGAGTCATTGGAGGAGAATTCTTGTAATTCCTTTTACAAGAAACATTGATCAAATTCATCAAACAATGCCTAATTTGTCTTTCTGAAACTGACTTCAAGTCGACTCATTCTCACCCCGGGGAGTGGAATGGAGCCAGAGCCACTTGGTCATGTAGAGGACACAAATTAGAGACTTCTGTGCCATTCTTTGATAGATGGGTCGCTTGTCTGCTCGGCTCCCTCATTTATGAGAGATAGGGTCGTTCGCATGGCGAATCACTGGTTAGAAACTTCGAGTTTCACTTATGATTCTCCACGTCTTGATTTACGAGATTAAATGGATCAAGTAATTGGGAGTCAATTATAAAAGTCTCTTAGTGTAGTAAACGTCCACACCACGTGGCTTGCTATGCTGACGGACTTTGGATTAATTGATGTAGACAGTTGTAAGTAATTATGAAGAGTTGTGAAGTTATCGTAAACGTCCACACCACGTGGCTTGCGGTAATGTAGCGATTCCAAGTAATTTACTTTGGTACTGAGTAATGGTTTACACTTAGATACGCGTTATAGTATTCTTCCCCACGAAGTCACGCTATAATTGATGTATGGCCAAAGAAAATCTAATTGCTAAATCATTTGGGTGGGTAAACGTCCACACCACGTGGCTTGCCTTACCTGATGGGATTTTAGATGTGATTAGTAATTTAATGATGTTGTTCTAGGGAGATAACATCGGATATTAAATTAATTGTTTGTTTAAATGTGCTTATAGGTTTAGAGAATTGCTATGAATCCACTTTTGTTGATACTTGAGGAAATTAACGCACTGGTTCCATACTGTATTGAATGGAAAGAAGAGTTAGACATTGCTCAGACTGCAAAGGAGTACAAAGATGTACTCAGTGAAACTTGTCCTCCTGGACTCACCATTAACTCAACTGAGGAGGAGATTTTTGACTTTGAAAAGTGGGGTAGTGCTCGTGCATTAGCCGCTAATCATGATGTCATGCTCAAACTCAAGTTGCTGTTTGGACATGATGAGAACGCTAGAAAAGAGGCGATGAGGATACTCATAAAGATCTGTTACTTCGATGAAACACTTGATCATGTTTTTGAGATGATGGATCTTTTAGACGAGTTGAAACAATCGCGAGCTCTTATAGTCAAAGCCAAAGGTTTCGAACCTAAAGGCAAAGGAAAGGAGAAGAAGACAAGGGGGGTCCGGTGGTCCTAAAGGACTTGGACCAAAGGGTGGGATAAAGAAGCCTTCGGGCAAACATCCCCAAGGAAAGCAGTCTGAGTACTGGGGGTCTACATCTTGTCCTCTCAAAGGTACGAATTTTTCTTTAGTCGTAAAACATAGTCAGCGGTATTATCTACCAGAATTCTGGTGTGTAGATATGGAACCACTGACGGTATGAGCATTCTAAATGCAGGGGTTCCAGAAAACCCAGCGACTTAGAGAAGAAAAGTTCGAGTCCACATGGGCAAAGCTGTTGAGGAAGCAGCGGTTGCAGTGGAAGACATTTATCTATCTGTTTGATAGTTATAGGATTTCATTTCAAGTTTATTGCTTTGTACCTTTTATATTTTAGAAAGAACTTTTGTTCTGGATTTCTATTATTAATGGATATTTTATTTCTTTAATCACTTGATGATTTAGACAAGGAATAATGGCGATATCTATTATGGTACATTAGATAGCAATATATGAATGATAAATCCTTAGTCTACCACGATGCAACAAACCGTTATAACTTATTTTACTTATTGGATGTATTTCTTTATCGATCATTGTATTTGTGAATTCTTGAACTTGGTAGTGTCTATTCAAAAGGGATTCAGAAGGTCGAAATTGATTTGATCAATTATAGTTGGAGGAATGGACCTCCCGACCTAAGAATCGATCTTGAAAGGTGATACAACTAAATCAACCTTTCTGGGTAAAGGATGGAATTCAGACAAGTATAGAAAATGATTGATGATTAATGCGGTATGTGTGATTGGAGAAAGTACGAGTCATTCTTTCAAGAATACTCGAAAATGGATTAGACTACTTGTTGTGCCATAAAAACCATTATGGGGAACCCTCAAAGTACATCCATTGAAAGCCTGCGACTTGTTCGCGGAGGCTATCACCTATCTAAATAACACATAGCATAAATCAAAGATTGAGATTAAATCTCAAACGACTGCACCATACACTGATGTGTAGACATGGTGTGTCAGGAATAAGAAATAGGATTCTAATAGTAAAAGAACAAGTTTGTTCGGAACTACCTATGTTCTATGGATATTTCTGGATACAATGACACATTCGATGTAATTGTAGAATATCCTAGAAGAACAAGTAATTGTATGTTCAATAGTACTACGAACCAGAATGGTGTCTTCGCCCGGTTCTTAGAGGAAGACTATTGGATGAACTACAATGCCCTAATTGACAAAGTACCTTATAAAGAGGAAAGAGTAGACTGAGAACCAGCCTAACCGAGTAGTAGTACACCACTAACTGCACCTAATGTTGTTACTGTTATACACCGGAACGCCATTGCAGTGGGAGGTTGTTAAGCAACCGGAGATGTTCATAAGACTGGAGGAGTTTCAAACTCTGGATCTAGTAGACATGAAATCGATCCCTAGTTCTGCATAGAGGGCAGTACTAAACTAAATGTGCCTACTTGGATAACAATTTTTTTATTGTTAAGAGGCAAGACCATTTATAGGTACAAGCTTAGTGAATCCATTTATGGATTATCACAAAGCTGGAAATTGTGGAACTTGCGAATTGATGAGATAGTCCATTATATGGATTCATCAAAAGGCATAGACAATAAAAGGTGTATTAAAGACGTAATGGAAACAAGGTGGTGTTTCTCGGAATTTTGTGTAGATAACACTTTATCGTTGGCAACAATGTAAAAGTGTTGTCAGACATAAAATAGAGGTTGTCTAAATAAATCGAGATATAAGATTAAGATGAAGTTAGATCATGTTCTTAGAAATCTTTCGATCTCTAGATAAGAACATTTGTATTTCTCTTTAGATATCTTATACGATTATGGTTTGTTTTAAACATGCACAATTCTGAGAAAGGTTATTGCCTTTCGAGAACAGAATGCATCTATCTAAGGTATGTGTCTTGAACACATGAAGGAGATAAATATAGACAAAGCAGATTCTTACACTTCGAGTGTAAAGGGCTTTGTAAATGCGGTGTTATAAAACAAGAACCTGATATCAACTATGCGGTTAGCGTAGTGGGAGGATATCAAAGTAATCTGGAAAAGAAATATTCGAATGCTGTAAAAGTACTTGGAAGTACAGGATGACTAGCAAAAACGAAATCTTCTTAGATTACGCTTTCTCAGATAAAAATCAGAGAAAGGACCAGTGTAAGTCGATATCAGGCTATGTGTTCACTTTTAGAAGAGGTGGAACCTAAGGAAGAAAGAGTGATAAGCGTGAAGCTTCTCGGGCTCTATCATAACCGAATAGCAGCCTCAGAGGCAGCGGAAGTTTTGGTTAGGTTCCGGAATGACCTCTGAACTTGGATATGACTCTTGGTTCACCAAAGGCTATGTACATAGCGGTGCATGGTAAACTGGAAGAAGTCATAAGTTCAAAAGATGATGATAACACATAGAGCAAGTACCACCTGATACGAATCATCGTCAGAGAGACGACGCAGTAGTCACCAAGATAACTTCAGAGCGGCAACCTAGATTGCTCATTCACATGATACTTCTGGGAAGTATAACTTAAGCACGTGATGAGTATGGGAGTCGGGAGTTTGGAGGAAATGACTAGACCTTAGTACAAGTGGGAGATTGTTGGAGTTATGTACTTAATGTCTAGATTTAAGTATCGGTAAACTCCCGGTCATAGCATTTAACCTATTTAATTAATAAACAATTATTTGCATTTAATTAATTATGCAAAATATAGTTCTGGATTTTATACGTTGTAGTTAGTATGGTGTTGCATGGGCGCACAGAAGATCATACTATCGGTTACTCGTATTTAATCGAACAGTTGCTCACGACCTAGATGGACACGAACTAATCCATCGGTATAGTCGTTGTGTGAGAGAGAAAATAATTTATCTTAATTATTTTATCACACTTGTACACTTGGTGTATTGGGCGGATCAGCTTGAGATTCATCGATTAGGATTGCCGGCGATAATCGATTCGAGTCTCAGTGTATTTTATTCTTAATCCCCGATATTATTGCGGGTGTGTATATTTAATATAAGTGACTTTGATTTACCAAAGGAATTAACCGATTTAATTATTGGGTTAATTACCGGTTAAGTTGGGTCACTATATTTTATATATGGCATGCCGTGAATACTTGACGGGAAAGTGTATCCCGTAAGGGTTGATAATATCCCCGAGATGAGTTCATAAGGAATTATTATGTAAACCCTGCAGGTGGATTTAATCCGCATAATAATTAAGGTTGAATGGTACTAGTCTCGGATATAAGAGATGAATAATATTTATTGAGCAATAAATAAATTTATTCATGGATATTTAAATCTTAAATACACGGAATATATAATACTACCGGAGAAATATTATTTGATATAATATGGAATAATATTGGGAGTGCAATTTTATTTATATAGTGGAAAATAAATAAAATTTAATATTGATAAGGATTAATGGATTTGGGTTGGACCCAATTTAATCTTCAATATTTAGAAGCCCAATATTTATTCTCCTTATGATCCCCTACGTAGCCTATATAAGCACTACATGGTCTTCACTTTTCATAACACAATAAATTGACCTACGCTAATCATAAAGTCTTGAGAGTGAGGAAGATCCATAGGAGTTCGATAGATCGTCGCCCACACGACGTTCGAACGAGGTGCAAGGAATACGTGGGAAGATCGCAAGGTCATCAAAGGTGTTTGATTTCGTTTCTCCGCACAACGAATCGAAGGTAAAATCATAAACCCTTTTTTTTTATGATTTCGTGTGAATTAATTGTAGTATATACATGAACGCACGATCCGGGTAAACGTACGAACTTCGGGGACGGGGATTCGAGATCCCTGATGGAGTTGTATTCTAAATGTCTAGTTTAGTGCAAATACGGAACTCCTTATCTATACCTTAATTCGAGATATGATTCAAGCATGATTGCATTTAATGCAATAGTCCTTGATGTATACGTTGTAGACAGTATGGCGTGAGGAGACACGCGGAAGATCATACTGTCGGTTACTCGTATACTATCGAACAGTAGCTCACGACTTAGATGGACAGGGACAATCCATCGGTATGTCGTAGTGTGACTGGTAGATAGTCGGTCTTGACTATCATGTTACACTCGTACACTTGGTGTATTGAGCAGGACCACGGGAGGGCGTTCGATTTATACTAATCGATGTAATCGAACTAGACCTCAGATATTACGGATATGTGAGTTCTTAATCCCTATATAATTATAGGTGCGTGTTTCCAATGCTCGGTTCCTTGATGTGCCAATGAGTGAGATTAATTGATTAGTCAATATTCTCGGTAGATTGGGAATCGGTATTGTACACACGGCATGCTATAGATTATAGACAGGAAACCGTGTCCCATTTATTGGGTTGATGATGTCCCCGAGATGAGCTCATAAAGTTTATCATGTAAACCCTGCAGGTGGATTCGTTCCACATGATAATAAGGATGAGTGGTACTAGTCTCGGATAATAAGAAATGAATTAATTTAATTATTAGTAATTAATTAATTCATGGACATGCGATATCTTAAACACGGGGAAATATCACATATGTAATACGGCGGGAAAATTATTGACGGAATAATTTGAATTAATTAATTGGGAAATCATTTATAATTTTATAGTGGAATTAATTATAAATAAAATTGTGGAATTTAATTAAGGTTTTCCTTTTGGGACACCAAGTTAATTAAATTGCAATTTAAGCCTAATTAATTAATTGCCTATGGGTCCCTAGTGTGGCCTATATAAATCCCTCGTCTCTCTTCTCTAAACCTACAGAACGCCGCTATAATTAATTCTGTGGAGAAATTATTTTGTTAGCGCAATTATTCTTTTCTCCGCTTAATTAATTTAGATTAGCGCAGTGTTTTTCTTTTCTGCAGAAATTATTTTGCTAGCGCAAATATATTTCTTGATACAGAATTGTTCTTCTTTTCTGTAGAAATTAATTTGCTAGCGCAAATATATTTCTGGATACAGAATTGTTCTTCTTTTCTGTAGAAATTAATTTGCTAGCGCAAATATATTTCTGGATACAGAATTGTTCTTCTTTTCTGTAGAAATTAATTTGCTAGCGCAAATATATTTCTGGATACAGAATAGTTTTTTTCTTTTCTGTAGAAATTAATATATTTCTGGAGACAAAATAATAAAAACATGAAAAGGAGGGTTTGAGAGAGAAGAAGAAGAGAAGCTACAAGCGGATCGATGCCCACACATCGGCTGGAGCAAGAGGGCTAGGATACACGCTAGAAGACTCGAGGTATCTGTCAATTCGGCTTCTCCGAATCACGCGACAAAGGTATGAGATCGATCCCTAATTCCGAAATTATCGATCTCTAAATTCGTTAAAAATACATCGGACGAACGATCGGGTTCCGGGAGTCGTGGTACGTGTTCCTCGACTACTAGGGGTTCAAGGACCTTCGGATCGGTAGTCAGAAGAGGAAAAACGGACCGGAAACGAGCCCGGAACAGCAGAACGCGCTGCTGTTCGCGGAGAAACGGCGACCGCCGTTTTGGTCTTTTTCTGGCAGCCCGCTCGGTTCGCGCGGTTGTCCTTCGGGGCAATGGCTGGGCGTGAATCGGGGCACGGGCTAGAAAAGCGAACGAAGTAGCGACACCGGATGTCGACTGGGATCGTTCGGATGTTCGAGTGATCGAACGAACGCATCCCGGGTAGTCGATTTCCAACAATTGGTATCAGAGCCGGTTTTGTCGTTCTTTGTATTTTTGCGAGATTTGTTTTGCAGGTTCGAACCCGATTATTATGGCCATGTGTTTGTGCTTTAATGTTTGTGGTTTGTTTAAACTCTCGGGCTTGTCGAGATCTTTGGTTTTTGAAATCGTTGCATGTTTGTAATAGTTAAAACGACGGGTTGAGTCGTTTAGGTTTTATTACGTTTTTCGTTTTATCCGGATGTATAGGATCGATCAACCTGTATAGGATCGATGCCGGAAGTAGTATGTTTTACCTTTGTAATGTTACTGCTACTTGGTGGATCGAGAGAAGATCGGAGGCCGGACGAACGAGGGTCGAGAAGTCGAACCCGCGAGCTGCTGAAGGGCAAACGGCGGTCGCCGTTTCTTAAACGGCGGTCGCCGTTTCGCTGGATTCTTGGCAGCAGCTCCGCGGGGGTTCGACTGACACCACGGATCGCTCGTCGAGGCCTGGGATGATACTCCAGTGGAAGGGGTTCGTCTCTTGGCACTTAGACGAGTCGGTGGTGGATCGAGACCGAGACGAGCAACGAGACAAAGATCCGAGAAGACGTGCATGGAAGATATTTAAAGGCCATAATAATCGGGGCCACGTTAAATGCTTTTTGTGTGTTAACGTGCTTTTATTATGCTTTATTTATTTGTGCATGTTATCCCTTTCGTAAAATACTAAGTGGGAGAGGGATTGGAAACAATCCCGCGGTCTCCATTCTCTGTTTTGATAGTGATGTGTGTCACTTACGAGTTGGCTTTAGTGTCATCCTCCCTATCGGATAAAGTCGACACACGGATATCACTGGATCAAAATTCGAATTTAAAATCCACTTATAAAATTGAACAATTATATTTCTCAAAAGCAATGCCTAATCTGTCATTCAAAGACTAATTTCAACTCGACTCATTCTCACCCCGGGGAGTGGAATGGAGCCAAAGCGCTTGGTTATGTCGATGACACAGATTAAAGACATTCGAGTCATTCGATGACTAGATCGATTGTCTGGTTGGCTCCCTCACCTAGTGAGAGATAGGGCTCAATTGCATGATTGATCGCTGGTTAGAAACTTTGAGTTTCACTTACGAGATATCAAGCTTTGATTAATAAAATTGTGAAATTTAATAAATGTAAGAGTTAATTAACAAAGTTGTTTGTTTTAGTAAACGTCCACACTATCGTGGCTTGCTAAATGGAAACGGTACTTTGGGTTAATTGAGACTCTATGACATTTAAATAAGTAGGATTCAATTAATAAAGTTGTTTGTTTAGTAAACGTCCACACTAACGTGGCTTGCTAGATGGAAACGGAACTTTGGGATTAATTGAGGCTCGACAGTTATAGAAAGTCGTGGAGGACCGCATGTCAACGTAAACGTCCACATGAACGTGGCTTGCGGTGGACATGTAGTTCCCGAGCGGTGGACTTAGTACTGAGAAATGGTATACACTTAGGTACGCTTTATAGTATCCTCCCCATCGGAGTCACTGCTATGATGATGTACGACCGAAGTGAAATCCAATCATAAAATCATTTGGACTGGTAAACGTCCACAAGAACGTGGCTTGCTATGTCTGATGGGATTTTGGAAATGATTGGTAGTTTAATGATATCACTTGAGGGAAATGATATCGAATTAAACTCATTGTTTGTTTTATATGGTATTATTCCCATTAAAAGTCGACAAACTCACTGAACCTGATTGTATGGATTGGAAAAGAAACTTGGACATTGTCCTAACTGCAGAGGAGTACAAATATGTACTCCAAGTCAATTGACCTGCTGAACCAAATGATACTTCCACTACTGAGGAAAGGAAGCTCATTGGAAATGGATCAAGGCTATGAGATGACGCGGAGCAATATTATGACTTTTCAAGTCAAATATGCTGCGACATCGGTATCATGCTATGACCATTACCTATGATATGATGCTTAACCTCAAGAAGTTTTGGTTATCAGGACAGGACAGCCGGACAAAGTGAATTGAGGCAACTCATGATGGCCATCATGTCGGAAAGAACGCCCGTAAGGGATCACGTTCTTAGAATGATGGACTATCTTAATGAGATAGAGGTTCTGGGAGAAATTATCAATGGGGTAACCCAGGTTGATTCTGTGCTCCAGTTTCTGCCGAGAAGTTTTGAGCAGTTCCGCCTAAACTAAAATATGAATAAGGGGTCTTATTCATTGACGGAGCTCCTGATTGAACTTCAAGCGGCTGAGGGAATCTTTAAGGGCTCTTAAAACACGTGTGGCTGAGAAATTGGCTCTTCCTAGGCCTTCGGGCGGCAAAAGGAAGAAGAAGCAAATACGGAAACCCAGTGGGCCTAATATATCTGGACCACGGAATGGGACAAGCAAACCCAAGGGGCAAGTGCTTCCGTTGTAAACAGTTTGGATACTGGGAGTTTTGATTGTCCTCTCAAAGCAACTAGAAGTTAACTTCTCTTTAGTCACCGAAACATGCTTAGTGGTGTTATCTACCAGTACCTGGTGTGTGGATACGGAAACCACTAATCATGTCTGCACTTAAATGCAGGGGTTCCAGGAAACCCGGAGACTTAGATAGGAAGAAGTAATAACCTACATGGGCAATACTGTTAAGGTAACAGCCGTTGCAGTGGGAGAAGTTAAATTGTTTTAACGGTAGGATTTTAGTTCTAATAAATTGTCTTTATGTGCCGGTATTTAGAAAGAATTTTCATTTCGGATTTCTAAATTGGCTTAGAATGGATATTCCGTTTCTTCTGATAGTTTTATACCTATAAGAGTAGGAAACGGGGATATTATCTATTCTGGTACATTGATAGACAGTTTAATACTGAATCCGTGTTCTTCCACGATGCAACACACCGGAGCTAATAACACATTGTCGAACCCCAATAAGAGTAAAGATCCTTCTAGGATGAATCAAATGTACTTATGGAATCTTAGGCTAGATCATTTTAACTTGAGAACGATTCAAAGGGTGAAAGCTGATGGACTACTCAGCTAGGTTGAAGGAAAGGACTTTCCAACCTTCGAATCATACTTGGAAGTTTTTAATGACCAAGCAACCCTTTACGGTTAAAGGGAAAAGATCCAAGAAAGTACTAGAGTTGATTCGCTCTGATATATGCAGACCTCTTTAAGGAGTAAGGCATACTTATCAGAAAATGGGATTAACTCCCAACAGACTACACCATTTATGCCTCGGCAAAATAATGTGTTGTAAAGAAGGAATAGGACTCTTATAGATATGGGAAAGTAAACAATAAGTTATTCGGAGTTACCTAATTCGTTTTTGGGATATGGCTTGGAAACAGCGGCGTTTATCCTGAACTTGATTCATTTGGAAACTTGTACAGATATTCGGCTGTTTATAAGATACCCTAAGAAAATGAATTGAGATATGTAATATAGTCCAAAGGACCAGATGTTCGTTGATTGAATCAACGATTCGGTTCTTAGACATGGACTATATGTATATGCAATATCACAAGCCCAAGAGTAGGGTAATACTTAATGTGCTTAGAGGGACTGATCAAGACTTAGAACCAGCCTAATTGAGTAGTTCACTACTGTAATCTTTAGTCACTAAAGACACACCGGAGCGTCGTCGTAGTGGGAGGGTTGTTAGACAACCCAACAGATTCATGTTTATAGGTGAGTCTTCGGACTTGTTATCTGGAGAACATGAAGCCGAACCCTGGATCTATGACGAGACGCTGAAAGATCAAGATGCTCAGTCTTGGCAAAAGTCCATCAGGATTATTTTGTCTTCACATGGAAGATGGAAGTCAAGACAGATTTTCTAAATCGAAGTCTTGACGGGGCCATCTGTGTGGGACAGCCAGAGAGATTCATCGAAAAGAGCCAAGAGCATTCGGTAAGCAAGCTTAATCAATCTTAGGATTGAAGGAAGCTTCAAGATCTTGGACACATGCGGACCTATGAGAAAATCCATTTCATGGATTCATTTAAGGCATGTTTAGGTCCTGTGTGTAATAAAGAAGTGACAGAAAAGATGTGGTGTTTTCTCATTCTTTATGTAGACGACATCCTTCTAAATTGGCAACAATATGAAAGATGTTATCGGATATAAAGGGATGGTTGTCTGAGTAATTCTATGTAAGAGACTTAGGAGAAGTCGGGAATGTTCTTGGGATCAAAGTTATAAAGGATCGCCAGAAAAGAACATAGAACTTATCTCGAGTCTCATACATAAATACAATTCTTGTTCGTTGCAGCATACAGAATTCCAAGAAAGGTCTTCACCTTTTAGATGTGGAATTAATCTATCTAAGGTTTTGTGTCTGACACAATAAAGGAGATAGATGAAGAGTAAGCAGTTCCCTGCACCTTAATGGTGGGAAGCTTAATGTATGTAATGCGATGCACGAGACTGATATCTACTATGCCGTGGGCATGGTGGTGAGATATCATAGTAATCCTGGAAAGGATAACTCGACTGATGTAAAGAACATGTTTAGGCTCCTGCAGAGGACCAGGAATTATGTTCTGAGTTACAAAGCAGTCAAGTTGTTTCCTTTGGATTACATAGAATTGAATTTCCAATCAAACAGGGACAGTTGAAAGTCGAAGTCAGGCTATGTGTTCTCACTGTGAAGTGGAGCAGTCACATGGAAGAATGTAAAGCAGCGATGCATTACGGACTCTACCATGGAAACTGAAAGGATAACGGCCTCTGAGGCAGTTAAAAGGTCAGTGTGGCTCCAGAACTTCCTAAGGGACTTAGATGTGGTTTCTAGTTTACCCAAAGCTATTTTGAATAGCGATATTGGCAAACTTGAAATGCCACGAGTCCACAGTGGGAGATAATACGTAGAGCGCAAGTACCACCTGATTCGAGGGATCGTCTAGTAAGACGATGCAGTTGTCACCTAGATAGCATCAAGAGGATTGCCTGGTAAACCCGTTCACAGAGGCACTTCCAGCGAAAGCGTTGGGTAGGCGTGATGAGGTTATGGGAATCTGATGTTTGGGAGAGGGCGACTAGACTTTTAGTATAAGTGGGAGATTGATGGAGTTGTATTCTAAATGTCTAGTTTAGTGCAAATACGGAACTCCTTATCTATACCTTAATTCGAGATATGATTCAAGCATGATTGCATTTAATGCAATAGTCCTTGATGTATACGTTGTAGACAGTATGGCGTGAGGAGACACGCGGAAGATCATACTGTCGGTTACTCGTATACTATCGAACAGTAGCTCACGACTTAGATGGACAGGGACAATCCATCGGTATGTCGTAGTGTGACTGGTAGATAGTCGGTCTTGACTATCATGTTACACTCGTACACTTGGTGTATTGAGCAGGACCACGGGAGGGCGTTCGATTTATACTAATCGATGTAATCGAACTAGACCTCAGATATTACGGATATGTGAGTTCTTAATCCCTATATAATTATAGGTGCGTGTTTCCAATGCTCGGTTCCTTGATGTGCCAATGAGTGAGATTAATTGATTAGTCAATATTCTCGGTAGATTGGGAATCGGTATTGTACACACGGCATGCTATAGATTATAGACAGGAAACCGTGTCCCATTTATTGGGTTGATGATGTCCCCGAGATGAGCTCATAAAGTTTATCATGTAAACCCTGCAGGTGGATTCGTTCCACATGATAATAAGGATGAGTGGTACTAGTCTCGGATAATAAGAAATGAATTAATTTAATTATTAGTAATTAATTAATTCATGGACATGCGATATCTTAAACACGGGGAAATATCACATATGTAATACGGCGGGAAAATTATTGACGGAATAATTTGAATTAATTAATTGGGAAATCATTTATAATTTTATAGTGGAATTAATTATAAATAAAATTGTGGAATTTAATTAAGGTTTTCCTTTTGGGACACCAAGTTAATTAAATTGCAATTTAAGCCTAATTAATTAATTGCCTATGGGTCCCTAGTGTGGCCTATATAAATCCCTCGTCTCTCTTCTCTAAACCTACAGAACGCCGCTATAATTAATTCTGTGGAGAAATTATTTTGTTAGCGCAATTATTCTTTTCTCCGCTTAATTAATTTAGATTAGCGCAGTGTTTTTCTTTTCTGCAGAAATTATTTTGCTAGCGCAAATATATTTCTTGATACAGAATTGTTCTTCTTTTCTGTAGAAATTAATTTGCTAGCGCAAATATATTTCTGCATACAGAATTGTTCTTCTTTTCTGTAGAAATTAATTTGCTAGCGCAAATATATTTCTGGATACAGAATTGTTCTTCTTTTCTGTAGAAATTAATTTGCTAGCGCAAATATATTTCTGGATACAGAATAGTTTTTTTCTTTTCTGTAGAAATTAATATATTTCTGGAGACAGAATAATAAAAACATGAAAAGGAGGGTTTGAGAGAGAAGAAGAAGAGAAGCTCCAAGCGGATCGATGCCCACACATCGGCTGGAGCAAGAGGGCTAGGATACACGCTAGAAGACTCGAGGTATCTGTCAATTCGGCTTCTCCGAATCACGCGACAAAGGTATGAGATCGATCCCTAATTCCGAAATTATCGATCTCTAAATTCGTTAAAAATACATCGGACGAACGATCGGGTTCCGGGAGTCGTGGTACGTGTTCCTCGACTACTAGGGGTTCAAGGACCTTCGGATCGGTAGTCGGAAGAGGAAAAACGGACCGGAAACGAGCCCGGAACAGCAGAACGCGCTGCTGTTCGCGGAGAAACGGCGACCGCCGTTTTGGTCTTTTTCTGGCAGCCCGCTCGGTTCGCGCGGTTGTCCTTCGGGGCAATGGCTGGGCGTGAATCGGGGCACGGGCTAGAAAAGCGAACGAAGTAGCGACACCGGATGTCGACTGGGATCGTTCGGATGTTCGAGTGATCGAACGAACGCATCCCGGGTAGTCGATTTCCAACAATCCCCGGCGAAGATCGAAGGACCCTCGGCTTGGAGCCGAGGGGGCGATCGAACCTTAAGGTTCGATCGCGGCGCGCGGACGAGGGAGCCCCGGCTGGACCGCCGGGGCAAGCGATCGACCATGAGTCGATCGCGGGGAGACCGCCGTGGGCTGGTGCCACGGCAACTGGTCTCCCCAGCCACCTCGACCGGCGGCCAGGCGCGACGGAGGAGCCCCGGCTGGAGCCGGGGCATGCGATCGACCGTGAGGTCGATCGCGGGGAAAGCCGCGGCTGGAGCCGCGGCGGGTCAGCTGGGGGCTGACCGCCCCTCCTCCGGCGATGGTGGTGAGTCGCCGGACTCACCACCGGGGGGTTGCTGGGCAGCCCCGGCGATCGCGGCGTGCGATCGCGAGCCCCCTCGCGGTGGGGGCTCGGCTAGGGTTTTCTAGCCGCGGGGTTTCATCCCGCGGCGGTGATGCTCAAGTCGAGCTCCGTCGACGTGAGATGGTTCGCGTTCGTGGATCCGACTCGCGGGAGAAAATCGGCTGGGGGCGGGCTGCATGTCTTCGGGCGCGTAGTCTCCAAAGGTCGGACTCCTGCGGATGTGCCGGGGATCCAATCTCCGGCGATGAAGGATTTCGGTCGGGCTATCGGTTCCGCATAAATTTTAATAGCCCGGGATATCGATTTCCAACAGTTGGGTCACGGTATTTTATGTATGACATGCCGTGAATTCTTGATGGGAAAATGTGTCCTCGAAAGGGTTGATAATATCCCCGAGATGAGTTCATAAGGAATTATTATGTAAACCTCATGAGTGGATTTGTTCCGCATAATAATTAAAGATGAATGGTACTAGTCTCGGATATAAGAGATGAATAAATTAATTAAGCAATAAATTAATTTTATTCATGGATATTTATATCTTAAACACATGGAATAAATAATACTACCGGAGAGAATATTATTTGATATAATATGGTGAATATTGGGAGTGCAATTATATTTATATGGTGGAATTAATCATATAATTAATATTAATGGATTAATAGATTTGGGCTTGGGCTCAATTTAATCATTAATATTGGAAGCCCAATATTCCACCTCCTTTAGATCCCCTACGTAGCCTATAAAAGCACTACATGGTCTTCACAATTAGAATACACCTACAAGACAAGAATATCATTAGTTGATAGTTCTAGAGAGTTGTGAAGGAGATCCATAAGCTTGGAGGATCGTCGCCCACACGACGTTCAAGCTAGTGCAAGGAATACGTAGGAAGATCCGAAGGTCTTCAAACAATCTCGTTTCTCCGCACAACGAGATCAAAGGTAAAATCGATAAACACCCTCTAGGATTTTACGTGAATTAAATCGTGATATATACATGAACGAAGATCTGGGAAACGAACGAGACCGGAGACGGGGATAGACCGGGCGGTGGTGGTCAAAGACCACCGGACCGCCGGCGGTCTAGAGATCCCCGCCGGGATCGAGGCGAGAAACCCTCGGTTGGAGCCGAGGTGTGCGATCGAACCTAGGGTTCGATCGCGGGCTGGCTGCGGGTTCACCCGCAGCGCCCTCGTATGAGCTGCGGGGTTCCCCGAAGCGGTGATGCGAGGGGCGAACCCCTCGCTGGCAGCGGGTCCGTGAACCCGCTGCGGGGCTGCTATGAGCAGCCCCGGGGATGCTCGATGCATCCCCAGCGATCGCTACGAGAGCGATCGCGAGCCCCGTGCGGGGGCTCGACTGGGCACCACGGGCGGACCGTGGTGGTGCTCGGTTGAGCTCCGGCTCGTGCGGTGGCTCGCGGCGTGTTCTCCGGCGATCGAGGATTTCAGTGGGGTTATTAATTTCCGCAAATTTTAATAGCCCGGGATATCGATTTCCAACATATTAAAGGCAAAAGCACCTAAATGAAAATCATTTAGCCTAGCAGGAGCCCTAGGGTTTCTCCTAACCCTATCTCTAGCAAGTTGGTAATTATTAGGCATAGAAGTATTTTCATTATCATGCATGGGGGAATTATTATACTCATTAGGGTTGACAGTTTGAGAATTAGCTGGAAAAGAGTGGCCTGATACATCAGGTACAGGTCCATTAGGGTTTAACACAGGAGGTATAGGCAAGTTTACAAATTCAGGCACACAAGCAGGATTAGAACTTTGCACACAAGGATCATCAGGCAAGTCAGGCAGATCACTAGAATCATGTTCACTCACAGAATCAATTTCAGGAGCAAGCTCCACCTCATTTTGGACATCCACATTGGACTGACTCACAGGCAAACATGGAAATTCAGATTCATTAAACACAACATCTCTACTAGTGATAGTTTTAAAACCAGGGTCACACCTAAGCCACAACCTATAACCTTTAGTACCTTCAGGGTATCCTAGGAAAACACATTTTTTAGCCCTAGGTTCTAATTTATCCCCAGAGTGGTGGACCAAGGCAGAACAACCAAAAATTCTCAAATTTGTCAAATCAATAGGTTTTCCAGAAAACACATGTTCAGGGCACTTGCCCTTAAGAGGCACAGAGGGAGACCTATTTATCAGATAAGTTGCAGTTAACACAACTTCACCCCAAAATCTTTTACTTAGACCAGAAGAAGCAAGTAAACACTGTTGGAGTTGTGTACTTAATGTCTAGATTTAAGTAACGGAAACTCACGATCCATTGCCACTAATCTATTTAATTAAATAAACAATTATTTGCGTTTAATTATTTATAATTAAATATATGCAAATTATAGTCCTGGATTCTATACGTTGTAGTTAGTATGGTGTGTCGGGCCCACACAGAAGATCATACTATCGGTTACTCGTATTTAATCGAACAGTTGCTCACGACCTAGATGGACACAGACCAATCCATCGGTATAGTCGTTGTGTGAGAGAGAAAATAATCTGTCTTCATTATTTTATCACACTTGTACACTTGGTGTATTGAGCGGATCTGCTTGAGATTTATCGATTAGGATTACCGGCGATAATCGATTTAAGTCTCAGTGTATTTTATTCTTAATCCCCGATATTATTGCGGGTGTGTATATTTAATATAAGTGACTTTGATTTTCCAAAGGAATTAACCGATTTAATTATTGGGTTAATTACCGGTTAAGTTGGGTCACTATATTTTATATATGGCATGCCGTGAATACTTGACGGGAAAGTGTATCCCGTAAGGGTTGATAATATCCCCGAGATGAGTTCATAAGGAATTATTATGTAAACCTTGCAAGTGGATTTATTCCGCATAATAATTAAGGTTGAATGGTACTATTCTCGGATACAAGAGATGAATAAATTAATTTTATTCATGGATATTTATATCTTAAATACACGGAATAAATAATACTACCGGAGAAATATTATTTGATATAATATGGTTTAATATTGGGAGTGCAATTAATTTATATAGTGGAAAATAAATTAATTAATATTAATGGGATTAATAGATTTGGGATTGGGCTCAATTTAATCATTAATATTGGAAGCCCAATATTCCACCTCCTTAAGATCCC